>JAFEMH010002641.1:0-324076 GCA_022495995.1 Adenophora triphylla var. japonica | reverse complement strand
GTCACAATGTTTGTTTTCTTTTGTTCTACTAGCAACAATATAATCTAAAATAACTAGAATGTAAACATGACTATGACTTGAGTCTTCGGTGCTGCCAAGTACTTGAATCTACAAGCTGTAAGTGTATGCCATACCTCCATGTCTCTGATCTCCATGTAGTGCATAGACCATTATGTCTCCTACCCATCCCAATTCGTACAATCCTCTAAGCTAAGTCATGCAACACACAAAAATCCAAAAGAAATATTAAGGCACAATTTAAGTCTTTCGTGTAAGCTTGATATAAATCGAAAGTAAATTGAAATTTAAATTTGGAATATTTAACACTTGGTTAATTGTTAACCCATTCGGCAGATTAAAATCCTCCCCATATCCCCTCACGTGGAATGGTGTTCGTTAGGTATATAGATCGACATCATGTCATCGGGTTGTCATTTCGATCATGTAGAGATTTTAAGCACGGCATATGTTATGTGCCTCGTTTGCTCTGAGTCAATTATCCAAGATAAATTATTATGTATCTTACCCGCCATGTTTACTGCTTGCCCAGCACTTGTTTCCTCACCATCAACCTTGTTGAAGTATTCGAACAATTTTGTATAGTTGGTTGCCGAGATGTCTGGTATAGGGCTTTCCTCTCCCCGCAGAGCTAAGTTGGCATGCCTTCTGTGGACCCTTATCTTTGTTGCCGTCCATCTCTGCCGCTTTTTTCCTACCAAACTGCTGTGATACCTAATAATCTCGCACGTATATCAACCGTGTGGTAAAATATCCCACACAATGAGTAAACTTTGGTTTCTCCGCAGCCCATCTTTGTTCGGCCTTTTGCATCCAATGCGTATGAAAAGTTGTTGTCTTAACGGTAGCCTTCACCGCCATCGTTATCCGCCTACGCGTCTCATATCGGGACACCAAATGGTATGCGTACCCTCTAATGATACTGAATCCGCCTGGTGCGATAGAAATTGCGTTTCCATTGTTTCCAAAACTCTCGTCCGAACCTCCATTTAGAAATTCAAATAATTGTTCCTTCTCCTTCATCTCCACCTATTGTTTTGGCACATCACAAGGTTGCAACCACGCAACATTTCGCATCTCTGAGAGGAGGATATTGATTGAATCTCGTCCCATAATCCCTTTAACTTGGTGTAGTAAGAAGTATACGTAGAAAGGTTTTCTTGTTGAGTGAGGGTTATCTCTCTTCTTTAACTCATATGCCTCTTAGTGCACTTTGCGCTCCAAAACGCTCACTTAGGGTCTTCCTACACATCTCGTGCAAACGTGGGTGTTTGACCTTTGTTTCGTTAAATGCCCTTTTCCCATGGAGCTCAGCAAATGCATCCTCTTTCACCATTCTCGCCGCCATCTACGCCTCAACCCTATTTCGGCAAAGATCTCCTTCGCTGTGAAATGGGATCATTCCGTACTCCGAACCTGCAAACTTGTTCTTTGCTGAATAAGGCGTTGCTCATCTCATCGACCCAATCGCATAGTTCCCATCATGTAGGAGATCGCTCACGAACACCGTGTTTGACATTAGAGATTGCAATGAAAAACGGTGACATTACGTCTACGTACCTTTGCTCCCCCTGCGGCATTGCCATCGCTCTTGCCGCCATCCGTGGAGGCCATGGTGTTTGTACGTCAACCGAAAAAAACGTGAAAGCTTTAGGATGGTAATACTAGCTCTGATACCATGAAAACTATGGAATGATAGATATGGAGAAAATTATGTTCCATTCATAATAATGATACAATGAGGGAGGCCGCTCCTATATACATCTCGGTCACACTATTTACGGCTAAATATTAGGGTTTCCTACTATGGATTCTAAATAAAAGGAAATGTGATAAGTACAAAAGTTGTAAAGATATACGCAATCAATAACATATCTAACGATGCTTTACATGAACATTGAATAATGTTAATATTTATATATTCATAATTTGTATCAAGATTTTGTGACATTTTTGCTTCATAATATTATTCTAAGTGAAATATAATTACGAACATGTCTAGTGAAAATTGAGGCCTAAAACAAGTTACTTGTTTGGTACCCTTGTATTTTTAATTTCGTTCCAACAAACACACTAAGCAATGATTTATATTTTTCGGTGTGTAACTGCAATTGATCCAAATAGATATTGTAGTACAACTAGTACTTAAAAGCCCGTGCCAATGGCACGGGTCAGTACAAAAAGGTAAGCAGTGGGAAAAATGATAAATAGAAAAAAGAAACTTCTCCATCTATAAGGTGTACTATGCCATTCCAAGATCATTGTCAATGTACATCAATTATGCTTACTCTCTCTAGTCCCATAATGAACGACCGAATAACATTACTAAAAGATTTAATATTATGATTAAATGCTTCCATTAGAAACTGAAAACTTGAGCAAAACATAACTATTTGATGACCGTTCCAAAACATAACACAAAACCATAAAAACTCTCAACTTTTAGTTTTTATATTCAATTGAACCTTCAACACTATAGATCATCAAGAACTCGAAAAACGAACCTTACTCGTTGAGTGCAACGTCGGCTCAAACAATATAACTTTGGGCGATCAATCGGTCGTCGTTGCTCACTTTCAACCACATAATCCCAACCAAACAGAAACTTCCCTTCAGGTGCACTCTCATTTATCCTCCATGTAACACACCAAAGCTTGGTTAAAATCAATAAATAAAAAAAACTGCCGCAGAAATAGCGGTTTTAAAATCACAAACACTTAAAGTCAAAAATACACAAAAATGTGGTTGATGTTTTCCACCACTAACAAACACTGAGACATACGTAAAACGAAGAAGTTAAAATCACTATGCATGTGCTTACCGCGAGATCGTGCTTTGGATCGTAAATGTTAATAATCAAATCAGTAGCAAATGGGAAAGTTAAAATCACTATGCATGTGCTTACCACAGATCGTTCTTTGGATCAGATTTGTATAAAATATCGTGTCCATATATAACTCCTGATTTGTAGGGAGCCTATTATGGAAAGAGTTGTATACACGCTTTGTGATACGTAGGTCGACATACGTTTGATAGATCTAGGTCGCCTGCATGGGCTTTAGGTCGACCTAATTGATTGACATTGCCGGATAAACACTTGAATAAGATTTGGATCGTATTCGGACAAAGCTAGGTCGGCTGATCACTGACGATTGGCCTTGGGCCTGGTAATACTTGGGCCGACCCACTAAAATTGTGATGGCAATGTTATTAGAATAAGCTGAAATTTGCTCGTTGGGCCTAGTCAGTCACTTTTATTCCATTCACAAAATATTTTATAAAAAATATTATTAAAAATTGAAAAATAAATAAATAATACAAATAAATAAATAAATATTAATTATAAAATTAATAAATATATCTATTTTATCAATTAAAAATTAGCATAAACCTAATTACAAAATCTTCACGTACGTCATTATCTTTAAAATAAATTTTCCTCTAACTCTCGAAAAAAAAATGACATTTCAAATACAAATTTATAAATACAACTTTCAACATTAATACTCTACAAATATTAATGAGTTGTTATTAATTAATATTTATAAAAAATAAAAAAAGGAAAATAATTTAAGGGCAATTAACAAATCATCACTCACACTAATAAAAACGACCACCAAAAATTGCATATTTTGCAAATTGTCCACTAGGTCATATAGTTATTGATGGACACACGGGTCCTGATAAATTGATAAAAATTACGCTTGTGCCACTCAGTTAAATAACGTGGCCGCGCGTGAAGGAATTCCAGCTCCCTTTCTGGCTTTCTCTCTCCTGTTTCTCTCTCTTTCTTTTTTTCCCCTTAAAACATTAAAATAAAATATCTTAAAATTCATAAGTCAAAGAAATAATATGAAGCCACCGTTGTACTCGTATCGTCGAGGCGAATAGAACTATTAGTGTCAACATATAATCTGAATCAACTTTCAGAAGTTCACAATTATTTCAAGTTCACAATTATTTTCTAGAAGTTCACTATTGTTCCAAAAACAAATAATAGAAGTTCACAATTGTTTTAGTTTAGTTTACAATTTCTGCATGAAAATGTCTTTTATTTAACTTAATTCACAATTGATTTTAGTGAAGTTAATAGTTATTTTTAGTATTTTATGATCTCTATTTTGCTATTTTATGAGATTATTAGACATAATTTGCTAATTCACAACTGTTTTTGTTAAGTTCACATTTAATTTTAGTTAAGTTTAAGACTGATTTTAGTATTTTATAACCTCTATTTTGCTATTTTATTAGATTATTTGATATAATTGTAAAGTTCACAATTATTTATAGTTAAGTTTAGAGATGTTTTTAGTCTTTTATAACCTCTATTTTTGTTGTTTATTAGATTATTAGACATTTTTGTTAAGTTCACAACTTTTTTTGTTAAATCAGTTGTTTTTAGTTAAATTCACATTTGTTCTTAGTAATTTATGGCTTCTATTTTTGTTTTTAATAAGATTATTTGATATACTTGTAAGTTCACATTTTTTTTTGTTAAGTTAACTTTTTTTTTGTCTTTTTTTGACCTCTATTTTTAGCTATTTTTTGACATGTTTGTTAAGTTAACATTTGTTTTTAGTTGTTTTTAACGTTAATTTCGTTGCATGAACAAATATATAAATAATTAACCATCACCACTTTACTTATTATACAATAGAATTATATCTTAATTAAAAAATAATTCTTCTTTGGTCTCAATATTATTAATCAAACATATTTCAAATTTACTTTTCATAAAGAATAATTTTGACAAGGAGTAATGAGAAACATTAACTGTTTCATTTTACCAAAACTTCTACTATTACTAAAACGAAGGGTTATCTTTTCATAATGAAATAGTGATATTATTTCAAATATTATAGAGAAACGGTCCTTGCCATGATGTTCTGCGGGATCTGAGTAGGCTCCTGCCTCATCTCTACAAGTCTATTGTTATTGACGAGAATCTGTAGTATCAACTCGTTGTTTGCCTCCCTAATTCTTTCCGCCTCCACCCTAACTTCCTCCTCGGTAAGGGGCAAAGGCTCTTGCCGTTTCTCCTATGTCGCACCGTAGACTCATTATCTGTGAGTGCGCTTCACCGGCCATACGATCTGCGGGAATATGCACCTCATTTGTGCGGGTTGGGCGTAATCATGATGCAGTTTGACGTTTGGTATGGTTTTTATTTGGAGTGTTTTCTCAAGCACCATTGTTTGATGGAATCAAGAGTCAAACAAAGATGAGACAAACGAAGAAGTAATCGATCCCGACAACGGAACCAACTGCTGCTGCCACAAAAAATAGCTGCACGGGCCTGATTTGAGTAGCCAAACGGTGAATACTCTAGCGTCTTCTCCGGTTGTCTCCTACACACAAAACTCACGTAAACTAGGTCGGGGGCGTCTCTGGCTAAGCCCCTCCGGCGTGAGAGTAAGTAGACAATCCAGAAACAATAAAAATATTAACTGAGAATGGCCAGAAAAATAACAAGAGAGCATACCGAATTTTGCCTTCTAGGAGGATTTATATAGTTACCCATGTCCCACGCAAATCTTATCATCTTAGCCACATGTCAACTGTTAATTGGTTGTACATGGGTTGCTACCATGGAGACGCCGCTTTTATCGCCTTGATTACTTATCCTTAACAAACTTCAAGGCCCATACGTAACTTCCTCGGCCCTTACTGAAATGTCGCTGTTTGCATGCATCGCTTATAGGCGATAACCCAACTAAGGCGACAACCCGTGATTGTCGCCAATATAGAACATCTCATGCGAGATCAGGCTGTCACAGACTTCTTGCTGGATTCTCGCCAGTGTCCGTTCCCACCGATATGTTAACAAACATTACCTGGTCGCTTTGGTTATCTCTTTGGGCATGCTGTCTAGTCTTTCAGATCATATTCATTGTATTGTGCTTCACACGTCAGCTTGGGTCGAAATCTCTTTAGTACGATCACATCAGGTGGGTTCGGGTTTTGGAGTTTTTGTTTTTGGGTGGGTTTGGGAAATGTCAAACCTCTCCCAAACCCGCCTTGTTGCCAACCCTACTTTCAAGTGCTTTAAATTCTCCATAATTCAAAAAAAAAAAAAAAAACAATTACACAAGAATTCATATTAGAGAATTGATTAGTCTAGAAAAATAGAAAAAAGTAAAGAACTAATTATTAAATAATTGTGATATCTTCATTTCATATCAAAAATATATGCACTTTGATTAATTGTGATGTATAAACATACACAATATTATTATGAATGGACACAAATAATATTCGAGTCTGCAGGGTGAAACTTTCTCCGTCGCGTGCGGAGAAACGGGACAAGGTTTGTCGCGCGACATACTTAGCGGTTCTGGATATCACTTTCATCGGCTTACGGATATCCAGACATTGAATATGGATATCAGGAAGCTTTGGAAAGGATATCAGAAACCAAATATTTTTTACGGATATCTTTCAAAGCTACGGATATCGAACATTGAATATGGATATCCAGAAGCTTTGGAAAGGATAGCCAGAAAAAATATTTGGTTTCTGGATATCCTTCCAAAGCTTCTGGATATCCATATTCAATGTTCTGGATATCCAGAAGCTTTGGAAAGGATATCCAGTTGTTGTGGCTAAATATGTCGCGCGACAAACGTTGTTCCATTTCTCCATAAGCGACGGAGAAACGCGTTTCTCCCCTGATTTTGTGATAATATTCATTAACTTCTAAGTGAACCGACATAAATTAAGTAAACGAAAGTTATTTGTAGGGCCAGTGCATACAATTATCAAAATATTTGTAAACCTCAAAGGGGACATGCTACTCGTGCTCGTGCACACAAATATTGACAATTTCCTTCGTTATTAATCTATTTATTTATCTACATCTTTTATTTATTTATTATTGGGGTTTTAAATGACTTGCTAATAATAGCTGGTGGCTTCACAATTATATTTTTAAAATCTTATAAATTTAAGATGTGGTCATTGCATTGCATGATATATCTACTCTCTCCGCCCCACTCCGCCCCACTCGAACACAGGCATAAATTTCTATTTTGTGTGTTCCATTTTAAAATGCACACACCCAATAAGAAATATTTTAATACTTTTTTATTTATAATACTCATTTATCATATTTACAATAGCTAGTTACTTATAATTTCCTACCCCAATTTTTCTATATTACCTCAATTTTCATGCTTATAACACTTACTGCACTATATACTTTTTTTAATTATCGTGCAATATCAAATTCATATAAATAAGTGCAACAATAATGATTTGGACACATATAATATATTGTTTATAAAATTTTATTTTACAATACAAAACTTGATAATTTTTGTGAGCTTGAACTGAAAACTATGGAATGAAAGATATGGAGAAAATTATGTTCTATTCACAATAATGATACAATGAGGGAGGCCGCTCCTATATACATCTAGGTCACACTATTTACTACTAAATATTATAGTTTCCTACTATGGATCCTAAATAAAAGGAAAGGTGATAAGTACAAAAGTTGTAAAGATATACACAATCACTAACATATCTTACGAATGCTTTACACTCCCCCTCAAGTTGGCGTATGTAAGTTTCAAATGCCCAACTTGCCAACTAGAAAATGGAAACGAGCAGTCCCTAAAGCCTTTGTGAACAAATCGAGAACCTGGTCTTCGGTTGAAATCTTTCGAGGTGATATGTCGCTTGATGTCACTCGCTCACGAACAAATAACAGTCCATCTCTATGTGCTTAGTTCGTTTGTGGAATACCGGATTGTTGACAATGTGTTTAGCCGCCTGATTGTCACAATAACGGTTAGTTGCATGTGATTGTGGAGCTTCAATGTCCTTGTGAAGCCACCTAAGCCACAAGAGCTCACTAACGGTCGCTGCCATGGCACGGTATTCTGCTTCAGCAGAGGAATGGGAAACGACTGTTTGTTTCTTGGTAAGCCATGAATTGGGTGCGCCACCAAGAGACATAAAGTAGCATGCGTAAGACCTCCTAGTAATTCATTGGAAAATTGCCCCAGCCGGCATCAAAGTATGCCTCTAGTACTAAATTTCCATCATAAGGTAGAAAAATGCCTTGGCCTGTAGTTTATTTGAGGAAGCGAACAATGCGCAATGTTGCATTCATGTGGCTGCTGTGTGGGGCCGATCTTCGAATTGGGTTGAATGGGTGCTTCACGATCTTCCCATTCCATAACTTAACCCTCGAACCCTCAAATCTCTTTAAATTATCTAAAATGTTTTTCTTATTGTTTTCCTAAATAAATAATAAGTGGTGACTCTGTGTTCATCAAAAAATTGCATCCCTGGGGACAATTAATTAAGAGGGTTAGACTTGCATACAATTGAGTATTATCAATCTTTTTATTGTGCTAAATTTATTTTGTAGGGTAGAATAATTAATTTCTACTTGAACTATATACTTGCGTAAGATTTGACTATTTTGATTTTTATCGGTCATCGGTTGACTCGGGCTTTGTAATTAATTAATTTAATTCTCTCTCTCTACTCTTTATGTGGAACTACGACGGCCTGAGTCTTCCTAATTTGGGAGAAAGGTAGGCAACCACTTGGTGCGGCCATTATCTATTTTTCTTTTAGTTCTCAAAAAAAAAAATTTCTATTTTACTCTATCACCTAGAATTGACTCTCACACACGCGCACATCATGATATAACTGTCATTGCACTACATACCCTGATAAACTCGGGACCCACACTAAGGACGGATGACGGTAATCACCTCATCGCCGATCTCTCCGAAGTTGGATCATCCCACTTCGCGTCTTCAATCCATCTAAATTGTCATATCGCGAGGAGCCTAGCCTTCCAGACCTGCGTCAACCACATATCATGTAGATTTACTTTTTAGGACACTCCGTGACCGGTTGGTTTGATCTTGGAGTCTTTGTAATCCCTTGTCAAGATCGTTTTTGTGCAATAAGCAATGGAAAAGAAATCAATAAATTGTCGCTTCGAATTCTTCCCTTCGAAAATATCCCTATGATTGTCCCTTCGGATTTGGCCCTAAAGAGAAAATTTTCTTACCAAATTTATTGCACAAAACTAGATGTTACTTGGGATAACTTTGACCCCTATGTCCTTAGGTTTGGATTTTGAATGTTAGAAACCCCCAAAACGGATTTTCCGTCCAACCAAAATTAGGATTAAAATCAGAAAAATGTGACTTCCAGTGGTGTTGTCGCGCACGAGACTACTTGTCTCATGCGAGACAAGTGTTCTGTCTTTTCGTGTTTTGGCCAAAACCTTCAAGCTTTCATACACCCTATTCAGCTGACTTGTTGGGACTCGATCATGGCTTAACACAATTGCTACACATCTAGGTCCATCGCCAAAGCTCGACACAATGTCTACTTCTCCTTCTGTCATCGAAGCCGAAATCAAGGAAACTAAGGCCGAACTCATCGAAGCCCTGCTTAGGATGGATGAAGAAAGTAATAAAATTGATGAGCAAAATGCCTAAATGACCGCCCTCATGCAAGAGCTCCACGAGCTAAAAGTCAAAAAATTAAGAAAACAAAAGAAGAAAAATGGATCCTCCTCCGGTGAAGAGGAATCCTACCCCAAAAAGAATAGGAAAACCAAAAAGTCAAGCAAGAAAGAGAAATAATTCGATTCATCCTCTTCCTCATCTTCCTCCAATGATGAGGGATATATCTCCAAGGGTACTAAAACCAAGAAGGAAGGCAGTGATGAAACTACTAAACTTGGTAATCATGTTACTAAGAACTACCTTTATAAGAAACTTGCAACCCTTGACACTAAAGGGATCATTCGTCACATTTGATCCCGAAGCTCTTTAACAATTCATCACCAAGTTTCCTCGCAAGTACAAGACACCCGATATTGCCAAGTTTAATGGCACTACTTGTCCTCGAGCTCATGTTGAGACCTACACTTGGGCTATGCTTCCAATGGGCGTTGATAACACAATCTTGGCCTAATGCTTTCCTCAAACTTTGGAGGGTTCTGTAAGGGATTGGTACATGTCTCTTCCTATGACTACAGGGCTTGATTGGTCGTATACATGTTTAGTCTTCCAAAGGTAGTTTGAAGAAAACTCCACTTACCGCCCTACTAGGAGGGATCTTGAACAAATCAAACAACATGCAAATGAGTCTTTTACTGGCTTTCCTAGAAGATGAGACTCAAACTTACTAAAATTGTCGAAAGACCTACTCTCAAAGAGCAAATCCACATCTTCCTTCAATGTCTCCGTGCTGAATTTCAAGAGAAGTTCGTTGTAATTACTTTCCTAGTTTTAATAAACTTCATGAGTCCGGAATTAGGATTGCTGACTTCCTAAAAAGTAAAAAGAAGAAAATTACTTTTCGCTACAACAAGCCCACCACAAGTAAGGATGCTTTACTCAATGCTATTGCATTCAACCGCCCTAACACCGGCAAGTATTCTGCTATTCCTCCTCCCGAAAAGAAAAAGAGGCACTATGACAAACTTGAAAGAATCACTCAAGAAGAACTCTTCGATGTGCTCGTCAAGAATGAAAAGGTCAAACCAAGGGAAGGTGGTCATCCTAGGGATATGGGTCCTAATCATGCTCATCACTTATTCTACAAGTACTACAACTTCACCGGCCACGACACCAACACTTGCCACCACTTGAAGGACATCATCCAAGACCTCTTTGACAATGGAGAGTTAGAACACCCCAACGTCATCACAAATCCTCTCCCTCAGAATACATGAAGAAGGTGAAGCTCCAAGAAGCAATCTACACTTACCAATTTGGGGCTACAACTATCCTCTCTCTCTCTCTCTCTCTCTCCCCTTTGATAGAAGTAGATTAGGTTTTAAATTTCCAAGTATGAGCTCGAAAAATCGTTCTGTCTTTCTAGTACTCCTCACCTCCTCTAGTTTGTGTCATCTAAACTATCGAGTCTGTTTTTAATTTCTCCGTTAATCAAAGTCATTTTCTTTTCTTAAACATTTTCCCTAAAGTTGTTCTACCTCGTGAGTATCATTCAATTCATGCAAAATAATGGACCCTCCATTCCCTAAATCATCGCAAATATATAAATAGAAACTTCTAAATGAGTTTAGGAGGAAAGTTATCATTAGAAGGCTTAAAGGCTAAACATTACCCCTACTGAAAGTCAAAGGTCAACAAGCGAAGAAAGCCAAGGGTGCTGTTGTCAACCTTCATTCCAAGAAGAGTGAGGCTACTCAATTCAAAGCTTTGAGAGTACAAAAAAAAAACTCTCAAGCTTTCATCACCCTCACAACAAAGGTGAAACTTCAAATGCATAAAGGACTCTCCCAACAAAGAAGAAGAGTCAAGTGATACCAACAAAAGAAACGAAGATTACTCAACATCCTCTTACAACAAATGAAGGAGAGTTTCAGTATCGAGAAAAATATTTACCCTTAAGTCATACTAATGATTGGCTTTCCTCTCAAAATTATTTAGAAATTATTAGGTGATGCACGGTTCATTAAAAGGTAGAGCAACTTTTCTAGATCTTTGAGCCAAGTAGTATTTCTTGTTGAGTCTAGGGGCTTCCTAACCGTTCCTCCCCCAGTCAATCTCTACTTCAACTCTTCAAAATAATCAAATATGCATTAGGAGCTTTCCTCTCACTCTCATCATTAGAGAATACACTTCTCCAAAGAGTCAATACTTGGATCACATTTCAAAGAATAGAGTCCGTCTCTCCTCAACTAACTTGAGATCTCATTTTCTCTCCTCAATAAGATTTTCTCCACTAAGTTCTCTTCGAGTTAACGTACTATTTTCAAAAAAAAAAAGAGAAAAAGAAAAGAAAAAAAGAGACTAAAAAAAGATGGCCGCTAGATTGAAAACCCAACAGCGCAGTCTAGGCAAAAACCAGGGTGCATCACAAAAAAAATCAAAGACAAAGGGAGACTATTCTTCAACCCTCTTCATCGAGCACCATTCGATCCTCTTCAAATTAAATCAACAAGGAAAGCCTTCTTCGATCATCTTCAAATCAAGAGAACAGCCTCACTAGCCTGTTCACGAAGTTATCTACCACATTCAAGCAACTTGGGGCTTGAGACAGGAAAAAAACTTGGACATAAAGCCATTACGACAATCGACAAATTTGTAATCGTTTACCTCCTAGAGACTATTCTTAAACCTGATTTGGTCCCAACTTGTCAAACACAAGTTCACTCATATAGTTCACCATCTCAAATATAAAATCCATACAAAAGTCCCTACATGCCCATCTACTCATATACTCATACATAAACTCACCACCAAAAAGACCAACCGGCCATTTATACTAACAGACGTGGACATCACCACATAAGTCCAGTAAACAAATAAAATCTGAAAAAAAAAATTCTATTTGGAATGTTTATGTGCTAACAGATACAGAAAGGTAAGAATAATTCTGGTCCATCCGAGACCAGCATGCATATATCCTTGCATTACAGGAGCCGACAGAACCTCCACCTCAACCGACAACCTCAAAAGTTTATGATGGCAACAACGACAACAAAGTCTGTAACCTCGGCAACAACAGCGCCACTTGTGACCTCAGGTGGAGCATCAACAAAGTCTCTGACCTCAGCAAACTTCAAAGTCAGTGACCTCGGCAACATCAACAAAGTCTGTAACCTCAGCAACAGCAAAGTATGTGACCTCAGCAAACTTCAAACTCCGTAACTTCGGCAAAGCCAACAATGTCTGTGACCTCAGCAGCTTTAAAGTCCGTGACCTCGACAACAACGACAACATTAGTAACCTCTGACGGCGCATCATCAAAAACGGATATTTTTAGAATTGAGTCAAGTCTTTGATTCCTCAGTATGATTTTATCTATGGTTCAAAAGCACTCAAACAACCTCAGCTACGCCAGTAACCTTGGGCGGCGCGCTTCAACAACTTTATCAGCAAACCAGGTATTTTCAGAATTAAGTCAAGTCTTTGATTCCTCAGTATGAGTTTACCTTTTCAAAAAAAAATCTCTTCGATTTTCAAAATGATTTTCAAAATATCTAAAACATCCTTTTAGTATTTTGGAGTCGAACTACGTTTTGGTCTGATTCTCCGATAGAGATGCGTAGGCAGCCGTGCGGCACGACCATTCCAGTATTCAGAATGATGTCTTTTCTATCGATGACATGACTTCTTCCATAAGTCTTGTCGCTGAGGGGCTCTGTAGACACCCCATTCTGAACCAATAATTACTTGTTTACACTACTCTTCGTCTCTCTTTTGTGTTTTGATGAAAGCATATTAGTTCCATCATATTTCGTTAAGTTTCTAACTGACTTTGTTAATTTTGGATCTAACTGACTAACGAGATAACTGAAGAGGACAAAATGGTCAATTGACTAGTTATCCCGCGCGGGAAAAACGTGTCTCGCGCGAGACAACCCCTCTGCAGAATGTGCAAATTCACTTTCCTTGTCGATTTCAACCTCTTTTCTTGATAAACTCTTATCTAATCCGGGTCTCTACTGATTTTAGATTTCTGGAACCTTCCTTTGGAGAAATCCCAATCCACTTGAGCCTCTCAAACCCCTATAAATACTTGATAACTTTCAGTATTTGGACTCGGTCAAACCCCGAAAAAGACAGGCAATCTGCTGGTTTCTTTCCTTGAAAGACTCCTAGAAATCACTCTAAAGCAACACACAATTTCGTCAATCAACCTTGTTGATTGACGAACGTCAAGATTCTAACCTAGAATCAAGGCGGAACTCCGTCCAAATCATTTCTCGACCGAGGAACATTTTAACCACAAATAACCAAGGACCACGTTCTAAACCAAATACTCCCTAAATTCGTTTTCTACTCATCTTCCTACGAAGATCTCAAACCTCTGTCGAGGTTATTCCATAAAATCACTCAAGAACACAAGGTAAACTCCTATACTTTCATAGTCTTCTTCTCAATCCCTCTAATTGCTTTTAGAGTAGTGTAATCCCATTAAAAGGGTAGCCTAGAGTCCCTTCAATCCATGGAGGTGATCTCGAATCATACAACCCGACATTCCTAATTAAAAAGTTAATTAGGGTTTCCTTGTTTATATTTAATTATTATATTGTAAAGATTGGTAATACTCAATTCGCAAGATCGATTTTCGGATTAGGTGGAATGGGTGCTCCACGACCTTCCCATTCCATAACTTAACCCCCGAACCCTCAAAAATCTTTAAATTATCAAAAAGGTTTTTCTTATTATTTTTCTAAATAAATAATAAGTGATGACTCTGTGTTCATCAAAAAATCACATCGCTACACGTGGCAGTTAGGACACACTCTCCCCAAAATTTCTTCGGCAACCCTGCCTCGAAACGTAAAGCCCTTACTATTTCTAAGATGTGTCTGTGCTTTTGTTCCACGACTCCATTCTGTTGTGGGGTGTCAGTGCATGACTTTTCAAGTATCATTCCATTCTCAATATAGTAATTTGTAATTTCATTGGACTGAAATTCAGGGCCATTATCGTTTCGTACACATTTAACTTTCTTTCCGAACTGGGTGTGAATCATGTTACAAAACATGGTGAGAAATTTATAAGACTCAGACTTATATTTCATAAGGAATACCCACACACCCCAACTGAAATCACCGACAACCGATAAAAAATAATGTGCCCCTGAGAATGAAGGTGTTTTATATGCCCCCCCCCCCAAATATCACAATGAATCATATCAAAACAAGCACGAGATCGAATATTACTTTTTGGGAAAGGAAGCCTCGTTAAATTACCTCTTAAACAAGAGTCACAATGTTTGTTTTCTTTTGTTCTACTAGCAACAATATAATCAAAATAACTAGAATGTAAACATGATGCATGACCTAGTCTTCGGTGCCAAGTACTTGAATCTACAACTGTAGTGTATGCCATACCTCCATGTCTCTGACTCCATGTAGTATAGACCATTATGTCTCCTACCCATCCCAATCAGAGTCCTTGAAGCTAAGTCATGCAACACACAAAAATCCAAAAGAAATATTAAGGCACAATTTAAGTCTTTCGTAAGCTTGATAACCGAAAGTAAATTGAAATTTAAATCCGGAATATTTAACACTTGGTTAATTGTTAACCCATTCGGCAGATTAAAACCTCCCATTCCCCTCACGGGAATGGTGCTCCGTTAGGTATATAGATCGACATCATGTCATCAGGTTGTCATTGATCATGTAAGATTTTAGCATCATATGTTATGTGCTCGCTTGCTCCTGAGTCAATTATCCAAGATAAATTATTATGTATCTTACCCGCCATGTTTGCTGTCGGAGGACTTGTTTCCTCACCATCAACCTTGTTGAAGTATTCGAACAATTTTGTATAGTTGGTTGCCGAGATGTCTGGTATAGGGCTTTCCTCTCCTGCAGCTAAGTTGGCAGCCTTTGGTGGACCCTTATCTTTGTTGCGTCCATCTCCTGCCTTTTTCCTACCAGGTGGATACCTAATAATCTCGTAACAGATTTCAACCGTGTGGTAAAATATCCCACAATGAGTAAACTTTGGTTTCTCCCGCAGTCCATCTTTGTTCGGCCTTTGCATCCAATGCGTATGAAAAGTTGTTGCTTCAATGGTAGCCTTCACCGCCATCGTTATCTGCCTATGCCTCTCATATTGGGACACCAAATGGTATGCGACCCCCAATGATACAGTCAGTTTGGTGCAGAGAAATTGCGTTTTCATTGTTCCAAAACTCTCGTCCGAACCCATCAGAAATTCAAATAATTGTTCCTTCTCCTTCATCTCCACCTATTGTTTGGGCACATCACAAGTGCAACCACTACATTTGCATCTTGTGATAGGAGATATTGATTGAATCTCGTCCCATAATCCCTTTAACTTGGTGTAGTAAGAAGATACGGAAAGGTTTTCTTGTTGAGTGAGGGTTATCTCTCTCTTTAACTCATATGCCCTTAGTGCACTTTGCGCTCCAAAACGCTCACTTAGGTCTTCCCACACATCTTGTGCAAACGTGGCATGTTTGACCTTTGTTTCGAATGCCCTTTTCCATGGAGCTGTGCAGCCATCCTTTCACCATTCTGTTGCATCTACGCCTCAACCCTATTTCGGCAGCATCTCCTTCAGGAAATGGGATCATTCCGTCTCCGAACCCAAACTTGTTCTTTGTGAATAAGGCGTTGCTCATCTCATCGACCCAATCTGCATAGTTCCCATCATGTAGGAGATCGCTCACGAACACCGTGTTTGGACTGTTAGAGATTGCAATGAAAAACAGTGACATTACGTCTACCTTTGCTCCCCCTGCGGCATTGCCATCGCTCTTGCCGCCATCCGTGGAGGCCATGGTGTTTGTACGTCAACCGAAAAAAACGCGAAAGCTTTAGGCTGGTAATACTAGCTCTGATACCATGAAAACTATGGAATGATAGATATGGAGAAAATTATGTTCCATTCATAATAATGATACAATGAGGGAGGCCGCTCCTATATACATCTCGGTCACACACTATTTACGGCTAAATATTAGGGTTTCCTACTATGGATTCTAAATAAAAGGAAATGTGATAAGTACAAAAGTTGTAAAGATATACGCAATCAATAACATATCTAACGATGCTTTACATGAACATTGAATAATGATAATATTTATATATTCATAATTTGTATCAAGATTTTGTGACATTTTTGCTTCATAATATTATTCTAAGTGAAATATAATTACGAACATGTCTAGTGAAAATTGAGGCCTAAAACAAGTTACTTGTTTGGTACCCTTGTATTTTTAATTTCGTTCCAACAAACACACTAAGCAATGATTTATATTTTTCGGTGTGTAACTGCAATTGATCCAAATAGATATTGTAGTACAACTAGTACTTAAAAGCCCGTGCCAATGGCACGGGTCAGTACAAAAAGGTAAGCAGTGGGAAAAATGATAAATAGAAAAAAGAAACTTCTCCATCTATAAGGTGTACTATGCCATTCCAAGGTCTGACTGTCAATGTACATCAATTATGCTTTACTCTCTCCGTCCCATAATGAACGACCGAATAACATTACTAAAAGATTTAATATTATGATTAAATGCTTCCATTAGAAACTGAAAACTTGAGCAAAACATAACTATTTGATGACCGTTCCAAAACATAACACCAAAACCATAAAAACTCTCAACTTTTAGTTTTTATATTCAATTGAACCTTCCAACACTATAGATCATCAAGAACTCGAAAAACGAACCTCACTCGTTGGTCTGCGTCGGCTCAGACAATATAACTTTGGGCGATCAATCGGTCGTCGTTGCTCACTTTCAACCACATAATCCCAACCAAACAGAAACTTCCCTTCCAGGTGCACTCTCATTATCCTCCACTGTAACACACACCAAAACTGGTTAAAATCAATAAATAAAAAAAAAACTGCACAGAAATAGCAGTTTTAAAATCACAAACACTTAAAGTCAAAAATACACAAAAATGTGGTTGATGTTTTCCACCACTAACAAACACAGACATACGTAAAACGAAGAAGTTAAAATCACTATGCATGTGCTTACCACAGATCGTGCTTTGGATCGTAAATGTTAATAATCAAATCAGTAGCAAATGGGAAAGTTAAAATCACTATGCATGTGCTTACCACAGATCGTGCTTTGGATCAGATTTGTATAAAAGATCGTGTCCATATATAACTCCTGATTTGTAGGGAGCCTATTATGGAAAGAGTTGTATACACGCTTGTATTCTGTAGGTCGACATACGTTTGATAGATCTAGGTCGCCTGCATGGGCTTTAGGTCGACCTAATTGATTGACATTGCCGGATAAACACTTGAATAAGATTTGGATCGTATTCGGACAAAGCTAGGTCGGCTGATCACTGACGATTGGCCTTGGGCCTGGTAATACTTGGGCCGACCCACTAAAATTGTGATGGCAATGTTATTAGAATAACTGGGCTGCTCGTTGGGCCTAGTCCGTCACTTTTATTCCATTCACAAAATATTTTATAAAAAATATTATTAAAAATTGAAAAATAAATAAATAATACAAATAAATAAATAAATATTAATTATAAAATTAATAAATATATCTATTTTATCAATTAAAAATTAGCATAAACCTAATTACAAAATCTTCACGTACGTCATTATCTTTAAAATAAATTTTCCTCTAACTCTCGAAAAAAAAATGACATTTCAAATACAAATTTATAAATACAACTTTCAACATTAATACTCTACAAATATTAATGAGTTGTTATTAATTAATATTTATAAAAAATAAAAAAAGGAAAATAATTTAAGGGCAATTAACAAATCATCACTCACACTAATAAAAACGACCACCAAAAATTGCATATTTTGCAAATTGTCCACTAGGTCATATAGTTATTGATGGACACACGGGTCCTGATAAATTGATAAAAATTACGCTTGTGCCACTCAGTTAAATAACGTGGCCGCGCGTGAAGGAATTCCAGCTCCCTTTCTGGCTTTCTCTCTCCTGTTTCTCTCTCTTTCTTTTTTTCCCCTTAAAACATTAAAATAAAATATCTTAAAATTCATAAGTCAAAGAAATAATATGAAGCCACCGTTGTACTCGTATCGTCGAGGCGAATAGAACTATTAGTGTCAACATATAATCTGAATCAACTTTCAGAAGTTCACAATTATTTCAAGTTCACAATTATTTTCTAGAAGTTCACTATTGTTCCAAAAACAAATAATAGAAGTTCACAATTGTTTTAGTTTAGTTTACAATTTCTGCATGAAAATGTCTTTTATTTAACTTAATTCACAATTGATTTTAGTGAAGTTAATAGTTATTTTTAGTATTTTATGATCTCTATTTTGCTATTTTATGAGATTATTAGACATAATTTGCTAATTCACAACTGTTTTTGTTAAGTTCACATTTAATTTTAGTTAAGTTTAAGACTGATTTTAGTATTTTATAACCTCTATTTTGCTATTTTATTAGATTATTTGATATAATTGTAAAGTTCACAATTATTTATAGTTAAGTTTAGAGATGTTTTTAGTCTTTTATAACCTCTATTTTTGTTGTTTATTAGATTATTAGACATTTTTGTTAAGTTCACAACTTTTTTTGTTAAATCAGTTGTTTTTAGTTAAATTCACATTTGTTCTTAGTAATTTATGGCTTCTATTTTTGTTTTTAATAAGATTATTTGATATACTTGTAAGTTCACATTTTTTTTTGTTAAGTTAACTTTTTTTTTTGTCTTTTTTTGACCTCTATTTTTAGCGATTTTTTGACATGTTTGTTAAGTTAACATTTGTTTTTAGTTGTTTTTAACGTTAATTTCGTTGCATGAACAAATATATAAATAATTAACCATCACCACTTTACTTATTATACAATAGAATTATATCTTAATTAAAAAATAATTCTTCTTTGATCTCAATATTATTAATCAAACATATTTCAAATTTACTTTTCATAAAGAATAATTTTGACAAGGAGTAATGAGAAACATTAACTGTTTCATTTTACCAAAACTTCTACTATTACTAAAACGAAGGGTTATCTTTTCATAATGAAATAGTGATATTATTTCAAATATTATAGAGAAACGGTCCTTGCCATGATGTTCTGCGGGATCTGAGTAGGCTCCTGCCTCATCTCTACAAGTCTATTGTTATTGACGAGAATCTGTAGTATCAACTCGTTGTTTGCCCTAATTCTTTCCGCCTCCACCCTAACTTCCTCCTCAGTAAGGGGCAAAGGCTCTTGCCGTTTCTCCTATGTCGCACCGTAGACTCATTATCTGCTGAGTGCGCTTCACGGCCATGCACGATCCTGCGGGAATATGCACCTCATTTGTGCGGGTTGGGCGTAATCATGATCTGGTTGACGTTTGGTATGGTTTTTGACTGGAGTGTTTTCTCAAGCACCATTGTTTGATGGAATCAAGAGTCAAACAAAGATGAGACAAACGAAGAAGTAATCGATCCCGACAACGGAACCAACTGCTGCTGCCACAAAAAATAGCTGCACGGGCCTGATTTGAGTAGCCAAACGGTGAATACTCTAGCGTCTTCTCCGGTTGTCTCCTACACACAAAACTCACGTAAACTAGGTCGGGGGCGTCTCTGGCTAAGCCCCTCCGGCGTGAGAGTAAGTAGACAATCCAGAAACAATAAAAATATTAACTGAGAATGGCCAGAAAAATAACAAGAGAGCATACCGAATTTTGCCTTCTAGGAGGATTTATATAGTTACCCATGTCCCACGCAAATCTTATCATCTTAGCCACATGTCAACTGTTAATTGGTTGTACATGGGTTGCTACCATGGAGACGCCGCTTTTATCGCAACAGATTACTTATCCTTAACAAACTTCAAGGCCCAAACGTAACTTCCTCGGCCCTTACTGAAATGTCGCTGTTTGCATGCATCGCTTATAGGCGATAACCCAACTAAGGCGACAACCCGTGATTGTCGCCAATATAGAACATCTCATGCGAGATCAGGCTGTCACAGACTTCTTGCTGGATTCTCGCCAGTGTCCGTTCCCACCGATATGTTAACAGACATTACCTGGTCGCTTTGGTTATCTCTTTGGGCATGCTGTCTAGTCTTTCAGATCATATTCATTGTATTGTGCTTCACACGTCAGCTTGGGTCGAAATCTCTTTAGTACGATCACATCAGGTGGGTTCGGGTTTTGGAGTTTTTGTTTTTGGGTGGGTTTGGGAAATGTCAAACCTCTCCCAAACCCGCCTTGTTGCCAACCCTACTTTCAAGTGCTTTAAATTCTCCATAATTCAAAAAAAAAAAAAAAAAAAAAAAAACAATTACACAAGAATTCATATTCGAGAATTGATTAGTCTAGAAAAATAGAAAAAAGTAAAGAACTAATTATTAAATAATTGTGATATCTTCATTTCATATCAAAAAGATATGCACTTTGATTAATTGTGATGTATAAACATACACAATATTATTATGAATGGACACAAATAATATTCGAGTCGGTCTGGGGAGAAACTTTCTCCGTCGCGTCCGGAAAAACGGGGCAAGGTTTGTCGCGCGACATACTTAGCAGGTTTACGGATATCACTTTCATCGGCTTACGGATATCCAAAACATTGAATATGGATATCAGGAAGCTTTGGAAAGGATATCCAGAAACCAAATATTTTACGGATATCCTTTCAAAGCTACGGATATCGAAACATTGAATATGGATATCCAGAAGCTTTGGAAAGGATAGCCAGAAAAAATATTTGGTTTCTGGATATCCTTCCAAAGCTTCTGGATATCCATATTCAATGTTCTGGATATCCAGAAGCTTTGGAAAGGATATCCAGTTGTTGTGGCTAAATATGTCGCGCGACAAACGTTGTTCCATTTCTCCATAAGCGACGGAGAAACGCGTTTCTCCCCTGATTTTGTGATAATATTCATTAACTTCTAAGTGAACCGACATAAATTAAGTAAACGAAAGTTATTTGTAGGGCCAGTGCATACAATTATCAAAATATTTGTAAACCTCAAAGGGGACATGCTACTCGTGCTCGTGCACACAAATATTGACAATTTCCTTCGTTATTAATCTATTTATTTATCTACATCTTTTATTTATTTATTATTGGGGTTTTAAATGACTTGCTAATAATAGCTGGTGGCTTCACAATTATATTTTTAAAATCTTATAAATTTAAGATGTGGTCATTGCATTGCATGATATATCTACTCTCTCCGCCCCACTCCGCCCCACTCGAACGAACACAGGCATAAATTTCTATTTTGTGTGTTCCATTTTAAAATGCACACACCCAATAAGAAATATTTTAATACTTTTTTATTTATAATACTCATTTATCATATTTACAATAGCTAGTTACTTATAATTTCCTACCCCAATTTTTCTATATTACCTCAATTTTCATGCTTATAACACTTACTGCACTATATACTTTTTTTAATTATCGTGCAATATCAAATTCATATAAATAAGTGCAACAATAATGATTTGGACACATATAATATATTGTTTATAAAATTTTATTTTACAATACAAAACTTGATAATTTTTGTGAGCTTGAACTGAAAACTATGGAATGAAAGATATGGAGAAAATTATGTTCTATTCACAATAATGATACAATGAGGGAGGCCGCTCCTATATACATCTAGGTCACACTATTTACTACTAAATATTATAGTTTCCTACTATGGATCCTAAATAAAAGGAAAGGTGATAAGTACAAAAGTTGTAAAGATATACACAATCACTAACATATCTTACGAATGCTTTACACTCCCCTCAAGTTGGCGTATGTAAGTTTCAAATGCCCAACTTGCCAACTAGAAAATGGAAACGAGCAGTCCACTAAAGCCTTTGTGAACAAATCGAGAACTGGTCTTCGGTTGAAATCTTTCGAGGTGATATGTCGCTTGATGTCACTCGCTCACGAACAAATAACAGTCCATCTCTACGTGCTTAGTTCGTTTGTGGAATACCGGATTGTTGACAATGTGTTTAGCCGCCTGATTGTCACAATAACGGTTAGTTGCATGTGATTGTGGAGCTTCAATGTCCTTGTGAAGCCACCTAAGCCACAAGAGCTCACTAACGGTCATTGCCATGGCACGGTATTACGCTTCGGAGGAATGGGAAACGATTTGTTTGTTTCTTGGTAAGCCATGAATTGGGTGCGCCACCAAGAGACATAAAGTAGCATGCGTAAGACCTCCTAGTAATTCATTGGAAAATTGCCCAGGCATCAAAGTATGCCTCTAGTACTAAATTTCCATCATAAGGTAGAAAAATGCCTTGGCCTGTAGTTTATTTGAGGAAGCGAACAATGCGCAATGTTGCATTCATGTGGCTGCTGTGTGGGGCCGATCTTCGAATTGGGTTGAATGGGTGCTTCACGATCTTCCCATTCCATAACTTAACCCTCGAACCCTCAAATCTCTTTAAATTATCTAAAATGTTTTTCTTATTGTTTTCCTAAATAAATAATAAGTGGTGACTCTGTGTTCATCTAAAAATTGCATCGCTGGGGACAATTAATTAAGAGGGTTAGACTTGCATACAATTGAGTATTATCAATCTTTTTATTGTGCTAAATTTATTTTGTAGGGTAGAATAATTAATTTCTACTTGAACTATATACTTGCGTAAGATTTGACTATTTTGATTTTTATCGGTCATCGGTTGACTCGGGCTTTGTAATTAATTAATTTAATTCTCTCTCTCTACTCTTTATGTGGAACTACGACGGCCTGAGTCTTCCTAATTTGGGAGAAAGGTAGGCAACCACTTGGTGCGGCCATTATCTATTTTTCTTTTAGTTCTCAAAAAAAAAAATTTCTATTTTACTCTATCACCTAGAATTGACTCTTACACCCGTGCACATCATGATATCGCTGTCATTGCACTACATACCCTGATAAACTCGGGACCCACACTAAGGACGGATGACGGTAATCACCTCATCGCCGATCTCTCCGAAGTTGGATCATCCCACTTCGCGTCTTCAATCCATCTAAATTGTCATATCGCGAGGAGCCTAGCCTTCCCGGACTGCGTCAACCACATATCATGTAGATTTACTTTTAGGACACTCCGTGACCGGTTGGTTTGATCTTGGAGTCTTTGTAATCCCTTGTCAAGATCGTTTTTGTGCAATAAGCAATGGAAAAGAAATCAATAAATTGTCGCTTCGAATTCTTCCCTTCGAAAATATCCCTATGATTGTCCCTTCGGATTTGGCCCTAAAGAGAAAATTTTCTTACCAAATTTATTGCACAAAACTAGATGTTACTTGGGATAACTTTGACCCCTATGTCCTTAGGTTTGGATTTTGAATGTTAGAAACCCCCAAAACGGATTTTCCGTCCAACCAAAATTAGGATTAAAATCAGAAAAATGTGACTTCCAGTGGTGTTGTCGCGCACGAGACTACTTGTCTCATGCGAGACAAGTGTTCTGTCTTTTCGTGTTTTGGCCAAAACCTTCAAGCTTTCATACACCCTATTCAGCTGACTTGTTGGGACTCGATCATGGCTTAACACAATTGCTACACATCTAGGTCCATCGCCAAAGCTCGACACAATGTCTACTTCTCCTACGTCATCGAAGCCGAAATCAAGGAAACTAAGGCCGAACTCATCGAAGCCCTGCTTAGGATGGATGAAGAAAGTAATAAAATTGATGAGCAAAATGCCTAAATGACCGCCCTCATGCAAGAGCTCCACGAGCTAAAAGTCAAAAAATTAAGAAAACAAAAGAAGAAAAATGGATCCTCCTCCGGTGAAGAGGAATCCTACCCCAAAAAGAATAGGAAAACCAAAAAGTCAAGCAAGAAAGAGAAATAATTCGATTCATCCTCTTCCTCATCTTCCTCCAATGATGAGGGATATATCTCCAAGGGTACTAAAACCAAGAAGGAAGGCAGTGATGAAACTACTAAACTTGGTAATCATGTTACTAAGAACTACCTTTATAAGAAACTTGCAACCCTTGACACTAAAGGGATCATTCGTCACATTTGATCCCGAAGCTCTTTAACAATTCATCACCAAGTTTCCTCGCAAGTACAAGACACCCGATATTGCCAAGTTTAATGGCACTACTTGTCCTCGAGCTCATGTTGAGACCTACACTTGGGCTATGCTTCCAATGGGCGTTGATAACACAATCTTGGCCTAATGCTTTCCTCAAACTTTGGAGGGTTCTGTAAGGGATTGGTACATGTCTCTTCCTATGACTACAGGGCTTGATTGGTCGTATACATGTTTAGTCTTCCAAAGGTAGTTTGAAGAAAACTCCACTTACCGCCCTACTAGGAGGGATCTTGAACAAATCAAACAACATGCAAATGAGTCTTTTACTGGCTTTCCTAGAAGATGAGACTCAAACTTACTAAAATTGTCGAAAGACCTACTCTCAAAGAGCAAATCCACATCTTCCTTCAATGTCTCCGTGATGAATTTCAAGAGAAGTTCGTTGTAATTACTTTCCTAGTTTTAATAAACTTCATGAGTCCGGAATTAGGATTGCTGACTTCCTAAAAAGTAAAAAGAAGAAAATTACTTTTCGCTACAACAAACCCACCACAAGTAAGGATGCTTTACTCAATGCTATTGCATTCAACCGCCCTAACACCGGCAAGTATTCTGCTATTCCTCCTCCCGAAAAGAAAAAGAGGCACTATGACAAACTTGAAAGAATCACTCAAGAAGAACTCTTCGATGTGCTCGTCAAGAATGAAAAGGTCAAACCAAGGGAAGGTGGTCCTCCTAGGGATATGGGTCCTAATCATGCTCATCACTTATTCTACAAGTACCACAACTTCACCGGCCACGACACCAACACTTGCCACCACTTGAAGGACATCATCCAAGACCTCTTTGACAATGGAGAGTTAGAACACCCCAACGTCATCACAAATCCTCTCCCTCAGAATACATGAAGAAGGTGAAGCTCCAAGAAGAAATCTACACTTACTAATTTGGGGCTACAACTATCCTCTCTCTCTCTCCCCTTTGATAGAAGTAGATTAGGTTTTAAATTTCCAAGTATGAGCTTGAAAACTCGTTCTGTCTTTCTAGTACTCCTCACCTCCTCTAGTTTGTGTCATCTAAACTATCGAGTCTGTTTTTAATTTCTCCGTTAATCAAAGTCATTTTCTTTTCTTAAACATTTTCCCTAAAGTTGTTCTACCTCGTGAGTATCATTCAATTCATGCAAAATAATGGACCCTCCATTCCCTAAATCATCGCAAATATATAAATAGAAACTTCTAAATGAGTTTAGGAGGAAAGTTATCATTAGAAGGCTTAAAGGCTAAACATTACCCCTACTGAAAGTCAAAGGTCAACAAGCGAAGAAAGCCAAGGGTGCTGTTGTCAACCTTCATTCCAAGAAGAGTGAGGCTACTCAATTCAAAGCTTTGAGAGTACAAAAAAAAAACTCTCAAGCTTTCATCACCCTCACAACAAAGGTGAAACTTCAAATGCATAAAGGACTCTCCCAACAAAGAAGAAGAGTCAAGTGATACCAACAAAAGAAACGAAGATTACTCAACATCCTCTTACAACAAATGAAGGAGAGTTTCAGTATCGAGAAAAATATTTACCCTTAAGTCATACTAATGATTGGCTTTCCTCTCAAAATTATTTAGAAATTATTAGGTGATGCACGGTTCATTAAAAGGTAGAGCAACTTTTCTAGATCTTTGAGCCAAGTAGTATTTCTTGTTGAGTCTAGGGGCTTCCTAACCGTTCCTCCCCCAGTCAATCTCTACTTCAACTCTTCAAAATAATCAAATATGCATTAGGAGCTTTCCTCTCACTCTCATCATTAGAGAATACACTTCTCCAAAGAGTCAATACTTGGATCACATTTCAAAGAATAGAGTCCGTCTCTCCTCAACTAACTTGAGATCTCATTTTCTCTCCTCAATAAGATTTTCTCCACTAAGTTCTCTTCGAGTTAACGTACTATTTTCAAAAAAAAAAATAGAAAAAGAAAAGAAAAAAAGAGACTCAAAAAAGATGCCCGCTAGATTGAAAACCCAACAGCGCAGTCTAGGCAAAAACCAGGGTGCATCACAAAAAAAATCAAAGACAAAGGGAGACTATTCTTCAACCCTCTTCATCGAGCACCATTCGATCCTCTTCAAATTAAATCAACAAGGAAAGCCTTCTTCGATCATCTTCAAATCAAGAGAACAGCCTCACTAGCCTGTTCACGAAGTTATCTACCACATTCAAGCAACTTGGGGCTTGAGACAGGAAAAAAACTTGGACATAAAGCCATTACGACAGTCGACAAATTTGTAATCGTTTACCTCCTAGAGACTATTCTTAAACCTGATTTGGTCCCAACTTGTCAAACACAAGTTCACTCATATAGTTCACCATCTCAAATATAAAATCCATACAAAAGTCCCTACATGCCCATCTACTCATATACTCATACATAAACTCACCACCAAAAAGACCAACCGGCCATTTATACGAACAGACGTGGACATCACCACATAAGTCCAGTTAAACAAATAAAATCTGAAAAAAAAAATCTATTTGGAATGTTTATGTGCTAACAGGTACAGAAAGGTAAGAATAATTCTGGTCCATCCGAGACCAGCATGCATATATCCTTGCATTATAGGAGCCGACAGAACCTCCACCTCAACCGACAACCTCAAAAGTTTATGACGGCAACAACGACAACAAAGTCCGTAACCTCGGCAACAACAGCGCCACTTGTGACCTCAGGTGGAGCATCAACAAAGTCTATGACCTCAGCAAACTTCAAAGTCCGTGACCTCGGCAACATCAACAAAGTCTGTAACCTCAGCAACAGCAAAGTATGTGACCTCAGCAAACTTCAAACTCCGTAACTTCGGCAAAGCCAACAATGTCTGTGACCTCAGCAGCTTTAAAGTTCGTGACCTCGACAACAACGACAACATTAGTAACCTCTGACGGCGCATCATCAAAAACGGATATTTTTAGAATTGAGTCAAGTCTTTGATTCCTCAGTATGATT
This sequence comes from Adenophora triphylla var. japonica, assembly GCA_022495995.1. Taxonomy (NCBI): domain Eukaryota; kingdom Viridiplantae; phylum Streptophyta; class Magnoliopsida; order Asterales; family Campanulaceae; genus Adenophora; species Adenophora triphylla. Next base: position 296,586 of record JAFEMH010002641.1, on the reverse strand, counting down.
TTATCTATGGTTCAAAAGCACTCAAACAACCTCAGCTACGCCAGTAACCTTGGGCGGCGCGCTTCAACAACTTTATCAGCAAACCAGGTATTTTCAGAATTAAGTCAAGTCTTTGATTCCTCAGTATGAGTTTACCTTTTCAAAAAAAAATCTCTTCGATTTTCAAAATGATTTTCAAAATATCTAAAACATCCTTTTAGTATTTTGGAGTCGAACTACGTTTTGGTCTGATTCTCCGATAGAGATGCGTAGGCAGCCGTGCGGCACGACCATTCCAGTATTCAGAATGATGTCTTTTCTATCGATGACATGACTTCTTCCATAAGTCTTGTCGCTGAGGGGCTCTGTAGACACCCCATTCTGAACCAATAATTACTTGTTTACACTACTCTTCGTCTCTCTTTTGTGTTTTGATGAAAGCATATTAGTTCCATCATATTTCGTTAAGTTTCTAACTGACTTTGTTAATTTTGGATCTAACTGACTAACGAGATAACTGAAGAGGACAAAATGGTCAATTGACTAGTTATCCCGCGCGGGAAAAACGTGTCTCGCGCGAGACAACCCCTCTGCAGAATGTGCAAATTCACTTTCCTTGTCGATTTCAACCTCTTTTCTTGATAAACTCTTATCTAATCCGGGTCTCTACTGATTTTAGATTTCTGGAACCTTCCTTTGGAGAAATCCCAATCCACTTGAGCCTCTCAAACCCCTATAAATACTTGATAACTTTCAGTATTTCAGACCCCGGTCAAACCCCGAAAAAGACAGGCAATCTGCTGATTTCTTTCCTTAAAAGACTCCTAGAAATCACTCTAAAGCAACACACAATTTCGTCAATCAACCTTGTTGATTGACGAACGTCAAGATTCAAACCTAGAATCAAGGCGGAACTCCGTCCAAATCATTTCTCGACCGAGGAACATTTTAACCACAAATAACCAAGGACCACGTTCTAAACCAAATACTCCCTAAATTCGTTTTCTACTCATCTTCCTACGAAGATCTCAAACCTCTGTCGAGGTTATTCCATAAAATCACTCAAGAACACAAGGTAAACTCCTATACTTTCATAGTCTTCTTCTCAATCCCTCTAATTGCTTTTAGAGTAGTGTAATCCCATTAAAAGGGTAGCCTAGAGTCCCTTCAATCCATGGAGGTGATCTCGAATCATACAACCCGACTTTCCTAATTAAAAAGTTAATTAGGGTTTCCTTGTTTATATTTAATTATTATATTGTAAAGATTGGTAATACTCAATTCGCAAGATCGATTTTCGGATTAGGTGGAATGGGTGCTCCACGACCTTCCCATTCCATAACTTAACCCCCGAACCCTCAAAAATCTTTAAATTATCAAAAAGGTTTTTCTTATTATTTTTCTAAATAAATAATAAGTGATGACTCTGTGTTCATCAAAAAATCACATCGCTACACGTGGCAGTTAGGACACACTCTCCCCAAAATTTCTTCGGCAACCCTGCCTCGAAACGTAAAGCCCTTACTATTTCTAAGATGTGTCTGTGCTTTTGTTCCACGACTCCATTCTGTTGTGGGGTGTCAGTGCATGACTTTTCAAGTATCATTCCATTCTCAATATAGTAATTTGTAATTTCATTGGACTGAAATTCAGGGCCATTATCGTTTCGTACACATTTAACTTTCTTTCCGAACTGGGTGTGAATCATGTTACAAAACATGGTGAGAAATTTATAAGACTCAGACTTATATTTCATAAGGAATACCCACACACCCCAACTGAAATCACCGACAACCGATAAAAAATAATGTGCCCCTGAGAATGAAGGTGTTTTATATGCCCCCCCCAAATATCACAATGAATCATATCAAAACAAGCACGAGATCGAATATTACTTTTTGGGAAAGGAAGCCTCGTTAAATTACCTCTTAAACAAGAGTCACAATGTTTGTTTTCTTTTGTTCTACTAGCAACAATATAATCAAAATAACTAGAATGTAAACATGATGCATGACCTAGTCTTCGGTGCCAAGTACTTGAATCTACAACTGTAGTGTATGCCATACCTCCATGTCTCTGACTCCATGTAGTATAGACCATTATGTCTCCTACCCATCCCAATCAGAGTCCTTGAAGCTAAGTCATGCAACACACAAAAATCCAAAAGAAATATTAAGGCACAATTTAAGTCTTTCGTAAGCTTGATAACCGAAAGTAAATTGAAATTTAAATCCGGAATATTTAACACTTGGTTAATTGTTAACCCATTCGGCAGATTAAAACCTCCCATTCCCCTCACGGGAATGGTGCTCCGTTAGGTATATAGATCGACATCATGTCATCAGGTTGTCATTGATCATGTAAGATTTTAGCATCATATGTTATGTGCTCGCTTGCTCCTGAGTCAATTATCCAAGATAAATTATTATGTATCTTACCCGCCATGTTCTTTGTCGGAGGACTTGTTTCCTCACCATCAACCTTGTTGAAGTATTCGAACAATTTTGTATAGTTGGTTGCCGAGATGTACGGTATAGGGCTTTCCTCTCCCGCAGACTAAGTTGGCGGCCTTTGGTGGACCCTTATCTTTGTTGCGTCCATCTCACGCCTTTTTCCTACCAGGTGGATACCTAATAATCTCGTATGATTTCAACCGTGTGGTAAAATATCCCACAATGAGTAAACTTTGGTTTCTCCCTTGAGTCCATCTTTGTTCGGCCTTTGCATCCAATGCGTATGAAAAGTTGTTGCTTCAATGGTAGCCTTCACCGCCATCGTTATCTGCCTATGCCTCTCATATTGGGACACCAAATGGTATGCGACCCCCAATGATACAGTCAGTTTGGTGCAGAGAAATTGCGTTTTCATTGTTCCAAAACTCTCGTCCGAACCCATCAGAAATTCAAATAATTGTTCCTTCTCCTTCATCTCCACCTATTGTTTGGGCACATCACAAGTGCAACCACTACATTTGCATCTTGTGATAGGAGATATTGATTGAATCTCGTCCCATAATCCCTTTAACTTGGTGTAGTAAGAAGATACGGAAAGGTTTTCTTGTTGAGTGAGGGTTATCTCTCTCTTTAACTCATATGCCCTTAGTGCACTTTGCGCTCCAAAACGCTCACTTAGGTCTTCCCACACATCTTGTGCAAACGTGGCATGTTTGACACTGTTTCGAATGCCCTTTTCCATGGAGCTGTGCAGCCATCCTTTCACCATTCTGTTGCATCTACGCCTCAACCCTATTTCGGCAGCATCTCCTTCAGGAAATGGGATCATTCCGTCTCCGAACCCAAACTTGTTCTTTGTGAATAAGGCGTTGCTCATCTCATCGACCCAATCTGCATAGTTCCCATCATGTAGGAGATCGCTCACGAACACCGTGTTTGGACTGTTAGAGATTGCAATGAAAACAAAGTGACATTACGTCTACCTTTGCTCCCCCTGCGGCATTGCCATCGCTCTTGCCGCCATCCGTGGAGGCCATGGTGTTTGTACGTCAACCGAAAAAAACGCGAAAGCTTTAGGCTGGTAATACTAGCTCTGATACCATGAAAACTATGGAATGATAGATATGGAGAAAATTATGTTCCATTCATAATAATGATACAATGAGGGAGGCCGCTCCTATATACATCTCGGTCACACTATTTACGGCTAAATATTAGGGTTTCCTACTATGGATTCTAAATAAAAGGAAATGTGATAAGTACAAAAGTTGTAAAGATATACGCAATCAATAACATATCTAACGATGCTTTACATGAACATTGAATAATGTTAATATTTATATATTCATAATTTGTATCAAGATTTTGTGACATTTTTGCTTCATAATATTATTCTAAGTGAAATATAATTACGAACATGTCTAGTGAAAATTGAGGCCTAAAACAAGTTACTTGTTTGGTACCCTTGTATTTTTAATTTCGTTCCAACAAACACACTAAGCAATGATTTATATTTTTTACGTATTGTAGCGCAATTGATCCAAATAGATATTGTAGTACAACTAGTACTTAAAAGCCCGTGCCAATGGCACGGGTCAGTACAAAAAGGTAAGCAGTGGGAAAAATGATAAATAGAAAAAAGAAACTTCTCCATCTATAAGGTGTACTATGCCATTCCAAGGTCCGATCACAATGTACATCAATTATGCTTTACTCTCTCCGTCCCATAATGAACGACCGAATAACATTACTAAAAGATTTAATATTATGATTAAATGCTTCCATTAGAAACTGAAAACTTGAGCAAAACATAACTATTTGATGACCGTTCCAAAACATAACACCAAAACCATAAAAACTCTCAACTTTTAGTTTTTATATTCAATTGAACCTTCCAAAACTATAGATCATCAAGAACTCGAAAAACGAACCTCACTCGTTGGTCTGCGTCGGCTCAGACAATATAACTTTGAGCGATCAATCGGTCGTCGTTGCTCACTTTCAACCACATAATCCCAACCAAACGAAACTTCCCTTCCAGTGCACTCTCATTATCCTCCATGTAACACACACCAAAAGCGGTTAAAATCAATAAATAAAAAAAAAACCGCACGAAATAGCGGTTTAAAATCACTGAAACACTTAAAGTCAAAAATACACAAAAATGTGGTTGATGTTTTCCACCACTAACAAACACGAGACATACGTAAAACGAAGAAGTTAAAATCACTATGCATGTGCTTACCACAGATCGTGCTTTGGATCGTAAATGTTAATAATCAAATCAGTAGCAAATGGGAAAGTTAATAACCATTCGTTCCGTTCGTTCCGTCTTCTTTCTTCTGCACCGCTTTTTCTTGCAACCGATGAAACATCTCTTTTACGCAACCAATATAAATAAAATCAAGCATTGTAGACGGCAGAAGGAAGAATAACCAATCGTTGAACATAACTAAATCTGAATTCAAACACTTGATCATGACATGATGCGAAAGAGAGCAAAAGGAGGAAATCAAAAACCCAAGTTATTAAAAGTAAATTAATAAACCTCAGACGTGAGAGATAGGGAAATAGAAGATAATCTGAAGAATACATAAATTTCATTAATTATGATGGCAAATGTAAATTAATTAACATCAGATATATTACTAACCACTCTCTCCATATATTTAAAATTACAACAAAGAGTGCAAAATGACCATGAAAAATTGCTAGGTGAGTGCATCTCTTAGAGGTTAGGTAAAAGAGAAACATGTCAATTGATCAACTCCTCAAACGACATATACTCCTATATACCATCAGAAAATCTCCAATGCTGACCAAAGGTAAACTACCGTGAGAGCTCATCCATCAATTTCCTAAGCCTGCTTGCCTTGCCTATAAGCTGGTTAAAAGAAATCTAAACTTTAGTATCAACATTAGGATCAGCTGGTTTCCAAATGTACTTGTCAACACGCTCCCATCTAAACCTGCGCCTGCAAACTTATTCTCTCCCTCCATTCGTGAACTACATCTTATTTTCTACCCTTCAAAACCGTCATTTTATACCAAAATAACATCAACTGCACTGCTGCTTCCAACCCCGCAAGCCCAGCCCCAATCACAATTACATTCCCCTTAGTATTTATAACTTTGAATTAAATTTCAGAAACCTAATTCAGCAACTTAAAAAAATAATTATAATTTGGAATTTGAGAAAGTATCAAAATAATTAGAGAATTTTTACTTCTTAATAATCTGAAATTGGAAATAGACTATTAAGTGAAAATGAATATCTGTACATGTAATCAGATTTTCTCCTCAATCAAATGGTAAAGTGTTGTGATACCATATATTGTACTCGTACCTTTTATACCCCTCCGCCCCACAATGATACTCCCTTTTGACTATTCAAACATTTTAACATTATATTTATTTCCAACCTTGCCCTTACTCAGACCCAATCATCACCCCCAATACATAGTCTTTTGGTATCAACGTGTGCTCCCAAACCCTGTATTGTTACCTTTGATCCTGGTGTAAAAGCCACCAAAGATGCATTATAGTAAGCTAATAATGGAAGTTCAATAATTTTAGCACCACAATTTTAGTAAGAGGGCCATCTTTTTGGGATAAACAAAAATGATAAAATGGGACTATCATTGTGGGACAGAGGGAGTATGTAAAGATAATTTCATGAAAGCCACTATTGTCTATAATCTAATCTGCAAACCAGATCAAGGGCTTTGGTTATGCTGTAATGATTTTTCCGTATTTGTAAGACATGGTTGACAGCAGCCCTTCTGTATCTAGCTTATTAACGTAGTGTAATTTTTCGAGAACATAATTGTTAGTACTTGTACGCTTGGCAGAGCAAAGCATATAAAGACATCTCCGCACGTCAACATCAAGGAACAAAAAGATACCAAGAAGCAAGGCTCTCCCCTTGATTCTAAAGAGAAGCCGGAGGAGTCACGTGAGAGAATCTTAGAAAAGGTGAAGTTTATATTATGATTTGTGATTGTTACTCTTATGTGTTGTTCTAATTGTCACCTTGCAATCCAAACAGTTGAGAGAAAAGCTGGATCTGGAAGTTGTGCACTCGCTTGAAGAACTGTTTGTCGTAGAGGGAATTTTCTTTGATCCCAATTCAGTTGAAGAAGTGGAATCAGCATATGAGGATGTTACTTTCAGAACAATATCTGAGTTGCAAGCAATAGCTGAGGAGATTGTTCAAACAGTCAATGAGGTAAGAAAAACGGTTTAACTTAGGAATATATGTGTCTAACATATTATGGAAAGTAAAATCAGAAAAGGGTGATATACACGAAATGGAAATTCGTGAATCCCCAAAATGAAATCGCTGTTCTTCTTAGTTTAATGCTAAGCAGAGATAATTTTGTCCTAATTTGCCTACAAAATATTTCCTCAGTTAGGCCACATGATCATATTGTTCAAGCTCCGTTGCTATACAGAATGGACGTCCTGGACATGAACACTGGCAGATTTTGCCTCTGCTTCCTCCTATCTATAAATCTAAAATCAAACACCTTCCCACTTCAGTTCGTTCTCTCTTCCAAATCTGAACTCTATCTCTCTCTCCCCACCTAAAGTAAGAACCCTCAATGTTCATAATTTTATGATCAATTTTTTAAAAGTAAGATAGTATTGAAAGCATAAGTGTGTATACAACAACAAATAAATATAAATAAAAAAGACCCATACCCAATAACCACAAAAATCGAATCCCAAACATAGTACATGCCAATCACCCAGATACTAAGGCTAACAAAAAAATTACAAAAAAAGGCAATTCAGAATTCACAAAAATGCAAAATTGAAATCAAAGTGTCTCAAAATTGAAAGTGGCTGATGATTTTGAGATGTTTTTAAAAAGAAATAGAAGGGGAATTCGGGAACAAAGATAAGCAACTGAAACACTAACCTTTTGCGTGGAGTTGAGAACATGGAGAACAGAAACTTTCGTTTACGATTTGGGAGAGGAGTTTTAGTTCGGTTTCTGTTTCTGTTTCGATTTGAGAATCCTAAGATGGAGGAAGAGAGAGGAGATAGACGGCCGAAGTAACATCGGAAAACGAAGGTGGAAGGGAGAATCAATTCATCTCAGACGATCGTTGTAGATGGAGAAGCGTAATTGAATCTATGAAAAAGCATAACGGCAACATCGATGATGGAGATAGAGAGAAAACGAAAAATTAAGAGAGGCCGGAACCTTCAGAGTGTGCGATGGTGAATGGCTGGCTGAATTTTCACTAAGGGGAAGATTAGAACGTGGCTTTGCGTTGATGCTAGGCCGTAGGATTGAAGCAGTTACCAAATGATCTCAGCCCCTCTTTATCCCAAGATAAGAGGCAGTTATTTCCTCTGTCTATTGTATTATAGATTTTGAAACTCAATGAATATTGTAGTAAAAATTTGTGAAATTGCAAATGATTGAACAAAACATTGAAAGAAAATGGCTTAAGAAGAATAAGTAAAATTCAAATGAAAATTGCAGCAAAATTTTAGTGACAATTTAAAGGGTAAAATGAAATATTGCAAGAAGAATGGAAAGAAAAATAAATGTCAACGACCTGGTATCCTATATATATATATATATATATATATATATATATATATATATATATATATATATATATATATATATATATAGTATATATATATATATACTCCCTCCGTCCCATTAATAACTTCACTTTTTGCCATTTTGGGTGTCCTATTGAAAGCTTCACATTTTCTTTTTTGGCAAAGAATCTTTACTATTCCCTCCACTCATTTTCTCTCCTACATTATTTTAATACTCACAACACCATTATAATTTATTATTTCCTCCACTCATTCTCTCTCCTATTTTCAAATTTCTCTCTCCTATTTTCAAATTACACTCACAATATTTTTTCTTCCCACCCATTTTCTTAATTTGCGTGTCGGAGCCAAAATGGTGAAGTAAATAATGGGACGGAGGGAGTATATATATAGGATACCAGGTCGTTGACATTTATTTTTCTTTCCATTCTTCTTGCAATATTTCATTTTACCCTTTAAATTGTCACTAAAATTTTGCTGCAATTTCCGTTCGTATATCTTTCTCCAATTTCGGTCTCGATTAGTTCACAAGATTGAATGGCCAATTCTCTTCAATCTCGGGATACCACCTAAATAACTATAACTGCGGCCAGAGAGTCAAATAGGTCGGGAAGAAAGAGTCTGAGGTTGGCTTGGACGACATACATCTTGGTTGGTCCCACCACCACTGGAGATTTTACAACTAGACTTTCTTTCTTCTAAAAGAGTCTTTTATATATTTCTTATTCTTATTTAAATAGCTGCAAGATCAAAAAAGGCTTTCACTGACTCAAGGAGATTGCTTTGCTCGCCTCCGTGGTCGGATCATCAGATGAAGTTTCACAATCCTGTAAGGGAATGAGCGAGGCTATCAAACATAGGTTGTAGAAGTGGGCCTTCGATAGTGAAATATAACTAAGGAGCGCTGCTTGGCTGCTTTGCCTGCTGCTATGAATAAGACGGAGAGGCGGTTCGAGTCAATGGAATTTTTTGAATGAATTGATTGTTTTGACTTACAAGAATTGTTTTGACTTACAAGAGATGAGTGAAGCTTAACTTGCCGAGCCGAGGGCTAATTGAAGACCCAGACATAGAATTTTCGAAAGTGAGGCGGAAGGGGCCTGGTCGCCCATGATTAAGGCACTCCCAGAGAGAGTGTAGCGGCTAAACCGAAGCAATCCAATCTTTCTCTTCAGTGGGTGGGGAAATAACGGCCTTCAGATAGCAACGAAGGCCTATGCTGACGAGAGTGAGGGCTAGATTCGCTTTCATCGTACATAATGGATTTGCTTTTTTTGCTATACTTCTTTGATTGAAAAGAAGCAGTCAAGAACTTATGCTTGGTGGGCTCACTACCATGTGGTTTAGATCAAGGCAGCTGTGAGGAAGTGATCGGCCCTCGCAAATGAAACGGGAAGGGAATGGAGATGTGGGTAGCATACAAGATGAAGCAAAGCTCTCTGAGCTCATGAAAGCAGAAAGAGAGTCATTTTTCTTTATATTAGAATAATAAAGGATGGCACGGTCAAGTCTTTGATTCAATAGATATGTTTCAGTATTTGGAAAAGAGGAAGAAAATTCCCTTATTCGGGTAGGAAAAAGAGGCTTATTTGTGCCGAGGGAAAGACAGGAATAGGGATTCCACCAAAAATCAATGGCCTAAGCCTCTGGGAAGGAAGGATTCGATTGGGTAATCGGAATAGCCAGTCTAGAACTAGAATCGGAAAGCAACTCTTCTTAGTTAATGAGAATTTCCTCTACCATAATACAACTACTAGTATATACAAGCAGGTGTGCCTCTGGTCAGTGGTTGCAATCTGTGAGTTGGACCATTAGGAAAGAGCTTAGAGACTGGATTCTTACAGGTAAAGTTTTTCCATAGAGATTGGATTCTGAAACTATAAAGGCGACTGGCTACCGTCCATCAAGGCGAGCTACATTAAGAAGGGCCGGTGGGTATAATTTCACACGCGAAATGGTCCCGAAAGACATGGGCCGTACGTAGAGAGAACTATCCATCCCAATGGGTGCCTGTCTCTATTTCACGGGATAAGCAAGAAAGACTAGGCCCAATGGAGAACTACAAGAAAGAAGCGGAACTTCGGCTTCAATGAAATGATTCTCTCGGGCTGGTCACATGGCTTACTCAAAGGCGTAATGGGAGATTCCCAATTCTCAGTCTAAAGCCTTTTTCCATGGTTCAGGAAGAAGGGCCACTGCTATTGACCCACGTTGGGACCGGCGATCCATTGATAAAGTGAGATTTGAACCCCTCCTTTCTTGCGGGCTGACTGATCCTATGTGATTAGCCATGAGACCGTCGAAAGAACTGTTTTCGACCCAATTGAACTCATCGATACTACTAAACCTTCGTTTTGCTGTGGAAAACACAGAGAATGACCCGTAGCCGATTGCTTACCTTACTCCTCTTTATTAATCTTTCTAATTGAAAGGCAATTTGTTTATTCTCTAAATCTAGCATCCCGGCTAAGGGAAGGATGAAAGCCTTGGCATACTTTACCTTCACGGCCTAGGCCCCCCTTCTTCATTACCCAGCTTGAACTACTTCCTTCGTCTTTCCACTCAGCCAGCTTCAGGAATGGAAGGCTTAATCTTCACAGGCACTATTCGTCTTTCTGATTCCATTCCTGCCTTTCCTGCTTTCAAGAGCTTTTTATTCACAAACTCTCTAGTCTTTAGGCTTGGACTGAAATTGTTATCTGCCCCAGTGATTTTAGTACCACTTTCTCACTGAATGAAGAAGGCCTTCTCGCCTTGCTCTTTAAAGACTTACTAATCCGAAAGTAAATGCAGGTCCAACATTTCCGGATGGTCGAAGTCTGACTGACAAGACGCTCGAAGGACTAAGTGAATAAGGAAGAGCAAAGCTTCTTGCTCGAATCACGTAGAAAGAAAAGACCGAAGGGATGAGTCGATCCTGTGCTTGCGGGACAGCGCCCTCCCGGGTCTCACTAGGAAGATTCTTCCAAACTGGGGTCAGTTCGTCCTATCGTTCATCGACCAATAAGAAGACGAAGATGCAGATAGAGCCAGATCTTCTTTTATGCAATTATGAATGAGAGGTGGCTCGGGAATGAGGGAGGCCGCTCTGGATCAAGAAGATGAGAAAGCAATCGAATATGGTTCAATTGGAAGGAGTGAATACCGCGTAAATAGATGGAAGAGACATTCTATCTTTATGGTTCTTAGTGCGTATAATAGGAACAATTCGGATGGGCTTAAGTATGTTCTTGATTCCCATTAGATGTCCTATTTTTCTTCTGAGAACTTTCTTGGTATAGACTCACCCTTAGAAGGGTACCGGTAGTTTCAGTCGGTATCGACAGACTATGAATGGAGATTACCAATGGATTAGACTCTGAGTCTTCAATGCCAGATAATAAAGAGAGTTGGGATTGGCCTTACCTTAGGCCTATTCTTTTACAGAAAGTAAGCTATGAAAGGCCTTCTGCTTTTGACCTTCTTTTTGTTTGGCAATAATATAGATGAAGGATATGCCCGGTCAAGACTTGCTTGTTCGTGAACGGAAATGGGAATAACGGAGGATCATCTTGATTGACCGATCTGGAATACCAGAATTCTTTCCCGCCTTTTCTACCGATTGGATAGAGACATCAGGTTAGCTTGTTATATGCTTAACACTGTCTCTTCGAACCTGGCTTAAGAAGCAGAATAACGGAACGAAAGGATATCTGGGTCCTTAAAACTAAGGGGGCTTCCATATGCGGAAGATCTTCTTCTCGATGTGGTGAAAGCGAGGCCTATTTGCTTATTAGAAAAGGTACAATGGATTGAGGCATACATAGTCTCCTCCCGAGGCTTAGGATAAAGGGGAAATCGGGCTACCGCTTTCATCTATAACCGGAAGAAAAGACGAAGATTGTTCTTCAAAAAATCTAAAAGGGAAATGCACCTTCCTCTTCTGACTGACAATCAGAAATAGCTCTATATCTTAGAGCACCATTTAGATTAAATGGAGCTAGTACACTGCCTATCCCCTTTCTAATTTGATAGTTTACTAGGAATAGAAAAAAGCTCTTCTTCTTCCTCCTAGTAGCTAACTCCTTCTTTTCTCTCCTAATAAGGGATATCCGGACCTGCCTTCTGTCTTTCAGTATGAGCTCACGTGAGAAGTCATCAATGGTGGTTAAATCAGATCTGACAATCGAATAAAGAACTGCGATCGGGAAGAAGGCCTCTAGTATGAAGGCAGATGGGCCTAATGGTTAAGAAAGGCTATCCCCTTGACGAAGTAAGAACTGCTTTGCCAGGCCGATCAGGAAGTGACATATGAAGAAGAGATCAGTGCCTAGATTGCTCGGTTGGTGCCCAAGGCCTGAGAATTGGTTGTCGATTCGAGGCTTCGAGTCGTTGTCCAAGTCTCTGAGATAGAAAGGAGTCGATGGCCCACTGAAAGCCTAATAAAGGCAAGGATCCCATCTTGTCCTCTCTGAGTTATTACAGAATTCCTTGGTTCCATTTACACTGAACATCACTTGGGATAGGCTTTAAGACTTCTCATATTCCCCCGATACCCAAGTCATGGAGTCCCGACTACCAATAAAGAGGAGAGGGAGGAACGAAAGTCACGTCTCCCTAGCGCTCAAAAGCCCTTCTAAAGGATCGAAGAAGGTGCGATCTTCCTAACAGCCAATTTAACGAAAAAGCCTTGGTATTGATTGTGACTACCAATCGAAGACTTTCTCAAAAAAAAGGCCTTTGACCTTTATATTCGTTCGCCAAATCTTGTTCAGTTCCATCCAAGCTCGCTTTTGTCAGAATCTTCGTGGAATCAGAAGAAGCGGTTCACCAGCCACTACATCTGTGGATCCCACCAAATCATTAAACCTGGCGGAAGCTCGCTCTTTGATCAGTGATTCACCGGCCACTAGATCCATGAAGAATCTGTTCAAAATCTTCTTTTTGATCAGTGATTCACCGGCCACTAGATCCATGGCTCCCACCTTATTCTCAAAGCTGGTGGTTCGGTTGATTGGCACTCCTGTAGGTTCATCTTGCATACTAATTGTGGCGGTCCCAAGTCCTGCATCCACGAAGCGCATTTCTTCCCTTAAACGTAAAACTACAGATTGGAAGGCCTTTTCACTATATAAGCAAGGATTATTATTAGATTTAGTACATGGTTGACTGAACACGATGATCATCATAAGCTCTTTATTTCTTTATTTTCCTCCTCTTCTAGTTCTATTAATAAAAAGGCCCTCATGGACCAAGATCCAAAGGGATCAATCTTTTACACCGATGTATTGTACTCTCTCGACCAGGTCATCATCCGAAATGCGAAATCCTTCCGAAGTGAGAGAAGGAGGGAAGGCGCGCTACAACTAACATAAGAGCCACTTCTAAAGGTTAGCTAGCTAGGCTAGCACTGATAGGGGCTCGTTTCTTCAAGCTCCGCCCAACCTATCGCTCGCTTTAGCTCGGCCACTAGTGGAAAAATGCATTCCTACGTGCTCTTTTTTCCCCTACTGTTGTCGTGACGCTTTGGTTACGAAGGTTACCGGGGTCTAGGTTTATGGATGGATTCCGTAATCGAAAGTCCCTCGAACTCAATCAATATCAACAACATGTCGTGACCGGTTAGGCTTGGTTTATTTTGTCAGAAAAGAAAGTAGGTTTCGGGGGTTCATTGATTAGTACACCTTCGGTGCTCGTAAGGTCGGGACCGTGGTCGTCCGTCTCCGGTTTGCTGGCCTATCTTCTTTCTGAGATTGACCAGCCAGCTGGGTTGGTTTGGCTATTCTTTTCTATTGAAAAGGAGTCAGCTGTCTGCGCTAGTCATCTTCTTCTAGGCTCCGTTGGACTACACGGCATTCTCGTAAATAGTTGCCGGCCGTACTTGTGATGGTTCCCAAAGATCCAATATGACCACTTAGGTCTACGTTGCCACGATATTGTTCTATGGAAGTGGGCGGGCTGTTAGAAGTTCAGCCCGCTTTTTTTGGTGTCGTAGGGGAGGGATTAACCTTTCTAACGCATATTCAGTCATACCGGCATGGCCCCATTTCTTTCTTTTCGATCGGAGAATCCTGCAGCGCAACCCGGTTCTACTTGACTAAGCCCGTGCTCGTCCAAGGAGGGAGTTTGCTTTACCCAACTCCCTTTTTGATAACAAGGCAGAAAGCCCCGACCCGACATTCATTAGTTTAGAATGAAGAGTGCCCCGCCCTAGTGAAATTACTCGGGATCCGGCTTGGAGCCCGGAGGCCCCGTGCATCTCGCATTCGTCGCCGTTTCGGGAATGTCGCCCGGATCCGAGAGGCAGCGCGTTCGCGCCCCGGCATCTGGCTCTATTCCGTCTTAGCGTGTGCGTGTGTTGGAGGTGTCTCGCCGTGTTTTGCTTTGTAGAGTCGCCACGCCGTTTTTATTATTAAGCCCAAAACATTGAAAAAGGGCATCAGTTTAAAAAGAATAATAAACTGTTTTTGTGTGATGAGATTTTGAGTTCGGAGGTTAGATGACTCCTCGGGAAGAGAATATTAGAATCTTAGAGCTCACCCGAGTCGCCTCGTAAAAATGAGTCTTTCGGATACCCCTAATATTCTTTAAATGTTGTGTGTGTGTGTGTGTGTGCTTTTAAAAATGCATGCTGTGTCGGATGTCTACATTGTACTCTGCGTATTGAAATGTATTGAAATAATAACGGAAGGAAGCCTTACCAATGTTGGTTCGTGTCTGTATTCCGCTGGGGAATAGTGTTTGAGGATGGAATGATGTTCCGGCACGGACCGGGATTGCTTCGGGAGGGGCCGGTTGTCTGCGGACAGAGTTTCGGCGTGCGTTGAGATTGTAGGCTGCGTTCGGGCAGAGATTCGGCGTGCGTGGGGATCGCCGGGATCACTCGGGCAGAGGTTCGGCGTGCTTTGGGGTGGCAGGAGTCACTCGGGCAGAGTTTCGGCGTGGTTTGGGATCGCCGGTTTGACTCGGAAAGAGCCGGGATGCCTCGGGAAAGACCAGGCAAGGCCTCAGAGTACCACGAGGGGCCTCAGAGTACCTCGAGAGTGCCTCGGGGCAGCGCGGGAGCGTCGCGGGAGCACTCGGAGAGGCTTCGGAGCACCACAAGGGGGCTCGGAAGGCCTCGGAAGGATCCGAAAGGGGCCGGGATTGCCTCGAGAGGACTTAGAGGGGAGCCAGAAGGCTAAGGGAGGAAGAAAGAAGAGGGAGGTGTGTAAAATGAGAGAGGGGAGTCCTCTATTTATAGTAGGAGAAAATTGCAAAGAGGTCCGTACGGACCTCCCTGGTTATCCAGAATTTTGGTTTTCCTCGATTTGAGGAAATATGTGATGATGGTGAATATTCTGGAATTATGATGTCCCCTATGCAATAAGGTCCGTACGGACCATCTTGACATGCAAAGAGGTCCGTACGGACCAACTATGCATGAGGGTAATCATTTTCCCCGGGATTTGAGGGAATATTGTGGACTTTAAGAGGATTCAGTAATTATTAAAGCAAAGAGGTCCGTACGGACTACTTTTGCTTTTCCAATTTCCTGAAAATTCCCAAAAGGTCCTTCTGTCCCTTTTTATCCCAGAAAGGCCCCTCCCTTGGTTTGGTTGAGGGTTTTGAGAGGGTTTTGAGTGTCATAGGTCTTCGAGACTGTGTTTGTGAGTCTGCGGTGTTTCCTGTGTGTTCGGCAGAGGGTGATCCAGATTGGGGTACTTACACCTAGCAAGCACCTACTCCTATCAAAAAGCGATACTTTACTAAACCTTTTCTATCTTATTAGTAAAGCGCTAACGCGCGCCCTGCAATCAAAGTCAAGTTTCGCCTTGATCGATACCTTTTGACAACCTTACTAATAGAAAGGGAAAAATGCGCTCAAGTAACCTATCTTACTAATATAATATTGAAGGGCCTTTTCTTTAGGCTTGCGCTAGGCGCT
The DNA here is from genome assembly GCA_022495995.1 of Adenophora triphylla var. japonica. Taxonomy (NCBI): domain Eukaryota; kingdom Viridiplantae; phylum Streptophyta; class Magnoliopsida; order Asterales; family Campanulaceae; genus Adenophora; species Adenophora triphylla. Next base: position 280,662 of record JAFEMH010002641.1, on the reverse strand, counting down.
CACCCTTTTTGGCTTCCCTAAAATAGAAGATTTAAAGTTGGTAAAGACCGGCCCCTTGTTTCAGTCAGAATGTGTCCCCGGGATCCCGGGACATTGGCTTCCGCCAATAGTGAACTATTAAGGATCGCATCCCGCGCATATTCTACATTATAGCCTGCAACTGATTCAGATTGGGGTACTTACAGAAGCCCCTCAACGACGTCACTTTCGGAGGAAGTGGGGTCGTTGATAAGATAAGGGTCCTAATCTGGATCGCGTGCTGGGAGAGGAAGTGAGCGTGGAGGTCGGCGGGAGGATGTGGCGATGTCCTATTGTGTGACCGTTTAGGTCAAGTGGCTGGACCTTGTGATAGGATTCCTACGTATCCCTGGTGGGAATCAAGCCTGATCGTAGTTCGTGTGTGAAACAGAGCCAGAAGGCAAGAGGACGGGAGATGTCCTCTTCTTAAGACTCTATGGGTGGACGTGGTGGTGTCCTGGGTGACCGTATAGGTCAATGGCTGGACCCTGTGATAGGATTCCTACGTATCCCTGGCGGGAATCAAGCCTGACCGTAGTTCAGAGGTCGTGAATTTGTGAGTGTATGTGGGCGTGATGGTGCCCTGAAGTATCGTGTGACCGCCGAGGTCAGTGGTAAGGACAGGGTGGTGTCCTAAGATGTGGTGACCGCCGAGGTCAATTGTGAGGACGTGGTGGTGTCCTGGGGTGGAAATTTTACGATTTTCCTAATCGGGTGGTTTAAGGCCTTCCGGGCCGAAGATAGTGATGTGGGTGGTTTATACGGTCTTCCGGACCGAGTGGTTTAAAGCCTTCCGGGCTGGAGATAGTAATGTAGGAGGTTTATACGGTCTTCCGGACCGAGTGGTTTAAAGCCTTCCGGGCTGGAGATAGTGTGAAGACTTGAGTCGTCTTCTGGTTGCAGTTTGCCATGCGTGAGGACTTTGAATCATCTTCTGGCTGCGGTTTGCCATGCGTGAGGACTTTGAATCGTCTTCTGGCTGTGGTTTGCCATGCGTGAGGACTTTGAATCGTCTTCTGGCTGCGATTTGCCATGCGTGAGGACTTGAATCGTCTTCTGGTTGCGGTTTGCCATGCGTGAGGACTTTGAATCGTCTTCTGGCTGCGGTTTGCCATGTGTGAGGACTTTGAATCGTCTTCTGGCTGTGGTTGTGCCATGCGTGAGGACTTTGAATCGTCTTCTGGCTGCGATTTGCCATGCGTGAGGACTTGAATCGTCTTCTGGCTGCGGTTTGCCATACGTGAGGACTTGAATCATCTTCTGGCTGCGGTTTGCCATGCGTGAGGACTTGAATCATCTTCTGGCTGCGGTTTGCCATGCGTGAGGACTTGAATCGTCTTCTGGCTGCGGTCGTGGAGGCATGGCTGCCTTGAGCTTTGATTGCGAGAGGTGTATGTTCCTCATGCTTGATTTCAAGAGGCGTGATTGCCTTGTGCTTTGTCTGCTGGGGAGAAAGTTGGACTTACGATGGCCGCCGGTGTTCATCCGTTGGGGATCATCGTGGCCTTGTAGGGGCCTTCATGCTGAGAGGGTGACTTTGGGCTTACTTTGATGGCCGGTGTTTGAGTTGCCGTTGAGTGGGCAAGGATGATGGCCGGTGAATGCTTCACCATTTGGCGTTTTGGAGGCGTTTCGTGCCTTAGGATTTGTACTCGGAGGTGTTGGCTCCTTCTTGCGCTTGTTTTGCCGTTGAGTGGGCGAAGTCTGGGATTACATTGACGGCCGGTGCTGGGGATATGTAGTCTTGTACGACTTCCTTTTGACTTGTTGGGGAAGGAGCTCGGGCTTACTTTGATGGCCGGTGGTTGAATTGCCGTTGAGTGGGCGAGGTCCGGGCTTACGTTGACGGCCGGTGCTTGCGTTGCCGTTGGAGTGGGCGAGGTCCGGGCTTACATTGACTGCCGGTTCTTGAATTGCCGTTGGAGTGGGCGAAGTTCGGGCTTACACTGACGGCCGGTTCTTGAATTGCCGTTGAGTGGGCGAGGTCCGGGCTTACACTGACGGTCGGTTCTTGAATTGCCGTTGAGTGGGCGAGGTCCGGGCTTACACTGACGGCCGGTGGTTGAACTGCCGTTGAGTGGGCGAGGTCCGGGCTTACACTGACGGCCGGTTCTTGAATTGTCGTTGAGTGGGCGAGGTCCGGGCTTACACTGACGGCCGGTTCTTGAATTGCCGTTGGAGTGGGCGAAGTTCGGGCTTACACTGACGGCCGGTGGTTGAATTGCCGTTGAGTGGGCGAGGTTCGGGCTTACATTGACTGCCGGTGGTTGAATTTCCGTTGAGTGGGCGAGGTTCGGGCTTACATTGACTGCCGGTGGTTTAATTGATGGGTTAAGGACCATACTGCACTGAATTTGCTGAAATAGGCCTTAGGACAGCCAGGGGCAAAGATTGTAAGGGCAGAAAAGTAATTTGGCCCTCCCTTGCAAGAAGGTCCGTACGGACCAACCTGGGATGCAAAGAGGTCCGTACGGACCAAGTTGGTTTTTTACAGTTCCCAGGTTTTGACAGGGATTAAATGCCGAGCCCTTCCCCATTCCTTCTTCTTCAGTGCGTGAACCCGAGAGAGAGAGGGAGATAAAACCTCCATTGTTAACCAAAATCTTCCATTTTTTGCTTGAATTGCTCGCAATGGCGGAAGGATCTCGGAGGGGTCGTCGACAACGCAGTCAAGATGTGGTTGAGCAAAGGATGGAGCTCCTAAGAAATTGGATCTCGTTTGTTCCATCTTCGAAGAACCCGGATGTATTGTATCCGAATCCGGAGGTGCACAATCGTCGCTCTAGGAACGTCGGGGAGGTAAGAAATCCGTTCCGTTTCGATTCCCTGCTCGAATTTTTTTGAATGCTAGAACTAGGTTTTAGTTTTTCGCATTTTGGGGTTTTTGTTATTTGCAATGCCTTTTGTGAAATTCTTGACGAATTGTTGAAAGTTAGCATGTAAATATTGTGAATATGTGCATTTTGTGCAGAAATGTGTAGATTAGCTTTTATTTGTGAAAATAAAGTGCCTCTCTAATGAATTGCATGCTTTGTTGTTTTGTACATTATGCTTTTATGTATGTACAATGTGAGAAAAATTGTCATGTAGGGACAAATTTTGTAGAAAAAAATGTGACATGTGCCGTGTTTCGTGACGGGTTTTGTCTGAAAGTATGTGCCGTGTAGGGACGGATTTTTCTTTTGAAAATGTGTTATGCAGTGTGTGCCGTGTTTTTGGGTGACGGACTCTGTGGGAAAAGTATGTGCAATATGTGTCGTGTTTTGTGACGGTTTATTTTGAAAATGTGTCGTGTAGTGCCTGATCCTTTTGTTGAGAAAATTTGTACAGTGTGTGCCGTGTTTTGTGACGGACTGTATGGAAAAATTATGTATAATGCATGTCATGTTTTGAGTTGCATGTAAAAATTATGTGCAATATGTGCCATGTTTCGTGACGGGATATATGTGCTTTGATTTTCTTTTGCATTAAGTACTGCGAATGACGTACCTTTGTTGTGTTTACCTACAGGATGAGGGGCTCATGGCTGGGAAGGCCAAGAAGATGAAGACTCGGGATCGCCGAGGCCAGTTGTTGAGTTGTGGCGCCGGATGCCCGACATTTCGTGGATGGTAGGCCGAGTCCTGTGGAGGCCGGTCTACGCTTCGGCTCGGGCGTGTTCGTGGAGAACTTGGCCTGGGGTTTCGACACGAGGAAGAACAAGAGCATCTTCCTTGGCCTTTCGAGTATTGGTGGGATACCACCCACACCTTCCATCTCGAGTGGGGAGAGGTGACAGTGACGCCTACCGACTTTGATGCGATCACACGGCTTTCCTTCAAAGGAGGGCCAAGGCGGTGGCGAGATATGATTGCCGAGGATGTGCCGACCGAGCCGCCGGGCTTGAGCCTCATCCTCGCAGGGTCTCGGGCATGCTATATAGTGATGTGGAGCCGAGGATCACGGCCAGCATTGGGGCCTATGTTCGGGTACCGGCTGTGAAGGCGCGGAGCACCGGCGCGCTCCTTTTTGTGGTTTGCGCTTTCCGAGACCTTGTTCTCGAACCACGCGACTGCGGCTCCTTTTGCTCTGTTGGAGAGCTTGATTGACTTAGAGAGAGTTTGTGATATCGCTTGGGGCGAGGCGGGCTTGGCCGAGCTCTACTTCTCCTTGGATCGGTTTAGCCGGGGTGTGGCTAGTTCTTTGGCCTGTTTTGACTTTGCTTTGGAGGTATGAGTTCATTGATGTTTTTTTTTTTTGATTTAGCAACTTGTCGCTTTCTCCATTTTCTTTTGCACTGAGCCCTTTCTGTTTTTGTCACAGGTGTAGTTCTATGAGATTTTTCAGTGCTTCCCGTGGGACAGAGATCCTGGGGCTGTAGCACAGATCCCGCGATGTTAGGCCGGGTCGCCTGGGCGAGGGAGGAGGAGGACCAGCAGGGGGAAGCTCACCATCGCCTACGGGGATGTGCAGGAGCATTTGAAGAGAGATAGCCCGGAGGGGTTTATTCTGTATCCCTGGGCTCGATATGAGGATGATGATTTCGAGGGGGCTCCTCTGGTGACGGTGCAGCAGAAGATGCCGCGGGCCCGACTTGCGACGTCATGTATTTGGGAGCGGGTCTTCTCGGGCAAAGATGGCCCTGCATGCTTCCCTTGGCTCCGAGGGACCCTCCTTTTGGGATGCTTGACTCCCGTGAGATGGATGTGTTAGATTTTGAGAGGTATATGGGCGGCGTGAATGTCGATGAGTTTGTTTTGTTTGGAGAGGAGTATGGGTCCTTCGTGAGGAGGAAGCCGAGGACGCCATGTGTGTCGGGCGAGGGAGAGGGAGGCTGGTCCGCAGTGGTCCCCTGCAGGTTACGGTGCCCGGGCCGGACTTTACGTATGTTCGTGGGGATTCCTCGAGGAGGAGGGTGTCTCGTACCCGTCCCCGAGCAGCGCTCCCGTCGCTCTACCGCGTGGATCCCGATAGACCGGTGAGTTTGCTTACTCTTTTCCATCTTGGCATCCTTTCTGTATTTTTCTCTTTTTGTTGTTGAGTATGACTGTATTGCTGAGCGTTTCTTTGGCTGCTTGCTTGTGTAGGTCCCGAGGAGGGCTTTTGACATGCTGACCCGCCGTTACGTGGCGATGCGGTCTTTCGCGAAGAAGATGGCGTCGAAGCTGTCTTGCCGGTCCTCGCGGCGTGTGCCGGCGTACGAGCCAATGCCTTCGAGGCATTCCCGTAGATGTTCCTCCACCGAGAGCCGAGCCTGAGCCACGCAGAGGGACCTTCGAGGAGGCGGCATAGCATGGATGCCGGACGTCTTCGGAGCTCCGAGGCCGCACCCTTTACTCGCTTCTTCCTCGCCAGGATGCACAGGGTGAGGGTTTGTCAGAGCCTTCTTTCTTTGATCCTTTCGCCGGATTTGATCCTTCTGAGTACTTTGAGTACCAGCCTCCGGAGGGGGCTCGGTACTCTGATGAAGAGGATATGACGGGCGAGTTCACCGGGATGCCCGACTTCTCTCTTGATGATCTTGGCGAGGATGATGATGCCGAAGAGTCGGATTAGGGTTCATTTGCTTTCCCTCTTTCCATATCTTCTCTTTTTTTTTCTTTTAGCAACAAACATTAGATGTACCTGTAATAAAACACTCGTATTTGCATGGCAAGCGCATTTTATTTTAGGATGTAATGTCATTTTTGTGATTCCCGGGAGTTGTCCTAGAAATTGTTGCTATTATTATTTTTTTTATTTTTTTGTGCATGCCACGTGAGCTGAGAGTGCGTTTGTGGGTAGTGTATGTTTGCTGGAAATGGCTTTGGCCAATGTTTGGGCATTTTGGAGCAAGGTCCCGCCGAGGACAAAGGGTTGTTGTACCATTTGTCGGGGAAATGGGTCATGGTTACAAGGAGGTCCGTACGGACATACTTAGCATGCAAAGAGGTCCATACGGACCAACCTTGCTTTTGGGAAGGAAATAAATGCTTTCCAAAGGTTTGTTTCTTTCCCCATTTCCCCATTTGCACCATTTTCGAGCTTTCTTCCCCATTTTCTCTAGGAACCTCCATTTTTGCCATGGATTCTTCGTACGTCCCTAGAATTTTGCCGAGGCTTTCGCAGAGAGGCAAGCACACTTCCTCGAGCAACTGAAAATGTGGATGCGGCGCCGTATGAGGCATCGTAGACGGGTTTTCGAGGTAAGGTTTCGTCTTTGCTCGATTTGGTCTTTTAAGGAGTTGGTTCCCGATTGGGATTTGTTGCGGGCCGCCGCGAAGTTCGGGATGTTAGGAGGCATGTGTATTGTTTCTCCTACAATGAAATGGCGCCCACTTTTGAGGATTTTCGGGCTTTGATTGGAGGACCGGAGGTGGAGGCCATCTCGCTTCCTTTGATTGGTGGTGTCCGCGTGAGCGTGAAGCTTGCAGTGCTTTCTTCATACTTCGTTGGAAGAAGTGCAGGCATGATCCTCGATTCGGGTCATATTGACATTTCCGAGCCGCCTGAGCGGTTCATGGTCGATGATGAGAGTGATGTCTCTTGGGACGCATTTGCCTTGTGCGTGACGGCGACGCTTTCCCGGTCGCCTCCTTGGCATTTGCGATGGTGCTTTGCTAGATGTGGTTAGGCACCGCAGAGCCGGGAGAGGATATTGTCCCGTTGGTGCCGGGGGAGACTCTTCATGGTATCGACCGTCCGGCGACCGGGGATCGTTTCATGAGAGGGGGAAGCCCCGCTTGCTCACCTTGTGGCCGCGAGAGAGACTTCAGCCATGCCCGAGGCTCCGACGTCGTTTAGCCCGTGGTCATTTGCTCGCCGACCTCTTGTGTTGGATATGGATCACTCCGCCCGGGAGAGATGGATGGCACAGCCTTGGTACGCATCGATCCGCTGGTGGGTTCCTCACCGGAGGATTGAGACTAGGAGGGTCTCAGAAGGGTCCTACGTTGTTAGAGTTCCAGGTTTGTCTTGGTCCTCCTTCTATATTCCGTCGCTTGTTTCCTGCTTGGGATGAAGCAGAGCCTTTGTTGGGCCGGGATGACCTTGCTACGCGGAGATAGTTCCTCTTTGTATGGCAGCTCCAGTGCTTTCTTGTATTTTCTCGAGGGTATGGAAATATTCCGCTTTCCCTCCCCGCGGTGCTCCTTAGACGTCGGGAGAGTGTCGTATTGACGACTCCGCACTGGCCCGGTATGAGCCGTGGTCGGGCAGTCCCAAGTGGCTTGGAGAGCAAAGGCGTGTAGCGATTCTGGGACCCGCTTGTCGTAGTAGCTATTGCCTTAGGAGTGCCGAAGCTCCGGTCTCGACCCTCGGATGTGACGGGAGACACTTTATTTGACTACGAGACTAGAGTTGACCGACTGACAGGGAGAGGTCCTCTTTACGTACTCGCAGGAGGAGATCCGAGCCGAAGCACGGCGAATGAAGCCCCGAGAGCTACCGGGATTATTTGACTCTACTGGGAGGACCCCGATCTCGGACTGAGAGACGCAGAGTTGGTTCGCGTTGAGCGAAAGGAGACTCGCCGGGGACGAGGGAAGAAAGGGAAGAATGGCGAGGGGACAAGCGCAGATGGCGCGGAATGACCTCCTAGGTATCCATTCATTGCATTGTAAACACATTATTTGTTAAATGTATTAAGCTGTCTTTTAGCATGTTGTGAACTTGAGAGTAGACCGTGCTTGAACTCATCAAGAAATGTTGTAACCGTTAGTGATTTGTGATTTACTTTTAAAGCTTTGTCGAGACGCGAGATCTCTTGTTTGCCTTTGTTTCTTTTGTGCACCTTGTCGGCGTCCATCTTTGAACTTTTCGTTGCATTTGCATGACCGAAGCGGCCCGAGCCCCGACGGCAATCCCTTTGCTGGGTTTTGTGCTTGGCTGAGAGGTTGAATGATCCCCTGACAAGTCGTTTGATGGTCATTTCCGTAGCTTCCTTGCCCTTTGTTGGCGTCGGGCTCTTGACCTCAATTTCGCAGCCTTCGCTTGAGCTCTTTTTTTTGTTTTTTTTTTTTTTTTTTTTTGTGAGCCCTTGCTCGAGCTCTCTTTTTTTTTTTTTTTTTTTTCAAGCGCGTGAAGGGCAAAGACAAGCCCTGGCTCGAAGCATACATGAGTCACTCGCTTGATGCCGAGTGACCCTCTGATGTCCTTTGATGTTGCCACCGTCGTTTGACTTGGTCAAGTTGACGTTGGGGCGTGTTCTTGAAAAGTGCATAGCTTGATGGAGGTCTTGATTGACATTCAAACTTTTGACTTTTTTGTGTATTTTTAGACCGGACCAATTAAGGTTGCCTACGTTCCCCTGGACTAGAGGGCTCAGTCCGCGTAGTTCGACACTACATGGAGTGCCAAGAGATGCACAGCTTTTTCTTCTTCGTGCGAAGTATCTCGCGAAGTTTGCTTCCGTTGACCGGATTCATGAAGGGATTGCCGTCTAGGTCCTGTCGCCTTCATGGCACCTCCTGAGAAGATCTTTGAACCACGAAAGGGCCGATCCATGTGGGTTCCCATTTTCCCAGTGGGTTGGTTCGAGTGGGAGGCTTTTCTTTGAGTACAAGGTCTCCTTCCCTGATGTCTCGGGATTTGACTTTCTTGTCGAAAGCTCTAGCCATCCTGCTTTGATAGGCTCGGACATGTTCCATGGCCTATAGTCTTCGCTCGTCTAGCAGAGCCAATTCGTCATGTCGGCTTCGAAGCCATTCAACTTCGTTGATGTCATTTTCCAGCAGCACTCGGAGTGAGGGAATTTCCAGTTCAATGGGAAGGACTGCTTCCATCCCGTATGTCGTGGCGAATGGGGTTTCTCCCGTGGTCGTTTCGACTGATGTGCGGTAGCCCCAAAGTGCAAGGTGCAGCCTTCTCTGCCAATCTCGTCCTCGGGTGGTCATTTTTCGGATGATCCGTTCGAGGGTTTTGTTTGCTGCTTCCACGGCGCCGTTTGTTTGTGGCCGGTAGGGAGAAGATTTGTGGCGTGTGATCTTGAATTCAGCCAACAGTCTGTCGAATTCCCCCTCGAAGTGTGAACCGTTGTCTGATATGACCTCATTTGGGATGCCGTATCGGCAGATGATGTTTTCCTTGAGGAAATGCGCGACCTTCTTGGAGGTGAGTACCTTGTAGGACTTGGCTTCGACCCATTTGGTGAAGTAGTCGATGGCTACTAAGATGAATTCATGACCGTTGCTGCTCGGCGGAGCGATTTTCCCGATGACGTCAATTCCCCAAGTGGCAAATGGCCAGTGTGTAGTCATGCAGTAGAGATCGTGAGGGGGTAGATGATTGAGGTTGGAGAATCCGTTGACACTTGTCGCAGCCTTTCGGACAAAGTGGATGCAATCCGCCTCCATGGAGATCCAAGAGTAGCCCATCCCGAGAATGATTTGCATCGTGGCTCGCGTTCATGTGGGGACCGCAAGCCCCATTGTGGACTTCGTTCATGAACTTGTTTGCCTCTTCCTGGTTGATGCAGCGTAGGAGTGGTCCATGGTAGCGTTTCTTGTATAGCATGTCCCCGAGGATGACGAAGTGAGAGGTGAGGCGTTTTAGGGCCATGATGCTCTTGGTTTTGACCCCTCCTGCACGTGGGTCTTCCTTGTTTATGAAGGTGGTTTCCCCGTTCTTGAGGTATTGGAAGATCTGGTCTGTGCTGGAAATGGCGTCGGACTTGCGTCTCTTTGGCTCTTCAGCAATCTTTGCAAATCGTTGTGATTAAAACCTCCTCGGCAGCTTGGGCCCGGTTTTTCTCTCGTTTGACAACATGCTTAAACGTTTGCTTGATGCATTTATTCAATTAATGTGTTTGCCTTTTGTATAAATGAATTGTTATTAACTGTTTTGATTAGTTAACATCATTATTTGTTAAAGATGCAATGAAACGATTTTTTAGAAAGGTCGGACCTTTTATTGAAAGCGTGAAGACTGTACATTGTTGATCAAAGACTCACAATCGTTGGGCGTAAAGCCGTCAACAGACTCAAAAGATGTGAATTCACAGACAACAAGACTCGAAGCTAGACTATAGGCGACGAGGGATTGGACCAGGCTTCATTACTCTCGGATGGCTGTAGCTCTAGAGGGAGTGGTGCTGGTTCAGGTGGCCAATCTTCCCTTGGCATGAGTCCCGGAAAATAGCTTGCATGCGGTTCGATTTCAAACCAGATCGCGGAGGTTTTGGTTGCTCCCCTGATGATGTCCCTCCATTAGTGTTGCCACCCGTCCTTGGGGGTTTTTGATGATAGAAGTCGCCGAGGGCTACTTCTAAGAGGGCGAAGCATTCGGCGATCGGAGTTGATTCTTGCCGATGTTGATCACTTTCATAGAATCCGCCTTTATCTCGGGATCTTTGCTTGGATGACATTTACAATGTCTGATTCGAGGGGGCATGCTATATCTCTTTCCCTGATTAAGCCTTGGAGGAGGTTGCGCCACTGTTCATCCAGGTCGGACACCGGAATGTTGAATTGAACTAAGCTGTGATGGTTGTCCCCGTAAGATCCGAGAGTGTCGGCTAGAGGGTTGTCTTGTACCGGGGGATCGGTGATGAGCCATTTTGCAAGAGGGTTTTCGGCAAAGTAAGGGTCTACTCCTAGATCAATCTCCATTAGGGCATCCATCTCTTGATCCTCTCTTAAGCATTCTTCACAGTCGCATATATCAGAGTTGTCATCTTGACCCATGAGCTCTTCGATTTCCAGCTCGTCGCGGCTTAGAGCGTGGATGTAAGGATCCACTTCGTAGCGGGACATGGTAGGAGACTCATCTGGAGAAGAGTATTCGGTCATGTCGGGACCTTCTTCTGGGTCGTAGCTTGCTGGCCAAGCACTTGCCATTGCACTGCTTCCGCGGATCACTTCGATCACTCCATTGGCATTGATGAATTTCACGCATTGGTGAAGAGTAGATGATACCGCTTTCATCTGATGTATCCAAGGTCGTCCCAGCAAGGTAGAGAAGGTTGGTTTGATTTCCACGACTTGGAACTCTACCGACTCCAGTTGTGCATCGAATTGGATCCTCAGATTGATGACTCCTACGATTGGTCGTGCAGTGGAATCGTAGGCTCGGATTACCCGAGGTGAAGGCCTTATCAGGGAGCGGTCGATGCGGAGTCATTTCAGTGTGCTCTAAGCGATGATGTTGACTGCGGAGCCGTTATCAATCAAGACGTTCGGGAGGAAGAACATCTCTATTTTTATGAGGATGAGGAGGGCTTCGTTGTGCCGATTCTCACATATCGGCAAGTCATCGTCTGTGAAGGCTAAACCGCTTCCCGTGCTACCGTTTGACTCAGTCTCTTCTGGGGAACGTTCAATCCATCCATTTGTATGCCTTGATTGGGGCAAAGATCGTAGGGATACAGTAGCCCTTGGACGTTCTTGTCTGAATTCCCGGTCGCGAGACCTTTTGACTCTGGTTTCACGCTCCCAGTCATAGCGGGACAGCATGCTGACGGTTTCGGAAATTGCAGGGGGTCTGCTCTCGCATGGAGTTTCGTCAAAGGCTATTGAGTTTACCATGTCGTTCCGGGGGAATTGATTTCCGATGGTATTGGGACCGCGAGGGCGTTCCAATTTTCCCTCCTCAATGAGCCCCTGGACCACCTGCTTGAGCACGAAGCAATTGTCGGTGGTGTGGCCGGGGTAGTTGTGGAAGGCGCAGTGCTTGCTCATATCCATGTTGGGCTTGGGAGTCTTCGGTTGGAAATTCTCGAGAGGCTTGAGCAGATTTCGTTTCACCAAAGCTTCAAATACTTGACCCAAGGGCATTTCGAGGTTGTCTAAATGTTGGAACTGTGGGAAGTGAGGGGGATTGTTATTCTTTGGGGCTGCTTGATCGCGGTTTACTTGAGCTCCATTCTGAATGTAGTGTACTGTTCCAGCTGCTTCTTTTCCTTTGGTCGGGGCAGGAGTTGAAGTTGCCAGGTTTGTTCGATAACGGTAAGATGAGGCAGGGGTTGCTGTTGCCTTTTGATGACTCAGAGTCTTCTCAAACTTTGTCCCGGCATTGACCATGGCACGGAGATCCGGATAGAAATGGTGGCTGATCAATGTCCTCAAAGATGGCTTGAGGCAGGAATGAAAGATGTCCATCTGTTCTTCTTTGGAAAGTGGATCCATTATCTCGCTGAACTTCCAATTCCATCTTTTGTAGAACTCGCCCACTGGTTCGTCATCCTTTTGTTCGGTGGCTTGCAGGTCATGGCAGTTTGTCTCCCATTCAAGGTTGGCGCGGTACTTCTCCAGGAAGATTTCACTGATCTGATCCCACGTGGAGCGGTTTTCTGCCTTCACATTGAGGAACCACCTTAGTGCTTTGTGGATTTGAGGGAATGCCGAAAGTGATCCGCCATCCGTTGAGGGTTGCCCCTTTGGCTCTCATACCCGGGACATAGGTGTCGATGTGAGTTTTTGGGCATTCTGTCCCGTCAAACTTTTCCATTTCAGGCATCCTGAACTTCGGAGGGAGAGGGACCACTTTGCTCGGATCAGTAGGCAGAAGGGAGTCCTTCCGAGAACTAGCTAGCTTGCCTTGCATGTCCTTCATTTGTTCGATAAGCCAAGCCATGTGGGGATCAGTACATGGAGGTGGGTTACCGTTTTCGGGGACGGAAACCGAAGATGGAGGTGGATTGGGCGATGGAATTGCCATTCGGGAGTCTTGGGGAGGTAGTTGAGTGTATACCAACCCATACCACAGGGTGTTGAAGTTGAGGGCGTGATTGCCAGTGTCCGCTAAGTGGTCGGTGGTTTGGGAACTGGGGAAATGATTCGTTAGCCCCAAGTGGCAGACTAGCAGGTGGCAAGCTTGAGATGTCGGGATATCCGCTCGGGATGCCCGTCCCTGGTAAGCATGGGGACTTTTGATTGTGGCTGTGAGGCTCGTATAGAGGCAAAGGATTGAATCCTGGGGGATACCGAGATGCATTGGGATACGCGGAGCGAGCCCGTATGTGTGTTGTTGGTGCGAGCTTGATGTGCGAGCCGGAAACCGACTGGCCGAGGCGGGCATGTTGAGCCGCTGACCGACGCCTGAGGGTAGCTTTGAGCGAGAGCTGCTTTGCGTTGCTGGGATCTCGTAGCTTGGCGGAGGCGGAACTTGCTGATAGCTTTGAGAAACCGGGGGGGCCGGTATGTCTTCGTCCTCTATGAGAACAAAGGTTCCATCAGGTTGGGGAACTGCAACTGTTCCTCGAAGACGCAAGGTGTCTACGATCCAGGCTTGCTGCTCTTCTTGGCGCTTCTTGATGGTTTCGAAGGCTCGTAGCACCTCCTCCATTGTCTGGAGGTTCCTTAGTGGCGGGGTTCCGTTTCCCTCACTGTTATCTGTTGATCCCGTCATGGGGGAGTAGCGGACGGTGCGGACCGTTGAACTGGAAGGGCTGTCAGACCTTGTGACCTCAATACTGAAAAGGCGGCTCCCGGGTAATCTCAACCACTCTCGGTTCGCTGGAGGGGGTGACGGGCAAGGTTTAGACACAGGAATGGCCTCACGGGATAAAAGGGGAAATCTCACGTGGCATGCGGTTTCCGTTTCTTTTATTTATAATTTTTTTGTTGTTTTAATTTACTTAAAACGTGTTTTCTCAGAGTCCTAGGTAGGTTGGAAAAGATTGCTCTTCTTTTTCGCAACTATGCTAGATCCTAGGTCAGTGGAGACCGTCTGTGCGGCTATAAGCCCCTCGTTTTGCACCTGTATTTCGACATCCCAGGGTGGACAGCCCCGGGCGAGGGTCCTATAGGGCAAGCGGTTTCCACCGGCCTAAAAGAAAAACCAAACCTAAGGACCGAGCCTGTCATGTTCGTTTTGATGCGTTAGCCATGTGAATAGTGAACCGAGCCGGCCACTGAGTCAAGATCAGGTCAAGAGTTCGGCATGACCTCTCTTTACCTTGCTTGCGCAAGGGATCTATGACGTTAGGCATTGGCATGGGTCATATTGTCATGGCTGACGTATCAAAGGCGTGATGACATGGTGTCATGTGAGCATGGATGTATATCCGGGACGGAACATCGTCTGGGTGCAGCTTCGGAAATCAAGATCAGGTCAAGATTTTAGCATGACCTTTCATCGCTTTGCTTGCGCAAGGGATCTTGAGTTCCGAGCCTTGACTCAGAAAAATGGCCGGCATGGTATATGTATCCAGGCTGTATGACACGGACTGGGTAAAAACCAACCGAGTCTGGACAGAGTGTGACTCAAGACTCAAACGTGCAGGGTTGACGCTTGGCTAGGATGGAATGTTTGGAATGATCCCGTGCGCATCCGAGAGGCCTAGGAAGACCAAACGGACTGCAACTGAGACCACTCCGGGTTAAGGAATGTAGTGTGCAGTGTATCCGAGGCAGCAGTGCGCGTAGCGTGTGGTGTAACCGAGGCAGCAGTGTGCGTAGTGTGCGGTGTAACCGAGGCAGCAGTGCGCGTAGTGTGCGGTCTCTAAAATTCTTTTTCTGAGTAAAACAGAAGTTTTGAAGAATTTTAAATATATGCACAGATGTATATTGATGCATTTTTTTTGTATTATTATTTTTTTTTGTAAAATAAAAAGTAAAGCACGTGCACACACACACAACAGTTAAAGAAAGGGGTAAAATGAAAGTTTGACCCTCATCATCGTTTTAAAAATCTTTTGTTTTGTTTAAAAATATTTTAAAACAAAAAGTTCCCCAGCGGAGTCGCCAACTGAAATTACCCGGGATCCGGCTTAGAGCGCGGAGGGCCCCGCGCATCTCGCATTTGTCGCTTTTCGGGAAAGTTGCCCGGATCCGAGAGGCAGCGCGTTCGCGCCCCGGCATCTGGCTTTATTCCGCTTTAGCGTTAGTTGGAGGTGTCTCGCCGTGTTTTGCTTTGTAGAGTCGCCACGCCGTTTTTATTATTAAGCCCAAAACATTGAAAAAGGGCATCAGTTTAAAAATAATAATAAACTGTTTTTGTGTGATGAGATTTTGAGTTCGGAGGTCAGATGACTCCTCGGGAAGAGAATATTAGAATCTTAGAGCTCACCCGAGTCGCCTCGTAAAAATGAGTCTTTCGGATACCCCTAATATTCTTTAACTGTTGTGTGTGTGTGTGTGTGCTTTTAAAAATGCATGCTGTGTCGGATGTCTACATTGTACACTACGTATTGAAATGTATTGAAATAGTAATGGAAGGAAGCCTTACCAATGTTGGTTCGTGTCTGTCTTTCGCTGGGGAATAGTGTTTGAGGATGGAATGATGTTCCGATACGGACCGGGATTGCTTCGGGAGGGGGCCGGTTGTCTGCGGACAGAGTTTCGGCGTGCGTTGGGATCGCAGGCTGCGTTCGGGCAGAGTTTCGGCATGCGTTGGGATCGCAGGGATCACTCGGGCAGAGGTTCGGCTTGCGTTGGGGTGGCAGGAGTCACTCGGGCAGAGTTTCGGCGTGGTTTGGGATCGCCGGTTTGACTCGGAAAGAGCCGGAACGCCTCGAGAAAGACCAGGCAAGGCCTCGGAGTACCACGAGGGGCCTCAGAGTACCTCGAGAGTGCCTCGGGGCAGCGCGGGAGCGTCGCGGGAGCGCTCAAGGAGGCTTCGGAGCACCACGAGGGGGCTCGGAAGGCCTCGGAAGGATCCGAAAGGGGCCGGAGTGCCTCGAGAGGACTTAGAGGGGAGCCAGAAGGCTAAGGGAGGAAGAGAGAAGAGGGAGGCCGGTGTAAAATGAGGGAGGGGGAGCCCTCTTTTTATAGTAGGAAAAATCTGCAAAGAGGTCCGTACGGACCTCCCTGGTTATTCAGAATTTTGGTTTTCCTCGATTTGAGGGAATATGTGATGATGGTGAATATTCTGGAATTATGATGTCCCCTATGCAATAAGGTCCGTACGGACCATCTTGACATGCAAAGAGGTCCGTACGGACCAACTATGCATGAGGGTAATCATTTTCCCCGGGATTTGAGGGAATATTGTGGACTTTAAGAGGATTCAATAATTATTAAAGCAAAGAGGTCCGTACGGACTACTTTTGCTTTTCCAATTTCCTGAAAAATTCCCAAAAGGTCCTTCTGTCCCTTTTTATCCCAGAAAGGCCCCTCCCTTGGTTTGGTTGAAGGTTTTGAGAGGGTTTTGAGTGTCATAGGTCTTCGAGACTGTGTTTGTGAGTCTGCGGTGTTTCCTGTGTGTTCGGCAGAGGGTGATCCAGATTGGGGTACTTACAGAGGCAGCCACCCATTCCATTGGCTACACGTCCTCTCCGCGAGGCAGCCATCCATTCCATTGGCTACACGTCCTCTCCGCGAGGCAGCCATCCATTCCATTGGCTACACATCCTCTGTGCGAGGCAGCCATCCATTCCATTGGCTACACGTCCTCTCCGCTAGGCAGCCACCCATTTCATTGGCTACATGTTGGGTATGCATGTTTTAACCCACCTATTTTGTATTAGATTTGATTGATACCATAACCTCCTGTCTATTTTAAGGACTTTAGGACCCTATGTAATGAAGCTTAGACTTCAATTTTTTAGATAAGTCCGTTTTATAGAATAGGTTAAAATTAGGCTTGAAGACTGGCACAAGACTCATTGGATCTGAGGATTGCAGTTCAAGTGTTTCAGAACCGCCTTACCAAACCGCTTGGCAGAACCGCTTCCAGCAAACTGCCTTGTGTAATCCTTAGTATGAAACCGCTTGAGCTCCAATGTGCAAACCGCACATATGGAAATCCTTCCCTGGTGAACCGCTTGCACTTAGAACCGCTTTGCACCAGAACCGCCCCAATGATTGAGACTTGAAGTGAACCTAATTGACCATTGGAATCCACGTCAGCAATATCAAATGTCAACCACCATATCTTGTCACGTGACTACTTTTCAGACAAGATCTGCAAGGATCTTGAAAAGGTGACAGATGTCCAAACCTCATTGCTTGCAGCTGGAGCCTGATCAGCTTTACCTGCAACAACAGTTCCAAAGGACAAAAGTGGTTGCTGTGGACCAATGGGAAAGCATCAAGTACTGTCCTTACAACAGCTGTGTCCAACGGCTATATTTGAGATGCTTGGGTATAAATACCCCCAATCTTCACCATTTGAAGATTGCTTGAGAAATTGATTTGCTGTGAGTTCATAAGAAGCTGAAGCTCTGCCCAGAAACTCATAAGTTCTTTGAATCTTCATCTTCATACTTCAAGAAATTTATCCCAGCCCAGAAATCAAGCCTTAACACATCAAGAATCATTGTTCTCTACATCTCAAAGATTTAAAGAGCCTTGATCTTGTTCTCACACACACACCTCACTTGTTTAATCACATAGATTATTCATTTGAGATACACTGGTTATAGTCTTAGAATTTGTTCTTCATAGAAAAGATTTTAGATCTGAGTATTACTTATTCTACTTTTTAATCTCTCATACTCAATATAAAATATCTCTTAGAAATCCAAGACTAACCATCTTGGTAGTGGACGTAGATCGTTTATCGATTGAACCACTCCAAATATTGTGTTCTTACATTCTGCATTTATATTTCTTGTGCTTACTGATTATCTACATTTCTCTCTGTTTGATCTTTATTTAGATATCCATTATTGTGAAATTGTGTTTGGAGTTAACATTGTCAAATCTCACTTTCAGTCTTACAACTGCTCAGAAAATTGCACTAAAACCGCTTATCAAAACCGCCCCTCAAAACCGCTTGTATCTTCAAATATTCCGATGTGCATTTTACAACTCTACTTGTAGTTTCTTACACACTGCAAGAGGTTTTGTAAGCGTAGAGGTTTAGTTTTAAATCGAGGGCAAAAAATTTGAAACAGCTATTCACCCCCCTCTAGCTGTATTTTCACTCTTGTTGCCACCCTTGGGACCACAAGTGGTATCAGAGCAAACACATTTTAAAACCACTGTTTTTCAAGCTTAACAGCTTGTGTGCCTATTCAATATGGCAAACACAAAGACAATGACTACTGTTAACAATTCACACATTCCAATCTTGGACGAAGACCACTTCGACATCTGGAAGTGCAGAATGCTCATTCATTTGGAAACAATTGATGAGATGCTGGTGGAGTGCGTAATCAATGGCCCTTTTGTTCCCATGAAGGCAAATACTGATGCAACCACCAATACAGAAACTCCAGAGGTCAAAAAGCCTAAAGATGAGTGGTCGAATGAAGAGAAGAGATTAGCTGCCTTGGACAGCAAGGCAAGGCACATCATTTCAGGAACCCTTCCAGTTTCAACTCTTCAGAAGGTGATGTACCTCAAAACCGCAAAGCAGATGTGGGATGCCATAGAGAGCTACCTCGAAGGTGATGAAGAATGCAAGGAAAGCAAATTATATGCTTTTGAAAGATCCTACAACAACTTCAACAGAAAATCCAACGAAACCTTGCATCAAACCTACGACCGCTATGTTGAGGTAGTTAATGCTTGTAGATCTCTTGGCAAAACTTTAACCAATAAGAAAATCAATATGACTTTCCTAACTGCTTTAGGTTCTAGATGGGTTAATAAGGCTACCTCTCTAGAAGACTCCAAAGTTTTGGGTACTTGGTCGTTAAGTAACTTGTACGCCAATCTTAGAGTCTATGAACTTAAATTAAATCATATTGAAGAGATTGAAGGGAAAACCAAATCACTTTCCATGTCCGTAGTGGAACAAGAGGAGAAACCATCTACATCCAATCAAACCGCAGATCCTTCCATATCAACCTCATCACTCATCGAGATGGATGATGATGATTTTGCCATGTTTGTGAAAAGATTTCAAAAATTTAGAAAATCCTCAAAACCTTTCACAAAATCATTTTCAAAAGGCAAACCTCCTGCAACGTTTTCTAAGGCTGGAGATACAAAGAAAAAGAGTGATCTAGTTTGCTACAACTGTAGGAAACCTGGTCACTTTGCATCTGAGTGTCCACAGCCCAAATACGAATACATGAAAAAGAAAACCTCTCCTGCGAAATTTTCTCGTCGCAAGGGAATGGTTGCTGAGGAGGAAGAGAATTCCAAGGAATTGGCAACTTGGATTGAAACGGATTCTGATGATGGAAGTGATGATGAAACCGAAGAGGTTAATCTCTGCTTAATTGCAGATGCTTTCGATGAGTCAGATTTTGAGTCAATCGAGTTGCAAGATATGGAAGAAGAAGAGGTTTCTGCAAAACTTCCAAATTTTAAGTTGGATGAAAATATCAAACTTACTCCTAGCATTAAGATAGGAAATTGCTCGTATTCACGTCCCATTTTTCCTCCTGTAAATGCTCCACCTTCAAAAGTAATTCCAAAGAAGAAAATTTTGAAAAAGGTGGTGGAAGAAGTTTCTCCCTCGGAACACGAAAGGATGTTTAAGGAAGCTGAAGTGATGATCCACAAATTCTCTAATCTTAAGAAAGCCTTAAGCTTAGCAAATGATGAGATTTCTCAGTACAAGACGGAGAAAATTGTGATGAGGTCTGAAATTTCAAATCTTAAGGACCAAATCAAAAGAATGACTCCTCTTGCTGATCAAAACCGCATCCTCGAAACTAAGGTTGCTGCCCTTCAACTCCGTAATGATGACCTAGTTGCTCAGAAACTCGATCTCCAAAAGATCATTGATGGGTGGACAAAGTCAAAAGTCACCATGGATCAAATCATAGACACCCAAATTCCCAGTGGAATTAAGGATGGTGCAGGATTTGGATGCAGTGAAGAGGAGAAGTGTGCATCTTGTTGTGAAAAGGATGAGGAAATTTTAAAACTAACTAAAGAAATTCCTAAGGGGAAGCATGCAAACTCTAAGGGTAAAGGACAACAAATTAATTATGTCTACCCAAAGGGGAAAAAATATGGGAAGAACTCTCAGATGAAGCTAAAGGATTCTGAGAGTGTAGCTTCAGAGGAAATGGCATATGAAGTTGGCCGCATCCCTAAAACCGCTTCTGGTGGAACTAGAGATGCTGGAAACTGCAAGTCTGACCGCGCCTCTTCTTCGACCGCTCCTCCTGCCTTCAAAAGCAGGAATAGCGTTCCCAGAAAATACGTGGTCAAACTCAAGCCAGTTCCTTTTGTTAAGGCTGAAACTGCGCCTCCCAAACCGCATGCAACTCCTAAGAAGAGTAAGGAGTTAGTAAAACATCATGATGCTTATAGCTTTTATATAATGTCCTGTGTGTAATGGTTTAGGTCACAAGGCTGCAGAATGCCTTTTGCGGTTCACATCTAATGCCAGGAAGAGTAAACCTCCTTCTGTCAAACAGGTGTGGGTCGTAAAGAGTTGCTAACTTCAGGACCCAAGGAATAAAGGGGGACCTCGTTCTTAATGTTTACATTTCAGGTCCACTGCTTAATGGCTGGTCACTCCAAGGATAATGAATGGTATCTTGACAGTGGCTGCTCAAGACATATGACTGGAGATAGATCTTTACTTGAAGATGTCATTGAAGCAAGTGGTCCATCTGTAACCTTTGGTGACAACAACAAAGGCAAGACCATTGGATATGGTGTTATAAGGAGAGGAAACCTAACCATTGAGAAGGTTTCTCTTGTTGAAGGACTCAAGCACAACCTCCTTTCAATTTCTCAATTCTGCGACAAAGGAATGCTTTGCAACTTCACGTCATCAAACTGCTTTATCAAAGATAGCATTTCCGGAGTCACCCTACTCACAGGGATTCGTAAGAGTAATATTTACATTATTGATCTAGATTCTGCATGTAGTATTACTAATCTCTGTTTTGTAGCTAAAAATGTGAGCAAAAATAGTTGGCTATGGCACAAGAGGTTGAGCCACTTGAACTTCAAGTATCTTGCAAAGATTGGTAGGGAAAACCTCGTTCGTGGTTTACCTAAAGTGGCTGACCATCATCCTGAGAAATGCCGTGCATGCCAGCTTGGTAAGCAGTCCGCGTCGTCTTTCACCAGCAAAACAACTCCATCAACTTCAAGATGCTTACAACTGCTTCACATAGATTTGTTTGGACCCGTAACCACTGCCAGCATTGGAGGAAGCAGATATACTTTAGTGGTGGTGGATGATTATTCAAGATATACGTGGGTTGAGATGATGATTTCCAAAGATGATTGCTATGATATTCTCACCGCACTTTTTAGACGGCTCCAAACTCAAAAAGAAGACGACATCGTTAGTGTTCGATCAGATAATGGAACAGAATTTAAGAACAACGGTGTTGCTCAGTATTGTGATTACCATGGGATTGATCACAATTTCTCAACTGCTGGTGTTCCACAACAAAATGGGGTTGTGGAAAGGAAGAACAGGACGTTGATTGAGGCTGGAAAGACAATGATTTCTGAAGCCAAGCTGCCTCAGTATTTCTAGGCTGAAGCAATCAACACAGCATGCTTCACTCAGAACCGCTCCCTCATCAACAAGACCTATAACAAGACTCCCTATGAGATTTGGCGAGGAAGAACCCCAAACATAGCTTTCTTCAAGATCTTTGGCTGCATATGCTTTATCCTCTACAACGGAAGAGAAAATAGAGGTAAATTCGGAGCCAAGGCCGACGAAGGTATTTTTATTGGGTATGCTAAACATTCAAAAGCTTTTCGTGTTTTCAATAAAACTAGTTTAAAAATAGTTGAGTCTGTCCATGTTACTTTCGATGAGCATTCTCTCCTTGAGCCACATTTGGCTCCAAATGTTGCTGATGATTTTGTTGAGCATAATGAAACAGGTGAACCATCTCAAACCGCACCTGAACCTCAACCGCAAAATCCAGCACCCTCAACTGACATTCCCTCAAATCGCACGTTTGAAACCGCACCTGAAATTCCTATTCCAGATGCAACTCCAAGGGAAGAAGAAGTTGAGAATTCCCCCATCCAGCTTATAGAACCTCTTCGTCAACTTACATTCCATGACTTCACTGAAGGATCTAATGACGTTCCTATTGAGGACCTTCAGCAAACCTCAGTCCAACTAGACTTACCCCCGGAGGTTCGTGAAGTCAGCAGTCACCCTCTCTCTAATGTGATTGGTCTGTTTTCCGATGTTCAAACAAGGAGATCGAACTATGATGAGCATACTTCCTTACTATCTCAAGTTGAACCCAATAAGATTGATGAAGCACTCCAAGATTCCAGTTGGGTCGTTGCTATGCAAGAAAAACTCAACCAGTTTGAAAGATGCAAGGTCTGGACACTGGTGCCTAGACCTCAGGATCAAGGAGTGATAGGAACTAAGTGGGTGTTTAGGAATAAGATGTGTTGGGTATGCATATTTTAACTCTCCTATTTTGTATTAGATTTGATTGATACCATAACCTCCTATTTATTTTAAGGACTTTAGGACCCTATGTAATGAAGCTTAGACTTCAATTTTTTAGATAAGTCCATTTTATAAATAGGTTAAATTTAGGCTTGAAGACTGGCACAAGAATCATTGGATCTTAGGATTGCAGTTTCAAAGGTTTCAGAACTGCCCTTCTAGAACCGCTTGGCAGAACCGCCTCTTTGCCTTGTGATTCCCTTCATCTGAAACCGCTTGATTACCAAAGTGCAAACCGCACTCTTGGAAATCCTTCTTCTGGTGGAACCGCTTTCATGTCAAACCGCTTGACCCCAGAACCGCCCCAATGATTGGCTACTTGAAGTGAACTCTTTTGACCGTTGGAATCCACGTCAGTAATATCAAAAGTCAACTAACATATCTTGTCACGTGACTACTTTTCAGACAAGATTTGCAAGGATCTTAAAAAGGTGACAGATGTCCTAACCACCTTGATTGCAGCTGAGGTCTGATCAGCTTTACCTGCATCAACAGTTCCAAAGGACAAAAGTGATTGCTGTGGACCAATGGGATTGCATCAATGACTGTCCTTACAACAGCTATATCCAACGGCTAGTTTCTTGATGCTTGGGTATAAATACCCCTAATCTTCACCATTTGAAGATCGCTTGAATCTTGAGAAATTGCTGTGTTCATAAGAAGTTGAAGCTCTGCCCAGAAACTCTAAGTCCTTTGAATCTTCATCTTCATACTTCAAGAAATATTCCCCAGCCCAGAAATCAAGCCTTAACACATTCAAGAATCATTGAGCTCTACATCTCTCAGATTTAAAGAGCCTTGATCTTGAACACACACACACCTCACTTGTTTAAACACATAGTTTATTCTATTGAGATACACTGGTTATAGTCTAGGATTTGTTCTTCATAGAAAAGATTTTATTGTACTTTGTAATCTTAAATACTCAATATAAAATCGAAATCCAAGGCTAACCATCTTGGTAGTGGACGTAGATCGTTTATCGATTGAACCACTCCAAATAGCTTGTTCATATACTTTACTGCATTTATATTTTCTGTGCTTGCTAATTATTTATCTTTGTCTCTGTTTGATCTTTATATAGTTATCCTTTATTGTGAAATAGTGTTTGGAGTTAACATAGTCAAAGCCTCACTTTTTGCAAACTGCACCTTCTGACAACCGCACTATCAAACCGCTTTGCAAAACCGCCTCTCCCAAAACCGCTTTATAACTCATATATTCCGCTGTGCATTTTACAACTCTACTTGCAGTTTCATATACACTGCAAGAGGTTTTGTAAGCTTAGAGGTTTAGTTTTTAAAGAGGGCGAAAATTTTGAAACAGCTATTCACCCCCCCCCCTCTAGCTGTATTTTCACCCTTGTTGCCACCTTTGGGACCAACAAGTGGTATCAGAGCAAACACATTTTAAAACCACTGTTTTTCAAGCTTAACAGCTTGTGTACCGATTCGATATGGCAAATACAAAGACAATGACAACTGTTAACTATTCACACATTCCAATTTTGGACGAAGACCACATTGACATCTGGAAGTGCCGAATGCTTATTCATTTGGAAACTATAGATGAAATGCTGGTGGAGTGCGTGATCAATGGCCCGTTAGTTCCAATGAAGGCCAACACAGATGCAACCACCAGTGCAACAATTCCAGAGGTCAAAAAGCCAAAAGAAGAGTGGTCGGATGAAGAGAAGAGATTAGTTGCCTTGGACAGCAAGGCTAGGCACATTATTTCTGGAACCCTCCCCGTTTCAACTCTTCAGAAAGTAATGTACCTCAAAACCACAAAGCAGATGTGGGATGCCATAGAGAGCTACCTCGAAGGTGACGAAGAGTGCAAGGAAAACAAATTATACACTGTTGAAAGATCCTACAACAACTTCAACAAAAAACTCAACGAAACCTTGGGTCAAACCTACGATCGCTATGTTGAGGTAGTTAATGCTTGTAGATCTCTTGGTAAAACTTTAACCAATAAGGAAATCAATATGACTTTCCTATCTGCTTTAGGTTCTAGATGGGTTAATAAGGCTACCTCTCTAGAAGACTCCAAAGTATTGGGTACTTGGTCATTAAGTAACTTGTATGCCAATCTTAGAGTCTATGAACTTAAATTAAATCATATTGAAGAGATAGAAGGGAAAACCAAATCGCTTTCTATGTCCGTAGTGGAATATGAGGAGAAACCATCCACATCCAATCAAACCACTGATCCTTCCATATCAACCTCATCACTCATAGAGATGGATGATGATGATTTTGCCATGTTTGTGAAAAGATTCCAAAAATTCAGAAAATCTTCAAAACCTTTCACAAAATCATTTTCAAAAGGCAAATCTCCTGCAACATTTTCTAGGGCTGCAGATACAAAGAAAAAGAGTGACCTATTTTGCTACAACTGTAGGAAACCTGGTCACTTTGCATCTGAGTGTCCACAGCCTAAGTATGAATACATGAAAAAGAAAACTTTTCCTTCGAAATTTTCTCATTGCAAGGGAATGGTTGCTGAGGAGGAAGAGAATTCCAAGGAATTAGCAACTTGGATTGAAACAGATTCTGATGATGGAAGTGACGAAGAAACCGAAGAGGTTAATCTCTGCTTAGTTGCAGATGCTTCCGATGAATCAGATTCTGAGTCAGTCGAGTTGCAAGATATGGAAGAAAAAGAGGTTTTTGCAAAACTTCCAAATTATAAATTGGATGATGATATCAAACTTACTCCTAGTATTAAGATAGGAAATTGTTCGTACTCACGTCCCATTTTCTCATCTAAAAATGCTCCACCTTCAAAAGCAATTCCAAAGAAAATTTTGAAAAAGGTGGTGGAAGAGGTTTCTCCCATGGAACATGAAAGGATGTTCAAGGAAGCTGAAATGGTGATCCATCAATTCTCTAATCTTAAGAAAGCCTTAAGCTTAGCTCATGATGAACTTAATCTGTACAAGACGGAGAAAACTGTGATGAAGTCCGAAATTTCAAATCTTAAGGACCAAATCAGAAGTATGACTCCTCTTGCTGATCAGAACCGCATCCTTGAAACTAAGGTTGCTGCATTTCAACTCCGGAATGATGACTTGGTAACCCAAATCAACAATCTCCAAAAGATTATTGATTTGTGGCTCAAGTCTCAATCCACCAAGGATAAAATCATGGACTCCCAAGTTCCTCCTGGAATTAAGGAGGGTCTAGGATTTGGATCTGAGGAAGAGGAGAAGTGTGCATCCTCAAGTGAAAAGGATGAGGAAATTTTGAAACTAACTAAAGAAATTCCCAAGGGGAAGCATGCTAAAGGCAAGGGTAAAGGACAACAAAATTTTAATTTTGTCTACCCTAAAGGAAAGCAATATGGAAAGAATTCTGTGTTGAAGCCAAAGGATTCTGAGAGTGTAGCTTCAGAAGAAATGGCTTATGGAGTTGGCCGCATCCCTAAAACCGCCTCTGGTGGAACTAGAGATGCTGGCAACCGCAGGTCTGACCGCGCCTCTTCTTCGACCGCTCCTCCTGCCTTCAAAAGTAGGAATAGCGTTCCTAGAAAATACGTGGTCAAACCAAAGCCAGTTCCTTTTATTAAGGGTGAAATCGCGTTTCTCAAACCGCATGCAACTCCTGAGAAGAGTAAAGAGTTAGAAAAACCTCATGATGCTTGTAGCTATTATAAATGTTCTGTGTGTGATGGTTTAGGTCACAAGGCTGCAGAATGCCTTTTGCGGTTCACATCCAATGCCAGGAAGAGCAAACCTCCTTCTGTCAAACAGGTGTGGGTCGTGAAGGGTTGCTAACTTCAGGACCCAAGGTATAAAGGGGGACCTCGTTCTTAATGTTTACATTTCAGGTCCTCTGCTTAATGGCTGGTCACTCCAAGGAAAATGAATGGTATCTTGACAGTGGCTGCTCAAGACATATGACTGGAGATAGATCATTACTAGAAGATGTCATTGAAGCAAGTGGTCCTTCTGTAACCTTTGGTGACAACAACAAAGGCAAGACCATTGGATATGGTATTATTAGGAGAGGAAACCTAACCATTGAGAAGGTTTCTCTTGTTGAAGGACTCAAGCACAACTTCCTTTCAATTTCTCAATTTTGCGACAAAGGAATGCTTTGCAACTTCACGTCATCAAATTGCTTTATCAAAGATAGCATTTCCGGCGTCACCCTACTCACAGGGATTCGTAAGAGTAATATTTACATTATTGATCTAAATTCCCGCATGTAGTAGTACTAATCTCTGTTTTGTAGCTAAGAATGTGAGCGAAAATAGTTGTCTATGGCACAAGAGGTTGAGCCACTTGAACTTCAAGTATCTTTCAAAGATTGGTAGGGAAAACCTCGTTCGTGGTTTACCCAAAGTGGCTGACCACCATCCAGAGAAATGCAGTGCATGCCGGCAGGTAAGGCCCGCATCGTCTTTCACCAAGAAGACCGCTCCATCAACTTCAAGATGCTTACAACTGCTTCACATAGATCTGTTTGGACCCGTAACCACTGCCAGCATTGGAGGAAATAGATATACCTTAGTGGTAGTGGATGATTATTCAAGATATACGTGGGTTGAGATGATGATTTCCAAAGATGACTGTTATGAGATTCTCACCGCACTTTTTAGACGGCTCCAAACTCAAAAAGAAGACGACATCGTTAGTGTTCGATCAGATAATGGAACAGAATTTAAGAACAATGGTGTTGCTCAGTATTGTGATGACCATGGGATTGATCACAATTTTTCAACCGCTGGTGTTCCACAACAAAATGGGGTTGTGGAAAGGAAGAATAGGACGTTGATTGAGGTTGGAAAGACAATGATATCTGAAGCGAAGCTACCTCAGTATTTTTGGGCTGAAGCAATCAATACAGCATGCTTCACTCAGAACCGCTCCCTCATCAACAAAATCTATAACAAGACTCCCTATGAGCTTTGGAGAGGAAGAACCCCCAACATTGCATTCTTCAAGATATTTGGCTGCAAATGTTTTTTCCTCTACAACGGAAGAGAAAATAGAGGTAAATTCGGAGCCAAGGCCGACGAAGGTATTTTTGTTGGGTATGCTAAACATTCAAAAGCTTTTCGTGTTTTCAATAAAACTAGTTTAAAAATAGTTGAGTCTGTCCATGTTACTTTTGATGAGCATTCTCTCCTTGAGCCACATTTGGCACCAAATGTTGCTGATGATTTTGTTGAGCATAATGAACCAGGTGAACCATCTCAAACCGCACCTGAACCTCAACCGCAAAACCCAGCACCCTCAACTGAACTTCCCTCAAACCGCACCTTTCAAACCGCACCTGAAGTTCCTACTCCAGATGCAACTCCAAGGGAAGAAGAAGTTGAGAATTCCCCTATCCATCTTATAGAACCTCTTCGTCAACTTACATTCCATGACTTCGCTGAAGGATCTAATGATGTTCCAATTGAAGATCTTCAGCAAACCTCAGTTCAACCAGACTTACCCCCGGAGGTTCGTGAAGTCAGCAGTCACCCCCTCACAAATGTGATTGGTGATCTGTTTTCCGGTGTTCAAACAAGGAGATCAAACTATGACGAGCATACTTCTCTTTTATCTCAAGTTGAACCCAAGAAGATTGATGAAGCACTCCAAGATTCCAGTTGGGTCGTTGCTATGAAAGAAGAACTCAATCAGTTTGAAAGATGCAAGGTCTGGACCTTGGTTCCTAGACCTCAGGATCAAGGAGTAATAGGAACTAAGTGGGTATTTAGGAATAAGATGGACGAGAATGGAAGCATCACTAGGAATAAAGCAAGGTTGGTTGCACAAGGATATAGGCAAAAAGAAGGAATTGATTATGATGAAACCTTTGCTCCAGTTGCAAGATTGGAAGCTATCAGAATTTTCTTAGCCTACGCCTCTTTCAAGCATTTCAAGTTATATCAAATGGACGTAAAGAGTGCATTCCTCAACGGCGAACTGCAAGAGACCGTGTATGTTGCCCAACCGCCTGGATTTGAAGACTCCAAATTTCCCAATCATGTCTACAAACTCCAGAAAGCTTTGTATGGACTTAAGTAAGATCCAAGGGCATGGTATGAGACTCTCTATAAATTTTTACTAGAAAAAGGATTTAAACGCGGTAAAATTGATACAACTCTTTTTATTGACAATACAATGATCATACTTTACTTGTTCAAATATATGTTGATGATATCATTTTTGGTTCTACTAATGAGTTGCTTTGTAAGCGTTTCGAAAAGCTAATGAAAAGC
This sequence comes from Adenophora triphylla var. japonica, assembly GCA_022495995.1. Classification (NCBI taxonomy): domain Eukaryota; kingdom Viridiplantae; phylum Streptophyta; class Magnoliopsida; order Asterales; family Campanulaceae; genus Adenophora; species Adenophora triphylla. Next base: position 252,228 of record JAFEMH010002641.1, on the reverse strand, counting down.
AAGTTTGAGATGAGCATGATGGGAGAATTAACATTCTTCCTCGGGCTTCAAATCAAGCAATGCGAAGAAGGTATTTTCCTTAGCCAAGCCAAATATACCAAGGAGCTAATAAAGAAGTTTGGATTAGAAAATGCTAAAGCATATGATACTCCAATGGCCACCGGCAATAAGCTAGATAAGGATCTCAAAGGTAAGAAAGTTGATCAGACTTTATATCGAGGTATGATCGGCTCATTACTTTACTTAAATGCTAGTAGGCCAGATATCATGTTTAGTGTCTGTGTATGTGCTCGCTATCAAGCAGATCCTAGAGAAGCACATCTTATTGCAGTCAAGCGTATAATCCGCTATTTATCTGGAACCACTAACCTTGGACTTTGGTATTCCAAAGATTCGAACTTCAATCTTGTAGGTTATTCAGATGCAGATTATGCAGCTTGCACTATTGACAGGAAAAGCACTAGTGGTACTTGTCATTTCCTTGGGAATAGACTAGTTGCTTGGGCCAGCAAGAAGCAAGCATCAGTTTCAGTGTCAACCACCGAGGCTGAGTACATTGCTGCTGGTAGTTGTTGCTGTCAAATCCTTTGGATGAAGCAGCAGTTGGTGGACTATGGAATCCATGAAGGGAATTGCCCCATCATGTGTGACAACACTTTAACAATTTCAGTCTCCAACAACCCTATCATGCACTCCAAGACCAAGCACATTGATATCAAGTATCATTTCCTCAAAGACCATGTGGAGAAGAGAAATATCCATTTAGAGTACGTGGGGACAGACAACCAGATTGCTGATATCCTCACAAAGGCTCTTGACTCCAAGAGATTTTCTTTTCTCAGAGGAGAAATAGGTATGCTTGAACTTAAATAAATTCCATACTTTTTATTTGCTAACTTGTTTGTTGAGTCTAGGTTGAAATTCCTTTTGGAATCAAACCGCTTCTGTTGAACCGCCTGTGCCAAATCCGCAAGATTATTCAACCGCCTGCATGCAACCGCAAGTTCCAAACCGCTCATGCAGTCTGACCGCTTGGATCAAAACCGTGTTTCAACAAGAAGTAAACTCTGTCTATTTTTATTTCTTATCTTTATTTAAAAAAAATAATAATAAATAAAAAAAAACTGTTCAAATTCCTTTATTTATTTTTTAGTCCTTATTTTTGACATAAGGGTGTTTTTGCAAATGTTTTCCCTCGTTTATTTCAAAATTAAGAGCATTTAATGCTAAGGGGACATGAGCATTAATTTCCCTCATATCAGCCGTCATAGAGAGATGTGCAGGAGGTGAAAGGGTGCAACAGTTGGGTTAATTTCAATCATTCCTTCTGAACCAACTGCCTCCACCCCTTCACCCTATATAAACCTAAGTTGGTGAAATTCTATCCTTTTCTGCCAACTCTCTGCAACCGTCCTCTCTCTGTTTACCTACTCATTCTCTCTCTAAAAACCTTCAAAACCCTCCATTTTCAAACACCTTCTGAAATGGCAACAACATCAAAAAGACAAAGGGCCTCAACTGTTGCTAGGGCAAAGAAACCTATTCTGGAAATGGTAACATCTCTAACCCTAACTCTTAATTTCTTCAAACTCTGCCATGGATGAACACTCACAAACTGTTCGTATTCTTCAGTTCATAACTTTGGTGATTTTGATCTTATTTGTTACTCATTTTCAATGATTTTTTGTTGGGATATGCTCGGATTCATGCTTAGATTAGATATATGTAATTTATTTCATGATCAATGCATGATTTGAGTGCTAATTTTATGATTTTCAGTTTCTCTACTTCGAAAACCCACTTTACATTTTTAGTGTTTCTTGATGATTCTGGGTAAGGGTTGTAATTTTATTGATATATTGTTAATCCCCTTCCCAATGTGTCATTTTGATATGTTATTTGCTCATTTTGGTTAAGTTTCATGTATCTCTGTTCTTGGTGTTCTTGAATGTTCTTGGTGTTCTTCACAAAACCCATTAACTGTTCTTGAAAAATCATATATTTTGGATGCCTTGATTCTGAGAAAGTGTTTTTTCCAACACTTAGAAAATTTTCAACTTTTTCAGAAATTTTTGGATTTCATTTTGGTTTGAAACCGCTTGTATGCAACCGCTTAGGAATTTTTTGTTTCAAACCGCTCCTCACCTATTCAACCTAAACCGCATGTTCTAAAACCGCATTTTCAAATCTTTAGAAACCGCATGCTGTTTATTTCCTTTCCAATGTTTTTGAGATTTTACTAAGTATATAGGCTGGAAACCAAGAAATTCCTCTCTAATCACTGCTTGCAGTGTGGGATAAGTTTGGATTACAATGCCACGTACTTAAGTAATTTTATTCTCAAAGTCCTCATTATTTGTTTAAGTATTCATGGTTTCACTTGGGGTTTGAAATTCTCAAACCGCACCATTTCTCAACCGCTTGGTGCTCAAACCGCATGTGAACTATGAATACACAAATGGATCTAACACTTGAAATTTTAATTTGTAGGATCCAACTACTTTCCTACCTGGGTGGGAAGTGAATGAGGAAGAGCTCAAAACTGATGCTCTTGGAAGGGAGTTGCTGAGGAAGCTAAGAGTTTCAGGCATCCTACCGCTTTTCACCACGAAGCAAGATTTCATAGTGCCTTCTTTTGTGGACCAGTTCTTTGCAACTGCAAAGAAAAGATCAAGAGTTCTAGATCAAGGTCAAAGAGTTGCCTGCCTGACTGCTATTGTTGAAGGCATGAAGCTCTCCATAGACTATATTGACATTAGAAGGCTTTTCAGATTTACTATTGGTGGAGCTCCCTTAGAGGTTGATCAGGTTATTCAAGTCAATGCTGCTCTCCAAACCGCCAAAGTAGACACCCTGTCTAAGAAGTACAAGAAGATCCCCAGAAAGAATTTTGGTGAGCTGATGAACTTTATAGGTCATCTAGTGGGGAGATCCATCTGTGGGAAGACAGGAAATCACAACAACTTTACATCCCAACAATGGATGTATAGTTCTGCTATATTTATGAAGATCAGAGGTGGAGACCTTTCTGCATGATCATAACCGCTCTGTTGATGGACTACGAGCATTTAGATGATATGGTCACCAAGAATCCAGAGCTTATGGTGGACTGCTCAGTTGATTGCCTAGGACTGCTTGCTTGCCACACCTTCAGATATGCAAATGGAGATGCATTATACAAATCTTTGTATGATGCAGACACCTATCCCTTGAAGGAACCTTATGAGCTCAGAGATCCTACAACCGCTCCTCAAACTAAAGCTACCAAGCGGTCCAGGAAGCCCCAAGCAAGAGTTGAACCGCTTCCCAAGAGGACCAAGACCGCTCCAGCATCCAAACCGCCTACTGCTGATGATGGAACTGGTACAAGCAAAAGGAAGAAATCCTCTAAGGAACCTGAAACCTTGCACTTGGTGGATGAAGATGATGAAGAAGAGGAAGAAGACCCAAGTATTCCAAACTTGGTGGCTAGAGCCAAGAAAGCCAGAGATGAGATGGCTGGTTTAACTGTTGAGGAACAGATGAAGATTTTGGAAGATAAGATTGCAAAATTGGCCAAGGAGCAAGCTGAAAAATATCAAGCCAAGGGCAAATCCACAACTGAACCAACCGCGTCTCATATGGAGCCACCACCTGAGACCCAACCGCTTCAAGAAGAGAGGCCACCTCCAACCCATCAAACCTCTCCTGTCCAATCACCTATCCAATCCCCAGCCAGATCCCCTTCAAAATCCAAATCCATAACTCCTTCCCCTATCAAAACCGCTCCAATTCAGGGGGAGAAACCTAAGAGAAGGAAGATGGCAGCCAAAAAGAGAACCTCTAAAAAGACCAAGCCTGTCCAACCCTCACCCTCTCCTTCACCTCCCAGAAATTCCCCTCCTCAATCACCTCCTCAAAATTCCCCTTCACCTTCCCCCAGAAAATCACTATCACCCCTATCTTCTCAATCCCAATATAACTCACCCCAACATTCCCATTCCATAAACTCACAACATTCCAACCAAACCCCTACTCAATCCGCCTATCAACAATGGCAGTCCAAGCCCTCTGCTGGACATGCCACATCCAAATCTGTTAGGGATGATCCAACCCCTGTCAATTCCCCTCACCTAAACCTATCCCATTCCAACACCCCTAACCGCTCTAGATCCAATTCCCCTCAAAAATCCCTAACTCCCCAAGATTCCCCTCATACTCAAAAGACCCCTCCTCCAAAACCTCCTAAGACACAAACCGCTCCTGAAACCAACCAAACTCAACCGCCTCCCATTTTCCCAACCGCTTCACCCTCAACCGCTCCTCCCACAGACTACTCCACTACTAGAAACTGGTCATTTACCCACGGAAAATTCCGTGGGTAATCAACGAATTCCGTGGGTAATATTCATTTACCCACGGAAATTGTCCGTCGGACGTCCGTGGGTAAATTTTTGTGAGTAATACCCACGAAAACTTCCGTGGGTAATACCCACGGAATATCCGTCGAAATCAACAATTTCCGTGGGTAAATAAATGAAAATTTCCCACGGAAAATTAGCCACTGAAAACTAGCCGGACATTACCCACGAAATATTCCGTGGGTAATACGAATATTACCCACGGAAAATTTCGTGGGTAATAATTGTATTAATAATGATTTTAAAAATTACCCACGGAATATTTCGTGGGTAATATTCTTTAAAAAATTAAAATTTATATATACCCACGAAATTTTCCGTGGATAAATATTAATAATATTTTATGAATAATTTTACCCACGGAATAATAATAATATTTTATGAATAATTTTACCCACGAAATATTCCGTGGGTAATCAAATATTTTTTTAAATTCTGAATAAATTACCCACGGAAATTTCCGTGGGTAATATATTTAGAATTTTAAAAAAATGATTACCCACGGAAAATTCCGTGGGTAAATTATTCAGAATTTAAAAAAAAAATTGAAAATTCATAAAACCAACTGTAAAAGCCAAAAGACCACCTGTAAAAACCAAAAATCCAATCCCATAATATATAACATTCACACCATCCAAACAAACAATATACACAATTCTTAAACAATCTCAAAACAATGTCTTCCAAACCATATAAAACATTAACGTACAATTCTCTAAACAATATATCATATTACAAACCAAAAAAACAAAGTGTGGTAGTTAAGTTACCATTCCAAACCAAATAAAAACATGTCAAATTCAACTTTTACGACTCTGGGTGCTACCACCACGACCACCTCTACGCCCACTTCCACTCAAAGTTCCATTCGAATTTAGGTATGGTTCAATAGAAGAGTTAGAGTTATTACCACTAGGAGGGTGTTGTTGATGCTGTTGGAGCATAGATCTCATCATTTCTTGCATTTGTTGCTCCATCTCTTGCCGCAGTTGTTCATTTTCTTGCCGCAATCGTTCCTCCATTCGATCTTCCATTTCCTTAACCTGGGTGTTTACACGAGTGTCAACTTGGATGTTTAGTGTGTCAGTGCTTGCTATAATCTCATCATTTTGTCTCATTTGAGCATCATAGTCCACATTATGAATACTGGAGGAAGAAAAAGACTGCGAAGAACGGCCGCTTAATGGCAAGTCATTAAAGAAAGCAGCTCCATGATTTTCGAATCCGGGCAATCGATCACCTTTTTGTCGCCCGTGATGAATGGCAATGGCCTTCCAAAGTCCAGCTCGAAATGGAGACAGTCCAGTGCTTTCAATCTCGATAATTCCTTCCTCAATAGCCTCTTCACAAGCACGCCTAACATATGTTTCCTGTCCAATATATATAACAAAAAACAATTAATAATGACAAAAAATAAACCTACGCTTTAACAAATATATATATATATATATATATATATATATATATATATATATACACAAGTACAATCAATTAGTATAACATGAAACTTGAGACAAACAACATTGATATACACAAACAACATAGAATTGTGACAAGCAAAGGGTTGTCATAACACCATCTGAGGGGGAAATGAACCTTTTAAGGCCCTAAAATACCATCAAAACCAACCAAGAAGAGCCATTGTTGGAAAAAAAAAATTGCTGGAGCTCTGAAAATCAGCCTTGACACCCTTCACAAAAATTGCAATATCTCTCTCTCCGCTTCACGAAATTGCAATCCGATTTTTCGTGAGTAAAGTACACTCACATACCTTTCCATAAAGTACAAAACCAAAGCCAACAACCTCGTGAGTCAATACCAGATTTCATTTGAAGTTGCTGTCCTCAAACAGCAGACACCTTTTTGCTGACAACCATATATTTTAGGCCACTGGTCTCTTTTAAGTATCATTAACAAAACTAGTTGTTTTAAGCAAAGAACAAAGCCTTCCAAAAAGTCATCAATGTATGCTAGGCACGGCCAATGATCTATTCTAATACTCATCCTGACACTTTATCAATTCATTTTATTGGTATGATCTGTTGGAACATTAAACGATCCAATGAACATGAACCGACTCATAACTAGATTAAGAAGAGAAGAAGAAGAAGAAGAAGACGAAGACGAAAGCGTATACCTTGAGATTCCATTATTGTTCTTGTTCTTGTTCTTGATGAAGATATGAAGATAGTCTTTGATTCAGGAAGAGTAGATCTTCTAAATGATGAGTGCCTTTTTAATCTCTTTGTTCTTCAAGTACTTAGGAAGAATTTTGACTGAATGAGAATGTAAAAATAACTAGTGATTCATAGGCTTGATGGATAGGCCTTTATATAGGAATCCAAGGGGCACTTCATTTAGGGACTACACCTATTGATATATAAGATATTACCATTATGCCCATCATTTAATGGTATACTTATATTATGGAATTCTACATATTATTTAGAGTTCTATACTTTATACCATATATTATAATATTGATCATTATATTATTAAGTATTTATATGTTACATTAATCCATGTTCTTACAATCTCCCACTTGGATTATTATAACATATACCTTCACTTAATAAATTTCTTCAATCATATTTATAACACAAATGACAACCCTTATGTGCACTTTGTTGTCATTCGAAAACAATCCCGTCCATTAGTCATATAAGTATAAGGACTAAAGGGGCATTCGTTGTAATTGATTCGCAACTAAACCCACATTAATCACATATATATATCCAACTAAATGACATAGATAAAGTATAGATATGTAGCATGGAAAATTAATGAATATATATGAAGAATGCATATATATATTCTCCAACTAGTCCTACTTTAACCAAATGAGATCAATTTAAATGAAAACAACACAAGGAAATAGAAACATTTAAAACTCCCACTGATTTAGGCATTATCAAAAGTCATTACACCCATATGAGCAACATGCTCGTGAAATACTAAAGGAGATAACGCCTTAGTAAATGGATCCGCTAACATGGAGTTTGTACCAATAAGTTCTATTTCTATTTGTTCATTTTGTACTCTTTCTCTCACAACAAGAAACTTAATATCTATATGCTTTGATTTAGATGAACTCTTGTTGTTGTTGGAGTACAATACCAGCCCGATTGTCACAATATAACTTAAGCGGTCTTTCAACACCTTTGACAATTCGCAGCCCTTCTATGAATTTTCGCAGCCATATAGCTTGATTGGATGCCTCGTAGCAAGCAACAAATTCGGCTTCCATAGTGGAAGTAGTAACTAATGTTTGCTTGGCACTTCTCCAAGAAATTGCTCCACCGGCCAAAGTGAAGACATAACCCGATGTCGATTTGCGACTATCTTGGCATCCAGCAAAGTCGGAATCGGAAAAACCAATGATCTCAAGATGATCCGACTTTGTATATGTAAGCATGTAGTTCTTCGTGTTTTACAAGTATCTCATCACTCTTTTAGCTGCAACCCAATGTTCTCTTCCCGGATTAGATTGATATCGCCCAAGCATGCCAACAATAAAGGCAAGATCTGGGCGAGTACAGACTTGTGCATACATTAGGCTTCCTACTGCCGATGCGTAAGGGATATTTTCCATATACTTGGATTCAAGATTATTTTTAGGACATTGATTTAGACTGAACTTATCTCCCTTAGAGACCGGGGTGTCATGTGGTTTACAATTTTCCATGCTAAACCTTTGTAATACCTTCTCTATATAGCTCTTTTGTGATAATCCTAACATACCTCGTGAGCGATCACGATGTATTTGGATTTCTAATACAAAAGAAGCTTCTCCAAGATCTTTCATCTCAAATTTGTTTGAGAGAAATTTCTTGGTTTCCTTAAGAAGGTCCTTATCATTACTAGCAAGTAAAATGTCATCCACATATAAGACCAAAATTATAAATCTACTCCCACTGAACTTATGGTACACACAATCTTCACCAAGATTCATCTCAAAACCGAATGAAAGAATAACTTGGTTAAATTTTAAGTACCATTGACGAGATGCTTGCTTAAGCCCATAAATGGATTTCTTGAGTTTACAAACTAGTTGACTAGTTTGATCCGAATCAGTCACCATTTCTGGTTTCTTCATATAGATAGTTTCCTCAATGTCACCATTAAGAAAAGCTGTCTTTACATCCATTTGATGAAGCTCGAGGTCAAAATGTGCCACTAAAGCCATAATGATTCTAAAGGCATTTTTAGAGGATACCGGTGAAAATGTTTCTTTGTAATCAATGCCTTCTTTTTGAGTAAATCCTTTAGCGACAAGACGCACCTTATGTCTTTCCACATTACCTTTTGAATCCCTTTTGGTCTTAAAGATCCATTTACATCCGATGGGTTTCACATTCTTAGGTAATAGGACAAGATCCCAAACGTCATTATCATTCATGGATTTTAACTCTTCATTTATGGCATCAATCCACTTATGAGAATTTGGACCACTAATGGCTTCATGGAAGGTGATTGGCTCATCTCCCACTAAACCTAACGGTTCCTCATTCTCGGCAAGATACACATCATAATAATCCGGTATAGCACTCCTTCTTGCTCTATTAGATCTTCTTAAGGGCACCGGTTCTTCTTGATTTTGAGGGTGTTGAATTTCCTCATCAACATTTTCATGTTGTTCATTAATAGGAGAATTAACGTCATTTTGAATTATATGTTCTTGTCGAATTTCTGTGCACAACCGCTTGATTTTCGATAGGAACTATAGGAAGAGGTATAGAAACGCATTCCTCTTCCATTTATTCAAATTCAAAATTACTATTCAAATTTTCCCCTCTAAATTCAACATCCTCAAACAACCTAGCATTTCCCGTCTCGAAAAGGTTCTAGTTTTAGGGTCATAGAATTTATATCCCCTAGATCTTTGAGAATACCCTACAAAATAACTACTAACCGTCTTAGCGTCCAACTTTCCTTCGTTAGGTTTATAAGGCCTAGCTTCGGCTGGACAACCCCAAACATGAAGATGATTTAGGGACGGTTTCTTTCCGGTCCATAATTCATAAGGGGTTTTGTTAGTAGCTTTTGAAGGAGCTCTATTAAGTAGGTAGGTTGCGGTTTTCAAAGCATCACCCCATAATGAGTGAGGTAAAGAAGTACAAGAAACCATACTTCCTTAAGGGTTCTATTACGTCTCTCGGCTACACCATTCATGCTAGGTGTCCCCGGCATGGTGTAGTGAGGGACAATCCCACACTCTTCCAAATAGCGAGCAAAAGGACCCGGACGTTGTTCTCCCGAACCGTCATTCCTACCGTAGTATTCACCACCACGATCGGATCTAACGTTCTTAATAGTCTTTTCAAGTTGATTTTCAACTTCGGCTTTAAAAGACTTGAAAACGTCCAATGATTGAGACTTTTCATGAAGTAAATAAATGTATCCATAACGAGAGAAGTCATCTATGAACGTAATAAAATATGTTTGTCCGTTCCATGAAGGGGTAGGGAACGGTCCACATATGTCCGTATGAATTAGTTCTAAGACTTTTGTAGCTCTCAAGGATTCATTTTTGTTTGTACTATTCGTGAATTTTCCTTTAAGGCATTCAATACAAAAGTTATTTTCCGGAGTATCAAGCTTATGTAATATTCCCTCGGACACAAGCTTGTCAATTCTCCTTTTGGAGATATGACCCAAACGCCTATGCCACAAGGTATAAGAGTTTTTACTTGAAAACTTTCGTTTTATGCCTCGAGAGTTAGTTTCATTATTGTGGGACTCATTTAATGAATTGACTGTGTCAAGTAAATATAGATTATCAATGTAAGACAAAGAACTAGTACTAAAAAGCTTTGAATCAAAATATAAATTGCATTTATTATTGCCGAAAATACAGGAATAACCTTCCCGATCTAATGTAGTGACGGAAATTAAATTCCGTCTAAATGATGGAATAATAAATACATTGTTCAAAACCAAAAAGTATCCAGTACTCAAGGATAATCTATAAGTCCCTATGCCTTCCACCTCTACCGGCTTTCCAGCTCCCATGTAGATGAATCTTTCACCTTCATTAGGCGTTCGGTAGTTCAGGCAACCCTGCATACATGAACTTATGTGAGTAGTTGCACCGGAGTCTAACCACCATGTATACGAAGGAATTGAAACTAAATTAGCTTCACACAAACAAAGCTAAATGACATACCTTTCTTAATTCGCCATTGGCGATACTTAGGGCAGTCGGGCTTCATGTGAGTGGGGTCCTTGCAAAAGAAGCACTTTTTCACCTTTTGATCATTTGATGATCCCTTAGGCTTCTTTGATGCAACCGCAATCTCCTTACCTTTTCTCTTAATCCCACGAGAAGAGGTAGATGCATAATGTGCACTTTCGGGTTTGGTGTGTTTCAACCTATCTTCTTCCTCCGTGACATGTGAAATTAATTCATTAATATTCCACTTGTCCTTTTGACAATTATAGGTCATTTCAAAATGACCAAATTGTGAAGGAAGAGAAATTAAAGCCAAATGCACAAGCAAGTCTTCCGATAAGTCCAACTTGAGTGCTTTTAATTTCGATGATAGATGAAACGTTTCCATTATGTATTCCCTTAGGTTTCCGGTGCCCTTATACCTCATGGAAACAAGCTTCCTCAAGGTAGCACTTGTTTCCGATTTATCGCTTTTTGCAAAGCGTTGTTCTAGGGCATCTAGGAAACCTTTTGCACCATCATCCTCGGAGACACTGTTCAGAAATGTCTCCGGGACTGCATTCTTAATTATACTTAGGCTGACGCGATTAGAACGCTTCCACCTCTCTGAACTCAAGCGGTCTTCCGCAGTGCTTTTATCAATTAGAGGGGCAGGAGCTTGTTCTCTTAATGCGAGGTCAAGGTCCAAACAGCCTAAGACCATAATAATCTTGTGTTTCCAAGTTTTAAAGTTTGTCCCAGTTAGCAAAGGAATTGAGTTTAAGGCAGTAGTAACAGAAGAAACACTGATCAAATCTGAATGAAGAGAACAAAAGAATGAAACAAAACATGAATAAGAATCTACATAATGATTAATTATATCAAATGAATTCCATCAAATAAAAGATAATCAATATGACATCAAGACTAATCTTTGGATTGCGAATTGACTCACAATTTGATTTATCTTAGGGTAAACAAGTAGCTTAAACAACACACTTTAAATACTTGCCTTCCTTTGGGCTGGATCAAGTACAAATAGTGTCCTAAAGTTTAAGATATTTGTTCCCCGGTAATAAAGAATATAAACAATTCACTTTAAACACCCGCCTTCCTTTGGGATGGTTCACAGTATTTAAAATGACCTAATATTTACTTCAATTATTACCCCATGAATGCAAATATTTAGTCAACAACAAGGTCTCCTTTGGGAAACAAACATGTTGTCACATATTAATATTTACATTCATCTTTTAACAATTTTGAACTTAATCAACAAGGTCTCCTTTGGGAAACAAGCATGTTAATTTTGTCCAAAATGTTAAGGATATAATTAATCGAAAACATGAGGCTTTAAGGTAATTAATGAAATTTATTAATAAAAGATAGTAGTCCTTTTGTTCTACCCGTCCATTCTTAAAGTTTGACAACTTTAAGAACCGCCAATCAGCGTGACTGGTGTCCGGATACCATATTTTATCAATAAATTATCAAAGTTCAGGGCACAAATTAATGTGAATTTTACTCAAAAAAATGAATGAAAATTGATCAAAATAGCAAAAGATTGAAAATTTTGAAAATCTGGCCAAAATTAAGTGGTGCTCGGCCGAGTCAAGGAAAGTGCTCGGCCGAGCAACACACTCCAGAAAACACCCCTTTCTGATCACTCATGCTCGACCGAGTCCTTAGGGTGCTCGGCCGAGCACCATGACCGTTGGATGGCGCCTTTTCAAAAAATTTCAAACGATGTGCTGGTACAAATGGTGTGCTCGGCCGAGTCAAGGGAGGTGCTCGGCCGAGCATACCCTGAATATCAGATTTTCCAGATTTTTAGAGCCACCGACGGGCCCTTTGCCAGGACAACGAGCCATAACACCCAATTAGACTATCAATTCTTAACTTAATGGTGAATCAATATTCAACCAAAGCAAGTAGATCCGCATACTCACATCACATTTTTAAATGCGTGGCTATGCATATGAACAAACTCACAACGCATCCAAGGATGGTGGCTATGTTCAAAAATGGGATAATCTTACATTAAGAATTGAAAGCCTTTGAGTAAACCAAAATCAGAAATAGAATGAAGTTTTATGAATATAATACTCTTAGACAAGATGAGTATTATGAACAAGAACAAAAACTAAAACGAAATCATACAAGAATTAAAGTATAAGGCTTTATAAGAATTTCAAACTCAATCTAGTATATGAGTAGGCTCTGATACCAATTGTTGGAACATTAAACGATCCAATGAACATGAACCGACTCATAACTAGATTAAGAAGAGAAGAAGAAGAAGAAGACGAAGACGGAAGCGTATACCTTGAGATTCCATTATTGTTCTTGTTCTTGTTCTTGTTCTTGATGAAGATATGAAGATAGTCTTTGATTCAGGAAGAGTAGATCTTCTAAATGATGAGTGCCTTTTTAATCTCTTTGTTCTTCAAGTACTTAGGAAGAATTTTGACTGAATGAGAATGTAAAAATAACTAGTGATTCATAGGCTTGATGGATAGGCCTTTATATAGGAATCCAAGGGGCACTTCATTTAGGGACTACACCTATTGATATATAAGATATTACCATTATGCCCATCATTTAATGGTATACTTATATTATGGAATTCTACATATTATTTAGAGTTCTATACTTTATACCATATATTATAATATTGATCATTATATTATTAAGTATTTATATGTTACATTAATCCATGTTCTTACATGATCTGTTCTAATACTCATCCTGACACTTTATCAATTAATTTCTACAGAATGTATTAACCAGTCACCCAATATTTCATAAGGTATCGAAAGAGATTTAAAGTTTAACAGTTTACCTCTCTTGGGGGTCTGAATTGAAAGGCAGAGAGAAAGCTAAGAATAGGAACACATTACTAGGGCACAGAATCACAAAGGGCCAAGAATCCGATTTCAATATGCTGCTGATAACATTACTAGGGCCAAGAATCCGATTTCAAAAATCAATTGATAACATTACTAGGGCCAAGAATCCGATTTCAAAAATCAATTGATAACATTACTAATACTAGGGCACAGAATCCGACTTCAAAGCTGTAAGTTACCTTTGCCTTTGGTGATCAAATTAGGGCACAGAATGTGAAGGACTTCGAGAGAGATCTCTTGGCGTTGGCGACGTTCTTCTCTTCACTACTTTTCTTGTCCGACGAAGCCACGAAGGTGAGCGACGGTGCGGTGCGACGGTGGCTGGCGCTGCAATTGACACAATTGCGTCTTCTTTCTCTCTATGCGCCGTCGTCGATTTGGTTTTGGTGAAGTACTGAGGCGTTGTTTTTTTTTTCCTCCTTGAGCTTGAAATTGAAATTTTCTTTATATAGTGCCAACCCTATAAAATAGATATAAACTAGATATAAAATAGAAAAGTATAAAAATAGAAGAGTATAATAAGGACTTTTTTCAATAATATTTCGTTAAATTTTTTTAAATTTGACCTTCATGAATATGTTAGTAACAAAAAATATTTCGTTAGTAATAGTGGTGAAATATTTCATGGATAATATTTTTTGGAGAAAGCTTTTGCTAACAAGAATCATTCAAGAATTCACATTGAGGAATCAAATTTTCTTAAAAGTTTTTTTATAAATGAGACTAACTTTTTTGGGACAAACGAAAATAGAAAATTTTGGGACAATGTGCGTAGTAATACTTCTTTGTGAACCATTGAAAAAGGCTGCAATACCTAATTAGTGGAATAACGGGCTGCAATACCTAATTAGTGAAGTACATTATTGGAAGAATATCTGTCATTATCCCCTTTGTCATTTTTCATTATTTTCGTTTGGTTGAGACCCATTAATCAAACTTGTTTATTGTACTTCAACTTAAATAGTTATAATCTCTCATGTCCCATCAGCAAATGTCAAAATTTCATCATTCCAAATTTCATAACCTAACCATCAAGCTCATTCGATTACTGAAATGATCGTCTATTTTCATAATGCCAATAACATTAACGGACATTTATTTGAATTTCACTTATGGAGTAATATAAAATGAATCTTTTATTCAGAACCTAACTCAATCAAAATGAAAAAAAAAAAAAAAAAAACGGACTAACTAATTCAATGGATTTACATTTCGATTTTTCTTACATACTTTCTGCAAATTGGACGGCTGAACTGGCCAGAAGGGAAAGAGAAGGAGGGAATACACTGAGGAGGTGGCCGGAAGGGAGAGAAGAGATCCAAATGGGAGCCGTAGTGACAAATTCGGTGTAATGAATGGAGGCTGCCGACTTGGGAGCTCGTCAATCGCCGTGAAATCAAATATCCTCGCCGCCTAATAGAGAGGGAGCTCACGTCAATGGTAGCTCGTCAATCGCCGTCGAAGCCGAGTAAAGAGTGATCGAAAAACGTACAGAAGGAGAAAGAGGAATTCTCGTGTTATTTAAAAAAAAAAAAACTTACCGACGGAAATTTCAGATTACCCACGAAAATGTCCGTGGGTATTACCCACGGAAACCATTCCGTGGGTAATTCCAAGGAAATTCAGTTTACCCACGTAATTATCAGATTACCCACGGAAATTTCCGTGGGTAATTAATACTAATTACCCACGGAAATTCCGTCGAAAATACCCACGAAATCTATTCCGTGGGTAATGAAGACGTTTACCCACGGAATTTACGTGGAAATTTTTTTGTTTGTTTGTTTTACTTTGACTTTTTTAAACCGTGGGTAATTAGGTTTTTCCGTGGGTAATACCGTGGGTAATACCCACGGAATATTCCGTGGGTAATATTCCGTGAGTAATCGGACAGATTCTAGTAGTGCTCCCAAATCCTTCAAACCCTTAACCTTATTCAAGGCCAACTCCTCATCAATCAAGGCCACATCATCAAGCTGACCGCCTCCAATGCCTCCCTTCAAGCCAAGGTAGATTCTCAATCCCTTGAGATGGCTGCTCTTAAATCTTCATTGATTGATGCCATTAAGGGGGAGAGATCTACAGCAACTCCATCACCGTCAACCGCTTCCTTAGATGAAACCGCTTCAATGGTTAAATCCACTGCTGAAGCTTGTTTTAAAGCCTTTCAAAAATCCTTGGAAGATGGAATGCTCAAAGCCTTGGGAGATAAGGCATCTCTTGCTGAGCTGAACAAGATCCTTAATGAGCTTGGTGAAAAGATTTGTAAAGCCATTGAGAAGGATCTTGGAGAACTTAGTTCCAAATTTCTCACTATTCTGAACTCAAGACCAGGGCATAGCCAAACCGCTGAAACTCAAACCGCTCTGGACTCTTTGCGTGAAGAAGTGTTGGAACAGATTGACATATTCAAAGTAGATTCTAAGGTCAATCTTGATACTATTGCTGGAGAAGTAAAGGCAAAGCTGAATGAAATACAAGATGAATTCAATGACCGCCTGGACAACCTCAGGGAAGGATTCAATTCAAAACTTGGCTCAACAGTCAATGATCTCAAAACCTCCCTGAAGGTATCTGTGGATCTTGAACCAATGGAACAAGCCATTCAAGCTCAGACTGTTGTTGTTCAGGAGGAAGTGCACACCATCTTCAATTCTCTCTACTCCTCCCTCCATGTTCAGCTGGATACTATCAGAGACAACCTTGTGGAAAACACCAAAGCGGTCGGTGCTACCAATTCTACCTCTGCTCATTCTGTCAATGCCCTAAAGAAGCTTGAAGCTACTCTCACCAGAACCGCAGAAGAAGTTAGAAGACTGAGGAAAGTTTTTGCACCAGACCAATCAAGAGCTGGGCCAAGTGGAGCTGATCATGAAGTTAACAAGCCGCCCCAGCAGTAAACCGCTTTTCCTCTTTGAACCGCTTGTGTAAGTTGGACCGCACTCTCCTTGTATTTTTCTTTGTCCAACTTACTTTGTTTTGTTTTGTTTGTAACCTTGTAATTTTCCTTCATTCCTGTACTTGTAATCATCTTAGGAATTAATGGAAATTGCATCATGGTTCCAAAACTTTGTTCATATCAAACTGCTTGTTTGTAGAACAATGAAACCGCTTATGGTCTTAAACCTCATTCAAATATTTTTCTACTTAAAAATCATTCTTTTGAATTGATGTTTAAACATTCAGTTTAAACTGCACTTTGAACTTAAACTCATACTTTTTAAGTGCACTGAATGCATTTCTATACTCTTCAAATTGTAAGTTTCTAATCTTTCAAAAGTATAGAAATCTATAGCTTAAGCTAGTGTGTGCATTGACTTGGGACATGACTTACCATGTTTATTCTTATGGACATGTTTTTACCAAGTACAATGATTGCTTTTGCTGTAGTAGGTAATGGCATCAATCAAATAGGGGGAGATTGTTGGGTATGCATATTTTAACCCTCCTATTTTGTATTAGATTTGATTGATACCATAACCTCCTATTTATTTTAAGGACTTTAGGACCCTATGTAATGAAGCTTAGACTTCAATTTTTTAGATAAGTCCATTTTATAGAATAGGTTAAATTTAGGCTTGAAGACTGGCACAAGAATCATTGGATCTTAGGATTGCAGTTTCAAGGGTTTCAGAACCGCCCTTCTAGAACCGCTTGGCAGAACCGCCTCTTTGCCTTGTGATTCCCTTCATCTGAAACCGCTTGATTACCAAAGTGCAAACCGCACTCTTGTAAATCCTTCTTCTGGTGGACCCGCTTTCATGTCAAATCGCTTGACCCCAGAACCGCCCCAATGATTGGCTACTTGAAGTGAACTCTTTTGACCGTTGGAATCCACGTCAGCAATATCAAAAATCAACTACCATATCTTGTCACGTGACTACTTTTCAGACAAGATCTGCAAGGATCTTAAAAAGGTGACAAATGTCCTAACCACCTTGATTGCAGCTGAGGTCTGATCAGCTTTACCTGCATCAACAGTTCCAAAGGACAAAAGTGATTGCTGTGGACCAATGGGATTGCATCAAGGACTGTCCTTACAACAGCTGTGGACCAATGGGATTGCATCAAGGTCTGATCAGCTTTACCTGCATCAACAGTTCCAAAGGACAAAAGTGAGGCCTGAACTTTGGCGTCAGCAGGATTTTTTGGCTTTCCCACCCATGTCTGCTCTAAAGCTGCGTGGCCTGGAGGAAGGGAGGACTGGCTGGAGTAGAGTATGTAGTAATCAAACTTCCCGGATGGCTCTTCAAGTGTACCCACACTGGTCTCTCCAGCTTCATATCTTTCTCTCAGTTTCTGTTGAGAAGACTTCTTCTTCTGCTTTCTAGGAGGATCACCCCTGATCATGTCTTGGAACTCGTACTCAAGGCATTCAGAGCAGTCACAAATGTCGTAACTGATATGAACGTCTGATGAAGACCTGGCTGGAAGAGGCGGAGGAACTGGCTCTGCGGCAATCTTCTTTGGCACCCATTCAATGGAGTTCACACTATTGTTGTTTGGAAAAGGGTTTTCGACTGTATTATGTCCACGGGGACGCTCCAACTTTCCTTCCTCTTTCAAATTCTGAATTTCGTACCGTAACCCCACGCAGTTGTTGGTGGTATGGCCATAATACTGGTGGAAGGCGCAGTACTTGCTTTTATCAGCATTGACTACGGGATTCTTAGGTTTGTAGTTTGCAACGGGTTTGAGGAGGCCTTCCTTGATCAACCCTTCCAGCATCTTACTCAGCGGCATGTCCAACTTGTTGAAGTGTACGGCAGGCTGCTTCGGGGTGGAGTTATTGCTTTGCGGGACTGGGTTTCTGTTGCCCGACTGTTGTCCCTGGTGAATGTAGTTGACAGATGTATCTTTCCCTTTGCCGGGGCCGGTGCAGGATTGAATGCAGCTGCTGATCGATATCTGTATGGCTGTGTTGTGGCCAATTTTTCCTTGAGATCCTTCTCGAACTGCGAGCCAACATTGACCATGACCCGGAGATCTAGGAAGAAGTAATGGCTGATGAGATATCTGATGGACGGCCTCAAGCAGGACTTGAAGACCTGCATCTGTTCATCCTTGGAGAGTGGCTCCATAATCTAGGAGAGTTTCCAACTCCACCTCTTGTAGAATTCTCCGACGCTTTCATCTGCTTTCTGTTCGGTGGTGATTAAGTCCTCACGACTTGTTTCCCACTCTAGGTTGGATATGTACCGCTCTAGAAAGATGTTACTGATCTGATCCCAGGTATGGCGATCTGCAGGCTTGACCCTTAGGAACCATCGTAACGCTGAACTCATGAGCGTATGCTGGAAGTGATCGGCCATTTGCTGAAGAGTTGCTCCTTTCGCTCTCATGTCGAGAATGTAGGTGTCAACATGCGTCTGTGGACATTCGGTTCCGTCGAATTGGTCCATCTCCGGCATTCTGAACTTGGCAGGGAGAGGCGTGACCATTCCCGGATCTGTGGATCTGAGCGTTTCTTGCTTTGAGCTGCTCATGCTGGCTTTCAGGTCTTTCATCTGTTCGACCATCCAGGCTAAGGTTGGGTCCAGTGGTGGACTTTGAGGCTCGGCGCCGGGTGCTACCATAGGAGTGGCAGTGATTGGAGGTGGGAGGCTCGATATATGTGGATATATTGGGGCCTTTTCTGGACTGTATCGAGGTTTGTCCCCGGTGTTTTGGGATTCGTGTATAGGCAATGGGATGAACTCGGGAGGATATTGGAGGATATTGGCATCTGTTTGAGATGGTCCAGCGGCGCGCTGGTTGTACTGAGTGATGGGAGTAGTACTGGCTTGGCCGTATATGATAGGATTGCCTTGAGAGGTGGCAACATGAAGCCTAGGTCGGCTGTTTCCTTGGTTCGAAGGCATCCCGTAAGTTGGCGGGGGAGGAACCTGGTTGAAGGTTTGAGGAGCTGGTTTCGGGGAATCGTCGTCCTCGATTAGGACGAAAGTACCATCTGGCTGGGGGATAGCTGCTATACCTCGCTCATTCAGAAGTTGTACCACGAAACTCTGCTGATCTTCTTTCTGCCTTTTGTGAACCTCACAAGCCCGGATGGCTTCTTCCAATGTCATATCTGTTACCGGTGGCAGGGGTCCGTCCCCATCACAATTTGTTGGTGAGCTTGACATGTCGGATAGTCTGGCTGAAGGAACTGAGGGAACCGAAGAACCGCCCGACGCCGCCGCAATCCGTGATTTCGGCGAGGCGCCGACCCTACTCGAACCATTTTCTGCCGCAGTGGAACGAAAGTCAGGGCTTAGGCTTCGGAAAGGGTATTTGGCTCATGGTTTCGGGCTGGTGCAATGTGCAGTTTCCGATTAATGTTTACTTAAAACGCATTTTCTCAGAGTCCTAATCGGTTGGAAAAGATCGTGTCTTCTTTTTCGCAACTAACCTAAGGCTCTAATCAGTGGATCTCGTCACTACGTTTATAAGCCCTCGTTTTCCATCTGTAAATCGTCTTCCCGGGACGGACAATCCCGAGCGAGGGTCCTATAAGGCAAGCGAATTCCACCGCCAAAGGAAAAAGTGAACTTAAGGCTAGCTGGTCAGGCAAACTTCCAATGTATGTGACACGCGGGCCACGGTCGAAGTCAACGTCCTTAAGTTAAGGCAGGGATCGTGCCAAAATTTCGGCATGACTTCTCCTGACTAGCTTGCGTGAGGGGCCTTAGCTTTCGGCGTTGGCCAAGTTGTGGCTGGCACGGTGCATACGTTGAGGGTTTGGTGACACGGTGTCACATTGAACCTTCGGGTATATTTTTCGGCAGAGCTCCACGTCAAAGTCAAGGCTGAAAAGCTCAAGACTTCGGGTCGGGAATGACCTTCAGTCTCAATCTTTCGAGCTTGACTTGTGAGGGAACCCGACGTAAAAAACATACATTTGGGCTTTATGACACGTACTAAGCCAAAAACCAACCAGGGTCTTGGACGAAGTGTGACACAAAGAGTGCATGGCTTACACGGGCTAGGATGGGCTGTTTGGGATGACCCCATGCGCACTCGAAAGGTGTCTGGAAGACCAACCGAGCTGCAACTGAACGGTCATCCCGGGTTACGGGTCGTAGTGTGCAGTGTACCTTGGCAGCAAGTGCACGTAGCGTGCGGTGTACCGAGGCAGCAGTGCAAGTAGTGTGCAGTCACTAAAATTTTTTTTTTTCTGAGTAAAACTGAGATTTTCAAGATGTGTTTTAAAGAATGCGCAGTTCAAAATGTAACACGAAAATCAAGTATGAACGGGAATGCACGAACATGTTATGATTTTGAGACGAAAAGAATGCAACATCTTTTTTTGAAAACCGTTCGATGTTTTGAACAACACACGCACACAAAAAGCGAGGAAGGGTAAACGAAAGTTTGACCCAAGGAAGGCTTTTTGAAAACAACGGCAATTTTGAAAAAGTAGCCAAATCTCCAGCGGAGTCGCCAACTGAAATTACCCGGGATTCGCGCGCGGCAAATGCGGTTGTCTTTCGCGGATGTTTGGGACCTCGCTTTCGGGAAGGAGAGGAGTCGTCACTCTGTTTTGTATTTTGAGCCCAAACGTTGAAAAACGGCTTAGTGAAAAAGGTGTCGTTTTTATTGGTAGCAAAAACATGGAAAAGACTTTGAAAAAGGGGTGTCGTTTTTATTGGTAACAAAAAACTTTAAAAAGGCTTTGAAAAGGGGTGTCGTTTTTATTGGTAGCAAAAACGTGGCAAAAAGGCTTTTTAGTACCAGAGATTGTTAGGTTCGGAGGTCACGTTACGTTTCGGGAAGAGTATTTTGAGATCACCCGAAATGCCTAGTATGACGAGTCTTTCTACCTTTCTCGAAATTGTGTGTGTGTGTGTGTGTGTTTGCATTTTGAAAATGGGGAACTTGAATGACAAGCTTAATCTTGGTTTGAATGTCAAACGCTGATTTTGTGATTTTTTGGAAAAGACGAGCGTTTGAATGTGTGATGATGTTGCCATTCGCGGGAAAAATTCGATTTTTGCGTTTCTTTGAAAAACCAAATAAGACCGGAAAAACGGAGTCGCCACGCCATTTTAATTTTGAAGGGCCAAAACTTTGAAAAAAGCCCGAGATCAGAGATTTAGGTTCGGAGGTCATGTTACGCGTCGGGAAGGACGTTAGTGTGCACCCGACGCGCCTCGTAAAACGAGTCTTCCAAGCTGAAAATCATTTGTGTGTGTGTGTGTGTGTGTTTTGGCCAAAATAAGTTGAAACTCAGAAAAGTAAAAATTGGGATATCTTTTTAAGACTTTAAACTGATCCCATGATTTTTTGGAAGATTTTTGGATTGAGATTTGGTACTCAAAAGACCTTTTGAAGTTGAGAGCCATTTCTGCCAGAATGAAAAAGGCAGTGGACCTTTGATTTTAAAAGGGATTCAAGGGTCTTAAAACTTCATAATCTGGATAAAATCAGAGAATGAAAGTTGTTCTAGACACCTTAAATAAAGTTTGTGCGAAGGAATTTTCCATTTTGGAGAAGATTTGAGGGGTAAAAACCTTCTGGAAACCTCAGATATGAGATCTGGATTCCCAGAAGCTGATGAACTAGCCTCTGAAAGAAAATTTGAAAAGAGGAGTTTTACTCACCCAAAAAATAAAGTAAAAATATTTCTGGAAAGCTCTGGATGTTGGCTACAAAAAGTATTTTGTAGTCAACACCAAATTCCAAGTTCATCTGTGTCCAAAAATTAAGACCATGGACTGAGGTCTGAGAAAATTGCTACTGGACAGCAACTTCTCAAGAAAGAAAATATGATTTTAAGGGGGTTTTGCATCCATGCTTGTCCCCATTTCCCTAGGTTTTGGTTAGTGATCACTAGACATTTTAGTGGTGAATCAACTATACCAAACCATCCTTGGGGTACATTAGGACTAAGCATTTCATTTGCTTGGGAAGGGGAATTTTATCCTTTGAAATCAAGATTTTATGCTTGAAAATGGTTTTTGGGGTTTTGAAAATGAGTTTTCTTTGCAAGAAAGTAAGAAAGCTTAAAAATAATTTTGATCTTTGTAGAAGATCATCCATGGAGATGGTCTTCCATGGTGATCTTCTTAGATCTAGAGCAAGAAGATGAAAGAACTACATTTTGTAGTTTGAAGATGCATGCATGGTTGAGATTTAGGGTTAGGAGGAGGAGGGTTTACCAATCTTCCTTGTGTTCTTGAGTGTTTGGCTTGAGTGTATGAGTGTTTAGGGATTTAATATGAGAGTGAGTGGATGAATATGAGTTGGGAAAGATTGGAGAGAAAAAGGTGACAATTCTTGAAGAATTCTCACTGTTTTCTCTCTATATTTCGCCAGAGGTTCGGTGCAATTGTGTTCTTCCTCCTTATTTTTGTGACTGGAGGGCTCAATTTATAACCCTCCTGAAAATGCAAACTCATCCGCGCGGATGGATCCAGGCAGCGTGCACTGTTCATTAAATGCAGCTTCAGCTTTGGACAAGAAGAATAATCTTTTTCAAAATTCAAATTAATAGCCAGTTTTTGTGTCTCCAGCCATTGCTATTTATGGTTTTATTCTTTTGTTTTGCTTTTTGAGATTCTTTTTAAGGTTTAACCTTAAATAACAATGCCCATTTTACCCTCACTTTGTTAGAAATGTTAGGATAGTTAGGAATTGTTGGAAATGTTATAACTTTCGTTAATTTTCTAACGAAAATTCTAACAAGCTCAAATTGGAGCACTTACAGTAGCCCCTCGGCGACGGCGCTTTCGAAGGAAGCGGGGTCGTCGATAAGAGTAAGGCTCCATATTTGGCAGGATGATCGAGTGATCGGGTGGCTGAACCTAGCGATAGGCTACCTACGTATCCCGAATGGGAATCAAGCCAGTCGTAGTTCGGGTCTTTGACCCTGGAGATGATGGCGTTTTAGGTGCCTCGAACCTGATGAGCGAGTTCTACAGTCGACTGTTGGAAAGAAACTTCTGCTGGGGATAAGAGATGACCATTTTTGGTCCGATGGCTATCCGCTCTGCTTTGGGGATAGGAATGACCATTTTTGGTCGACGGGTATCCGCTCTGTTTGAGGATTTTTGCGATTTATCGCTTTCTATTTTGTGATTTATCGTTTTCCTAGGAGATGGCGTTTTAGGTGCCTCAAACCTTGGAGATGGCGTTTTAGGTGCCTCGAACCTTGAAGATGGCGTTTTAGGTGCCTCGAACCTTGATGATGATGGCTTTTTAGGTGCCTCGGACCTTGATGATGGCGTCTTAGGTGCCTCGAACCTTGGAGATGGCGTTTTAGGCGCCTCGGACCTTGATGATGATGGCCTTTTAGGTGCCTCGGACCTTGATTTGAAATGGCCTTTCGGTGGACTTCGTCTGCTGCCGAAGGAGAGGGTGACCGTTTTGGTCGAGGGGCTGGACCTAATGATAGGCTACCTACGTATCCCTAGTGGGAATCAAGCCCTTTCGTAGTTCGAGTACTACTCGAGATTCCGTTGGCTTTTGGGATTCCGTTAATTTTCTTTGGGGATTTCGTTAGCCTTTCTTGGGAAAATCGGACGTGCTCGTACGGGAAATCGGTCTTACGTTTGGCTAGGGGATGATTTTGATGAAAGATACGGGATCCGTTATCTTTCTCGGGGCACTCGGTCTTACGTTTGACTGCCGGGGAAGATTTTGATGAAAGATACGGGATCTCGTTATCTTTCTCGGGGCACTCGGTCTTACGTTTGACTGCGGAATATTTTGATGAAAGATACGGGATCTCGTTATCTTTCTCGGGGCACTCGGTCTTACGTTTGACTGCCGGGGAAGATTTTGATGAAAGATACGGGATCTCGTTATCTTTCTCGGGGCACTCGGTCTTACGTTTGGCTGCAGGGGTAATTTTGATGAAAGATACGGGATCTCGTTATCTTTCTCGGGGCACTCGGTCTTACGTTTCTTGTCGGGGTAATTTTGATGAAAGATACGGGATCTCGTTATCTTTCTCAGGGCACTCGGTCTTACGTTTGACTGCCGGGGAAGATTTTGATGAAAGATACGGGATCTCGTTATCTTTCTCGGGGCACTCGGTCTTACGTTTGACTGCCGGGGGTAATTTTCTTGACAAGGGGCTGACTTTGGTTAACTTTGTTAACTTTGTCAAGTTGGGGACTGAATTGCAGAGTCCTGAAATTTTAAGGGGCAAAAGGGTCACTTTGACCCTTGCAATCCTATCCGCGCGGAGAGGACTTGAAAATCAGGGGTATTAATTAGGGCCAACGCCCTTCCTCTTCCCCATTCTGTTTTTTACAGAAAATTACGAGAGAGAGAGAGAAAATTCTGCAAAATTCGCCATTTTTGGCCATTTAAGCTTCAAAATTCTTCCGATTTCTTGATTTTTCGAGCAATGGAACACGGGGAAGGCGCTTTTCAAGGCCAAGGACGTGGCCCGGTAGCGGAGAGGCGATTGGAGCTCGTCCGGATGAGGAGGCATTACAATCTTTCGCAATCGGTTGAGGAAGAGCATTACCCCGATGCTTGGCAACATTGGGCTTCGGATCCGCATCTCCGAACGGTATACTTTGAAACCCTTTGATCCCTTTGTTGATTTCTTGCTTGAGATTTTTGGGTGATTTTTGAATTTTTTTTTTGAAAATTTGAATGATTGATGTTCTTGGCTTTGAATCTTGATTTTGATGCTTTGCATGTTGTAATGAGTATATGAGTAACCCAAAATGTGCATTTTGCTTGGGAAAAAGAATTGGCATTTTTGCCACATTTTTTAATTCGAAAATTACATGTGAAAATTCGAAGAATTGTGATTTTTTTTTTTGAAATTGAATATTGCATGTTCTTGATGATGATTTTTTTTTGAAATTGAATTTTGATATTGATGAATGATGATGCAATGCATGCATTTTGTTTGGAAAGAATGGGCATTTTGCCAATATGAGATGTATGTATGTTTAGGATTTTTTTTGAAAAGTGGGACGGATTTTTCCTCCCGTTGCATGTAAGATGGATGATATGCATGTATGCATTTTTTTTTTTTTGAAAATGGGACGGAGTTTTATTTCCGACTTCTTGTAGGAATGCATCTTTTGCATTTTTTTTATGAATGCATTGGGACTTGCTGAAAATTGTTTTCTTTCATGCGAGAAAAATGGGGCTATGCTCATTGTATGCTGTTATGCTGTCGAAATTTCTTTTTTTTTTTTTAATGTAAATGCAAATGCAATCTTTTTGACATTTTCTCTTTTTTTTTTTTTACAGGGCGGAAACCGTTTTGTGACGGAGCAGCTGAACAAGATGAAGACTCGAGGATCGGTGGAGTCTGTGATTGACTTGTGGGATCGGCTTCCGGATGCGGGCCGAGGAGCTTTGCCGAGTCCGAGACAGATTGTTGTCGAGACGGGGCTCTGGGAGTTCGTCGAGTGCTTGAGGGACCGGTCAAGTTCCCTAAGAGCAAGGGCTTGATGTTTGCTCGGCGCACAGGTGGGGACGCGACCCACACCTTCCACTTCTTCCGGGGCGAGGCTACGGTTACGCCCTCCAGACTATGCCGGCGATTACGGGCTGTCCTTTAATGGACGCAGCATTGAGTGGCGGGATGGCTACAGCGATGCCGATCTGCAGGCTCTTCTGGGATTTTCCCCTATTCCCAAAAAGGGGATGGGGATGGAGTATGCCGTGGTCTACGGCAAGATCGTGGAGACCATAGCGAGTTACGAGGCTGGGGAGGATAGGTTTAGCGCCGAGCATTGCCAGGGCCTTCTTGTGGTTTGCCTTTTCGAGCACCCTCTTTGGGCATGCTGAGGGGACGGCAGCTTTGCCTTGCCGAGGTCCTTGGAGGACATGGAGACGGCCGGAGATGTCTCGTGGGAGAGGCCGGGCCGGGCAGAGCTTTATTTTGCTCTTGATAGGTACAGCCAGGAAGAGGCTGTGAGCTCCTGTCTTGCTTCGAGTTTGCCACAGGAGGTATAAGCTCTCTTTTTGCTTTCCCTCTTTTTTTTTGAGCACGCACTTTTATTTGCACCGGATTGATTGGATTTTTACCTTTCGCAGGTAAGGGCGTTGGAGTTTTTCCACGTCACGGTGTGGCGGCGCGGAGCACGTCGGGCGTATCCGGCCATGCAGTCTTGGTCCAAGCATGCCCGGGAGAAGATAAGCTCCAGGGGGCGTACGACTCTCAGGTACGCGGATTGCCTTCCTTTGACGGAGGCCGAGACAGATGAGGGGATGATATTCTTCCCCTGGGATCGCTTTGAGGTAGCGCAGCTGAAGGGTGCTGAGATCTGGACAGTGCAGCGGAGGATTTTGAGGGGTCTGACCTGCGATGCCTATTATCTGGGAGAGAGGGTGACGCGCCAGCATGGCGTGAACTCGCCTTTGAGGACACCGGTGGAGCCTCCCGCCGATATGATGCACCCGAGTGATCGGTCCGTGACCTGGGATGATTACCGAGCAGGTCAGCACTTCTCGGACTTCGTGGCGATTGAGCCGTATGCGACGTTCGTCTTGAGGAGGCTGAGGATGCCTCAGGTTTTGGATAGGGAGGGGCTTGGGATCCCGCGGTACCCTCGGACGGATTTTTCCTATATCCAGGATGGGGTCCGATTGAGGGTGCAGATCCCTCAGCCCGAGCGACTTCCACGAGCTTTCCGGCCTCGTCCGGGTATGAAGGTATGGTTTCACCTTTTCCCCTTCTTTTCTTTCTTTTGTTTCATCATCTTTAGCATCACTTTTTTTTTGACGCTTTTGCTTTTGTGCGCTTTCGGAGGTGGTCGTCGAGAAGCCGACGAAGCAAAGTGATCGGGGCCAAGAGATTCATCGTGAGGATGGTCGCTTGCGGGGCTCCTCAGGCTAGAGCGAGGCGACCACGGCCGGCGCACTGTCCGACGGGAGGCTTCCCCTATTCGCTCGAGACTTCTTGAGAGACTCCTTTGTCTCCTCTCCTTGATCCCCGCGTGAGTGCTTTGCTCTTCGGATCACGTCATTCTCGGGGATCCACACGGGCAGGGACACGTTTGGCAGCATGGCGGGTCGTCTTCGTACGTGCAGGAGTCCGACGCCTTCTCCTTCGGGTACGATTTTTTCGCAGATCTCGGCTTGCCTTATCAGAGCGTGCCGGTTGGTCCTGACGAGCCTCTCTCTGGAGACGAGGACGATTCTGAGCCCGAGATTTTCAGGGCTCCTGAGGAGGCGGGCCCGAGTCGCAAGAGGGGCCGGGGGGAGACATCGGGCGCTGGAGACTCCGATTGATTTTTTTTTTTGAGATTTAGATTTGTACAGATTATGCACATTTTTTTTTGATGTAATAATTTAGGATTTTATTTATGTTTGTTTGTTTTTTTTTTTTTGCACACTCTTTTTTTTGGAATGTAATAATTTAGGATTTTATTTATGTTTGTTTTTTTTTTTTATGCACACTCTCTTTTTTTTTGGAATGTAATAATTTAGGATTTTATTTATGTTTGCAATGCAGTATGAATGATGTTGCATGAGCCTTGGTTTTTTTTTTTTTGCAAGGGTGTTTGGTATATGGAGGTTTGGGGAGGTTTTTGCACAAGGTTTCGAGCAACCGGACGGAATATTCCTCTTTTGGCGTAGCGCTTTGGACATTGCGAGATTTTTTTTTGGGAAAGCAATCATGTCCGCGCGGATAGGGGACTGCATCGACATTGTTCTTTAATTTTGGTTCAGACACTGGCTCTTGCTTTATTTCAAATTCAAATATCCTCTTCAACCTCCGGTCCAAACAGCCATTTTCGGGGAGAAAGAGAGAAAAAACCATGGAAATGGCCTTAGAAAAGCTCCCTCAAAATTGTCCAAAGAAAGGCAAATGTTGTTCTTTGAGAAGTTCAAGGAGTGGTGTAGGGAGATCATGCATGAGAGAAGATCATTCTTTGAAGAAAGGTACAAGATACGATGCTTGTGGTCTCTCAAAGAATTGGTTCCGGACTACGACCTCTTGAGAGCTTCTTCATCATTTTGGGACACTAGAAGGCATGTCTTTTGCCTTTCTTTCAATGAGGTTGTTCCGACTGTCGAAGAATTTCGGGCCTTGCTTGGAGGTCCGGAGGTGGAAGAGATAGCGGTTCCTTTGCCCGGAGGGGCTTCTTTGTCGACGTTGTGCGTCCTCCTTCATCTTTCCCCGGAGGAAGCGCAAGGTATGATCCGCGGTCCCGATCATCTCGATATTTCCGGTCTTCCCGACAGATTTAGGGGCCTAGGCTTGGTGGATGATGCCTATTGGGATGCCTTTGCACTTTGTATGTTTGGCACCCTGTTCATGGTCTATTCCTTTGGGATCTGCCATCGGTCTCTGCTGGATGTTGTCGTTCACTGTCGCCTGGGCAGAGATGTCGTTCCTTTGATTCTTGGGGAGACTTTTCATGCTCTCGACAGATTAGCTACCGGACGGCGGTACATGCACGGGGGCAGCCCGTTTCTCTTGACCCTGTGGCTGATGGAGCATTTGGGGGTTCTTCGGGAAACCTCTGATATGATCAGGCCTTGGACTTTTGCCAGGAGAGGTGTTGATGTAGATTTTGATGATCGGGGCTCGTGGGAGCGTTGGATGGCGGGTCGCTGACTGAAGATATCGATGGTTGGTGCCTCATTGGCGGGTGGAGACTCGCAGAGTGCTTCAGACGGGTCCCATGTGGTTATGCTTCCGGGGCTTTCTCGTCCAGCTTTCTACATTCCGGCTCCGGTCCTTAGGCAGTTTGGCTTGGAGCAGGTTCCTTTGGAGGGCTTTGATGATATAGCCACCAGGGTGGTGGCTCCTCGTTTCCATGGATGATCCCTCGGTGTTTCCATTTCTTTCCCGAGCATGGAGGTATGATGCCTTTCCTCCTCGGGTTATCCGCAGGCGTCCGAGACCGGTGTTCTTGACCACTTGGTACCTGGATTGGTATGAGAGGCATCTGGGAGAGACTCAGGTGGCTATTTTCAGACGGCGTGAGGCCATTATGGGTGCGGAGGACCCGACTGTTTCTGAGAGGAGGAGGGCCGAGGCGAGGGCCAATCCTCATGACAGGAGCGGAGACGCTGTTGCTGCTTATGAGGCTTACGTCACGAGACACGAGAGGAGGGCTCCTATGTGACCAGCAAGGTTACAGGAGATGAGGGATGACGCTAGGGCTACTAAGGCTGACAGAGGCCGGTTTGATAGACCCTGTTCCTATACCAGAGCTTGGTCGGAGGAATACCGACATTTTTCCGGTTCGAGAAGAGAAAGACTCGGAGGGGAAGAAGAAGGGAGAGGCCGCACGAGTGGCTTGGAGTGACTCTGAGGTTTCCAAGTATCCCTTTCTTGCCATGACAGACACATTAGTTTGATTATGTATCTTAGTTTTCTTTTAGCAGGTTGCCAGTTGTAGGAATGAATCGGGCTTAGACTCATCAAAGAGCTTTTAACTTGTAATGAATATTTGAATTGCTTTAGAGTTTTTCGAGACGCTTTCATGGTCTGATCAATTGTATTGATGCCAAAGTATGGCTTTTATTGTGCTTTAGACCGAACCGTTTCCATTTGCTACGTTCCCTCATTTTGAGGAGCTCAGGTCTTCGTAGTTCAACCCTAAGTGAACTCTCTTTTTGTTTTTTTTTTTTGTTTTTTTTTTTGGTGCAACCTGTTTTTTACCTAGGCCGCCCTTTTCGGGTTTCTAACCTAGTTGGGTATTACTCTTTTAGCACTCTTTTGTTTTTTTTTTGTTTTTGTTTTTTTTTTGGTCTTTGTTTGGTGCAACCCTGTTTTTTACCTAGGCCGCCCTTTTCGGGTTTCTAACCTAGTTGGGTATTACTCTTTTTAGCACTCTTTCTTTTTGTTTTTTTTTTTTTTTTTTTTTTGTTTTTTTTTTTTTTTTTTTTTTTTTTTTTTTTTTTTACGCGTAGTATCTGCGCAGCCTTGTCACCATTCACCGGGTGTACAAAGGGATTCCCGTCGAGGTCCGCAAGTTGCATGGCTCCTCCGGAGAAGATCTTACGGACGACATATGGCCCGACCCATACGAGGCTCCCATTTGCCGAGAGGGTTGATACGGACCGGGGCTTTTCTTTTAGAACGAGATCACCTTCTCGGATCTCCCGATGCTTTACTTTCTTGTCGAAGGCTGCGGCCATCCTTCCTTGGTAGGCTCGGATGTGTTCCATGGCCTTCGCCGGCGTTCGTCTAGTAGGGCCAATTCATCATGGCGACTTTGGAGCCATTCGACCTCGCGATCCGCTTTCCAAAGAAGATACTCCGAGCGAGGATTTCCAGGCTCGATTGGGAGTACGGCTTCCATTACGTATGTGAGGGCAAAAGGTGTTTCCCAGCTTGCCGTTCGACCGATGTTCCGCAGCCCCAGAGTGCCAAGTGTAACTTCTCGGGCCAATCTCTGCCTTGGACAGCCATTTTCCTGATGATATTTTCCGAGTCTTGTTTGCTTTGCTTCGACGGCTCCGTTGGTTTGGGGCTGTAGGGTGATGATTTGTGACGGGTTATTCGGAATTCCGCCGTGTAACTTTCCACATTCCCCTTCGAAGTTAGGATCCATTATCCCGAAATGATTTCGGTCGTGCAACCCGTATCGGCACATGATGTTTTCTTTGATGAAGAGCGGCGACTTTCTTTGGAATTGAGGATTTTGTAGACTTGGCTTCAACCCACTTGGTGAAATAATCCCACGGCTACCAGGACGAACTCGTGGCCGTTCTGCGATGGTGTGATTTTGCCTATGACATCAATTCCCCAAGTGACGAAAGGCCAAGGGGTTGTCATGCAGTATAACTCGTGAGGAGGCAAGTGATTAAGATTTGAGTATCGCTGACATTTGTCGCAGCTTTTGACAAACTGGATGCGGTCGGCTTCCATGGTGATCCAAAAATACCCCATTCTCGCATGATTTGCATCGAGCTCGAGCATTCATGTGAGGGCCGGAGTACCACCATGTATTTCTTTCATGAGTTCGTTAGCCTCTTGTTTGCCGATACATCGCAGGAGGGGGCCTTGATAACGTTTTTTGTATAACATGTTTCCCAAAAGAACATAATGGGAGGCGAGCCGCTTCAGGGCCGAGAGACTTTTTGCTTTGATTCCTTCTTTATATTCCCCATCTTCGTTTTGAAAGAGGCCTCGCCATCCTTCAGGTACTTGGTAAACTGAGTGTACCAGGGGATCATTGATCGGTTCGGCTTCCGCTTCAATTTCGAAGCAATAGGCGGGGTTTTCTCTTCTCCCGACTCGAATGGTTTAACAGACTTTCCTTCAGGTATTTCGACAAGAGAGGCTAGTGTAGCGAGCATCTGCGAACCTGTTTCGGTCTCTTGGTAGGTAATGAAAGCTGATTTCTTTGAATTGAGTTACTAACTCTTCCATGTAAGCATGATACTTCGCAAACCCGGATCCACGGTCTTCCATTTGTTAGAGACCTGATTGATGATGAGGCGAGTCACCGTACACCTCCAATTCCTTGATATTTCTTTCAAGGGCGGCTTCCAACCCAGCTATGCAAGCTTCATATTCAAGCGTTGTTGGTGACTTCGAAGTTCAGCCTTTCTGCTATGGGGGTGTGTTCGTCGGTAGGATCGACCGAAGCATTCCTATCGCGTTCCCCCTTTTGTTTGACGCCCAGTCGAAGAAGAGTTGCCGCGATTTTCTCCTTCTAGAGCGAAGATTCCATCATCGGGAAATTGAGGTTCAGGTCCTCGGGACTCATCACTTGGGAAATCGGCCGGATGTTCCGCCATTATGCATCCTTTTACGGATTTCCTTGAAACATAAGCGATGTCATATTCGGCCAAAAAGAACGACCATTTGCCAATCTCATGGAGATGGAAGGCTTGTCGAACAGATATTTGATGGGGTCTATCCTTGAAACAAGATGTATCGGGTGACCGCATGTAGTGTTTCAACTTTCCCACTACCCAGACCAAACTCTGCGCAAGTCTTCTCGCAAGCAGAGTAATTGAGTTCGCTTCCTTGGAGCTTTCTGCTACGAAATAGATGGCGTTTTCGACTTTGGAATCTTTTTTCTCTTGAGCTAGCATAGCCCCAATTCTTTGTATCCGTGACAGCTTAGATATAGCAAGAGTGGCTTTTGCCGATGTGGTGGGCGAGAGAATCGGGGATTCACAAGGTATGCCTTAACTGCTCAAAGGCAAGCCGACATTCCGGGGTCCATTCCGTGTAGGCATTCTTTTTCATTAACTTGAAGATTGGCTCGCAGATCGAGGTCAGCTGATTTACAAAGCGGCTTATGTATTGCGGTCCTTCCCATGAAGGATTTCACTTCTGCCAGTGTCCGTGGTGGCTTCATTTCAACTATCGCCTTGATTTTCCGGGGATCTACTTCGATTCCCCCGTTCGTCACCATATATCCTAGTACCTTGCCTCGTCTTACACCGAAAGTGCACTTGGCCGGATTCGCCTCATGCCGCGGTCTCGGAGGCGGCCGAAGAATTTTCTCAAATCAACAAAGTGCTGGCCATCCGATCCTCTGGAATGTATTATCATGTCGTCCACATAGACCTCAATTTCTTTGTGGATCATGTCATGGAACAGAGCCGTAGCCGCCCTTCCGGTACGTAGCCCCGCATTCTTTAGTCCGAATGGCATGACCGTGTAGCGCATGTGCCCCAAGGGGTTGTGAAGGCTGTTTTGGCTTGATCTTCTTACGCCATTTTGATTTGGTTGTAGCCGGCAAAACCATCGACGAAAGATTTGACTTCGTGGTTGGCCGTGGAATCTACCAAAATGTCGATGTTTGGCGAAGGGAAATCGTCTTTTGGACTGGCTTTGTTCAAGTCTCTGAAGTCTACGCAAAGATCGGATCTTTCCGTTGGCCTTGGTCACCGTCACTATGTTGGACGGCCATGTTGGGTATTCAATGACCCCGATGAACCCCGCCCGAGCATCTTTTCTATTTCCTCTTTCACTTGTAAGGACCATTCGGGCTTAATTCTTCTTAGCTTCGCTATCGGCTTGACTTCTGGGTCGAGCGGTATTCGGTGCTCAACTATGGAAGGATCGAGGCTGGCATATCTTTATAGGACCATGCGAACACATCCACGAATTCTTTTAGCGGCTCGATTAGGGCAACCCTTTCAGTCCCTTCGAAGAAACTACCAATCTGCGTCTCTTTAGGCTCTTCCGAGTTCCCAAATTCACACTTGTCAAAATCTCTTCGGCACTTGGGCTCGATTTTCCTCTTTCCAGGACAACCTGCTTAAAGATTTCTTTGATATATTGTTCATTTAATGTGTACGCCTCTTCATCTAGTGAATCGTTATTAAGCTGTTTTTAGATTATTAGTTAATTCATCATTAGTTAAAGTGGCAATTAAGGGATACTCGAAAGGTTCATCATTTCATTGAAGACGAAGGGAATACAACGTTCGCTACGAGATTCGTAGTCTTCGGGCGTAAGGCCATCGGACGACTCGAGAGACTCGAACTCAACAATGAGAGACTCGGAGGATTTTACAAAGGTTGACACGAAAGGACGGGGACCAATCCAAGCTTGGTGATCATTTCCTCCTTGGTCGCGGACGGGCCCGAGAGAGTTTCCCAATTCTTTAGCGGCATCGCTGCCGGTGGCTTCAAAACCCGGGAAAGGCATGGTCTTGTGCTCCCTCTTCGCCGTTGCTATCATCTCTTTGTGCGAACCGAGAATCAAGCTGTGTTTGGCATCCGAAAGCCGAGCATGTGGATGTAGGGATCTTCCTCACTTCCTGGGACTTCCGTTTCGTCACAATCGACCGCTCAATCCAGATGTAAGGACGCATTGCGTCTCGGTGAGCCGCTAGAAAAATCTCATGTCCCATACTCGAGCGGAAAGGCTTGGCAGGTAGTTCGGCAAGGAGGACGTCCCACACGACGTTCATAGATTCGAGCCAGTAGTCGGTGTTTAAGCCATTGACTTTTATCATGAAAATCTCTCGCTCGGCGAGGCCAAAGAATGGGTTTGCGGAATACCGACAAATACGTGATTGAGGCCCGGGACTTGTGTGCTGTATCATGGCGGCGTTCGCCGTTTCCTTCCAAGACGACTCCAAGTGTTGGAAATAGCAATTAAATTTGATGAATCGAACTTCTTCGGAGTCCGCTTGCTTGAGTGTGTCGACATAGTTGGCATCGCTAGATTCCAAAGGATGCCGGCGAGACTTGCCTCTTGAAGGATGTAGCCGGTGTTTGACCGCGGGTGTTCTTGGCTATTGTTTCGCCTTCGTTCCCTATGAGGAAACTGTCACCCCTTATGACTTCAAGGTCTCCCGCCCGGTTGATGAATTTGACGCATTGGTGGAGAGTGGAGGCTATGGCTTTCATGTGATGCAACCAAGGGCGCCCTAGTAGGGCCGTGAACTCGGAGGATATCCATTACATGGAACTTTGCGGGCACCATTTGGGTTTCGTACTGCAGTTCCAGAGTCACCTGTCCCAGAATGGGACGAGACGAGCCGTCGTAGGCTTTGACGGTCCCGGGTAGATGGGATCACGCGCCTTTCATTTATGCGGAGGGCCCTCATCATGCCGAGGAAGGACATTTACCGATGATCCATTGTCCACTAATACCCTGTGGAGTGACATGGTGTTGAGCCGAATAGTGATGTACAAAGCTTCATTGTGTTGGGAGACATCTCTTGGCAAATCTTCATCGAGAAGGTGATCATACTCCCATATAGGTGAGGATCATAGATTTGGTCCTTGTCTCGGGATGGAGAGTCATCAAGCCGGCCACTTCGTGCCTTTTTCTTGCGAGGCAGAGTCTTTGCCGCAGCCCCTGGGTTATACGATGCCTTTTGTGGCGGTTGCCATCTCTAGTCAACATGTTGATTGAGTGGGAGCGCCAGACGGCGTCGGTTTTTCTTCATCGGTGTATATTAGGAGCCGGACAACCGAACCTTGGTCGACCCCGAGGGGGCCGGACTTCCGTTCGCAGCACTGCATCCGAAGGTCTCAATTACGTCGTTGGCAAGGCTTTTACTGCTCTTTTACCCCTTTTTGCTTTGGGGAAGACCGACTGGAGTAGAGTACATAATAATCAAATTCCCCGAGATGGCTCCCCGAGCGTTCCCACGCCGTTATCACCGCCTCGAATCTCTCCTTCAATTTTGGCTTTGGGAGGAAATTTTCTTT
This sequence comes from Adenophora triphylla var. japonica, assembly GCA_022495995.1. Classification (NCBI taxonomy): domain Eukaryota; kingdom Viridiplantae; phylum Streptophyta; class Magnoliopsida; order Asterales; family Campanulaceae; genus Adenophora; species Adenophora triphylla. The sequence continues at coordinate 216,718 of JAFEMH010002641.1, read as the reverse complement.
TTCTTAGGAGGACGGTCCTCGTGTATCCAGCCCTTGATAATCCCTTTCAAGGCAATCGGGACGAGCCACAAATATCCCACCAAATGTGTTCTACGAGCTGGTGGCGGATTTGGGACCTCGGGTTGAGCGGTGCTGGAATGACTTTTGGAGTGGAACCGGTCCGGGGATCTCGCTGGGCTCATCGGGTAGCGAGTGATTGGACTCCGCCGGATAATGAGAGATATTGAGGTCCCGGGGAACGGGCACATGTTTGTCCTTCGGGGTAGCCCCAGTCAGTTGGGATATTGTTAAGGTCCCAAAGTGGCGTGTGGCCTCTTCAATCCAAGCCTGCTGTCCGTTCTGGCGTTCTTCCAGGGCTTTGATGGCTGACCAAATTTCTTTAACTGTTCCCTGATTTTCATCACTCAGGCTGATATTTGTGGGATCATCACTTTGAGAGGGGACAACTGACAGTATACCGAACTCTTTCGTCCCTGACTGCTGTTTGGGGGCCAGCTGCCCTGTAAGTCGGCGTGCAGTAGTCCCGACGGTGGAAACATAGGAATCTTGGGGTAGCATCTTGGTGTATCCGGGACCGTTAAGAAGAGGAGGAGAAACCTCTTCTCGTCTTTGCGTAAAAGTGCCATCGGAATTGAGACCGATAGTCAAACCATGACTTGCGACTCACCCCGCAGGTCATCAATTTGAGCCTCATGTCGAAGTCTCATTTGTTCTACCAACCGGATCCAATACTGGTCCTGTTCGAGGGATTTTGGAGGACGGAGCAACGTTATCCCCATCATTACCGGCTGATGCAGACATTCTGAAACCCGGAGTCGGAACAAACGGTGAAGCTGACGATGCGCTTGACTCTTCCCAACTGATCAAACGGTGACCCGGTGCCCGAAACCAAGCTTTGTGCGGAGCTGCGGGGGAAAGGACACGAAGGTTCAGATGTCTGGGAATGGAAGGAGGGTAGGTGTTTGGGCTTTTGGCTCATGCAACATGCAGTTATTTGTTCACGTTTACTTAAAACATGTTTTATTAACCTAATCGGTTGGAAAAGATTGCTCTTCTTTTTCGCAAACTACTCGATTCCCTGGATCAGTGGGCCCCGTCACTACGTCTATAAGCCCCTCGTATTCCACCTGTATTTCGACCTCCCAGGGTGGACATCCCCGGGCGAGGGTCCTATAGGGCAAGCGGGTCCCACCGACCGAAAGAAAAACGATCCTAAAAGTCTGGCGGGTAATCGAGTCTTAACGAGCATTCGATGTAAATTACGGACAAAGCTGACGTCAAAAGTCAAGATCATGTCCGAGGGCTCGACAAAAGCCGGCATGATTTGGGTGATAAGCGTCCACGATTGATCTTGACTTGTCGTCAGGTAAGCCGTAATTAGGCATGGAATAGTCATTAATCCTTGATGACTCAGTGTGTCAATCTTGGGAGTCAGTGTATAATTTGTGCCGGTCAGAACCGAAGTCAAGGCGCCGGTCAATATCTTGGTCAAAGTCTGCGGCGGAAAACCGGCAGAACTTCGACTGATTAGGGACCCGAAAGATATTGAGTCGGTATGCCGACAAAGGCTTGAAAGGAAAGGTCTATACACGGACAGGGCATGACACAGACCAGACTAAAAACCAACCGGGTCTCGGACAAAGTGTGTCACGGACAAGTGCATGGTCGACACGAGGCTCCATGGGATGTTTGGGTAGTCCTGTGCTCATCCGAGAGGCGTAATAAGACCAAACGGACCGCGACAAGGATTTCCCCGGGTTAAGGACGTAGTGTGCAGTGTACGGTCACGTGCGCGTAGTGTGCAAGCAGTCTATATTCTTTTTCTGAGTAAAATAGAGATTTTTTTTTATGTGTCTTAAAAATATGATGCATGATTTTTTTTTGGAAATTTTCTTTTTTTTGAAAATCCTTTTTTTTTTTGAATTTTTTTTTGAAAATTTTAATGAGCACATAAGCACGAAAATTCCGACAGTTAGGGACATTATTCCGACAGTCAAAATTTTGACTTTCTCCGAGGCGGCCAAAACAACATGAAAACTGTGCAAAAATCAACACACACACAAAAATGATTTTCAAAGCCGGGACGGAAGCTTGACCCTCAAAAGCTTTTTTTTTTTTTTTGAAAACGGTGATACCGGTACGTGGGATTGTTAGACCACAATTTATCCCCGACTCGTGTTAGGAGGCGATAACGGGAAATTTAGTGGTTTCCACCAATATACCGAATACCATTTTTTATTAAAAAGCTTAGTCCCCAGCGGAGTCGCCACTGTGATGATGTGTTGCCATTTCGCGGGAAAAATTCGATTTTTGCGTTTCTTTGAAAAACCAAATAAAACCGGAAAAAAGAACGGAGTCGCCACGCCATTTTAATTTTGAGGGCCAAAACTTTGAAAAAAGCCCGAGATCAGAGATTTAGGTTCGGAGGTCATGTTACGCGTCGGGAAGGACGTTAGTGTGCACCCGACGCGCCTCGTAAAAACGAGTCTTCCAAGCTGAAAATCATTTGTGTGTGTGTGTGTGTGTGTGTTTTGGCCAAAATAAGTTGAAACTCAGAAAAGTAAAAATTGGGATATCTTTTTAAGACTTTAAACTGATCCCATGATTTTTTGGAGGATTTTTGGATTGAGATTTGGTACTCAAAAGACCTTTTGAAGTTGAGAGCCATTTCTGCCAGAATGAAAAAGGCAGTGGACCTTTGATTTTAAAAGGAATTCAAGGGTCTTAAAACTTCATAATCTGGATAAACTCAGAGAATGAAAGTTGTTCTAGACACCTTAAATAAAGTTTGTGCGAAGGAATTTTCCATTTTGGAGAAGATTTGAGGGGTCAAAACCTTCTGGAAACCTCAGATATGAGATCTGGATTCCCAGAAGCTGATGAACTAGCCTCTGAAAGAAAATTTGAAAAGAGGAGTTTTACTCACCCAAAAAATAAGGTAAAAATATGTCTGGAAAGCTCTGGATGTTGGCTACAAAAGGTATTTTGTAGTCAACACCAAATTCCAAGTTCATCTGTGTCCAAAAATTAAGACCATGGACTGAGGTCTGAGAAAATTGCTACTGGACAGCAACTTCTCAAGAAAGAAAATATGATTTTAAGGGGGGTTTTGCATCCATGCTTGTCCCCATTTCCCTAGGTTTTGGTTAGTGATCACTAGACATTTTAGTGGTGAATCAACTATACCAAACCATTCTTGGGGTACATTAAGACTAAGCATTTCATTTGCTTGGGGAGGGGGATTTTACCCTTTGAAATCAAGATTTAGTGCTTGAAAATGGTTTTTTAGGGTTTTGAAAGTGAGTTTTCTTTGCAAGTAAGCAAGAAAAGCTTTGAAAATAATGTTGATCTTTGTAGAAGATCATCCATGGAGATGGTCTTCCATGGTGATCTTCTTAGATCTAGAGAAAGAAGATGAAAGAACTACATTTTGTAGTTTGAAGATGCATGCATGGATGAGATTTAGGGTTAGGAAGAGGAGGATTTACCAATCTTCCTTGTGTTCTTGAGTGTTTGGCTTGAGTATATGAGTGTTTAGGGATTTAATATGAGAGTGAGTGGATGAATATGAGTTGGGAAAGATTGGAGAGAAAAAGGTGACAATTCTTGTGAATTCTCACTGTTTTCTCTCTATATTTCGCCAGAGGTTCGGTGCAATTGTGTTCTTCCTCCTTATTTTTGTGACTGGAGGGCTCAATTTATAGCCCTCTGAAAATAGCAAAGATGTCCGCGCGGATGGATCCAGTCGCGTGCACTGTTCATTAATTGCTGCTTCAGGCTTTGGACACAAGGAATAATCTTTTTCAAAATTCAAATTGACCAGCCAGATTATGTTTCCAGCATTTCTATTTGTGGTTTTATTCTTTTGTTTTTCTTTTTAAGATTCTTTTTAAGGTTTAACCTTAAATAACAATGTCCATTTTACCCTCACTTTGTTAGAAATGTTAGGATAGTTAGGAATTGTTAGAAATGTTATAACTTTCGTTAATTTTCTAACGAAAATTCTAACAAGCTCAAATTGGAGCACTTACACCATGCTGCCTAGAAAATCGGTCCCCCAAGTAAATGACATCACATGTCAAGCCCGTCAACCACCTCCTCTGCCTAGTCGCCTCCACGACATCCCCTAGCAGCACCTCCGGGTACCTCCCACAAGGATAGAAGTCAACCCCATCGTGTCCATCCCTGTTGATGACCGGTCTAACCATCTTGTAGTCAAAAGTGATCCGGCTCTTCCCGGTAAACTTGTCTCTAGCATCTCCCCTCCAACGGATCATGGCCGGGAAGATCTCTGGATCACTCTGCTGGTTCCAGGGAAAGAACCCAATCACCTCACAGAACCAGACCTGCATGTTCAAGACAAAAGGGTCATTTTCTCTCATAAAAAGTCTCAAGACAGAAAAGTAAAAGAGAGAAAAGAAGGTGAAACTACCTTGAGAGCAAAAGAAAAACAATCCATCGAAGCAGCCTTGTTCTGGCTGTACAAGTCCAGGGAGAAATAAAGCTCCGCCAATTCGGCCTCACCCCACGAGACCGCTCCAACCTCATCCAGATTCTCCAAAGAATCAAGCAAACAAACCATAGCCAGTGTCCCAGAGTTGGCAAAGATGGTGACTGATAGCATCAACCACGTAAGAAGCTCTCGCTGAGCCGCGGGCAGTCACCTCGTTGGCGGCAAACCCCTGCATGCACTCCTGGACCGCCACCTCCACATTCCTCATCTCCATCCCGAGCCCCATAGGACGGAGCTCAAACCCAACCAAAGCTCTAAACTCCTCCGCCGTGATGTGGTCTCTCCAAGTCACATGCCTCCCAGTGAACTGTAAGCCCGTAATGGCAGTAAAGTCGGCTGGCATCACCGTAATCTCCCCTGCCTAAGGTGAAAGGCTGGGTGGTGTCCCACGAACTGCGAGAGGGCCTGAACTAGCCCCTTACTCTTGGAGGTCACGTGGATACCTCTGCCAATGGCATCAATGAACAAATCAAGGCCGGTAGCCATTACCAGCTGCTTGGGGTTCACCCCATCCTTCTCAAAATTGGGCATCCTTTCCCATAGCTTCACCGTAACCTCAGAAGGTCCCCTCGACTTGTTCTCCTGTAGGAAAACACAACACAAATGTGTCAGTCCTTCATCTCATCTCAAAAGCACGCATATATTCACAAGTGCACATATTTTCAAAGAAAAGCATTCATAAGAGTTTTCTAGCATCTTTTGCCTAGAAAACGTGTCTTTCGTCAATTGAAACACGTCATGTCAAGCACGTTGCTCTCAAAAACACAAAAATTCCAATTTTCAACATTCTTTGCACGTAAGCATTAATTTTTCAAAAAAAAAGGCATGCATGAATCCTTTTCATCGTCCAAAAGCTTGCTTTCTCATTCATGATCAAGAATTGACTTAGTTCTAGCACATGCAAGAACTCCGTCACATTTTAGACATTATTTTCTTACTTTATTTTCAAAAATGGGTCATTCTCATTATTTTTCAAATAAATTGCACATGCATGTTCATTTATCCTCTTAGCCTCATAGGTTAATCATCAAAATTCCAAAATCATCAACAAAAATTCTAGGAAAATTCGAAAAATTTCTAAAATTCGGGTCAAGCCCTAAATCAATCAAAATTCAATCAAAATTGATGAAATCAAGCAAATCAAGAATGCTTACCCCAACGAATTGAGGTTTAGTAGATTTGTGCTCTCCCCTACCAGGATAAAGCTCTGATGGAGGCGTGTTGAAGTCATACTTCCACTCCGTTCGAACGAGCTCCCTCCTCGTCCTTCTAGCGGCTTTGGATATGGTTTTTCATGCTTGCCTAGGCATTGGGTTTCCTTCCGGATCCATCTTGAGCCAAGAAAATAAAAGAAGTGAAGAAATTCAAATTTTTCTCTCTCTCCTCTCTTCTTCTTCCTCGGCAGAAACAAGCAAAATAATGTTGTTTGCGCGTTCAAATCCAGTTTTAAATAATCTGGTGAAATTAAACTTCAAGCCGGACGGCCTCTTTTGCCCTCATCTCATACCGGGCGGCCTCATTTGCTCTGAGCAGAAATCACATCTTTGCCCCTGAAATTTCCACTTAGGCATATAACTCCTGTTATTTTTTAACCAGAGTAACACTGTTTTTCGCAGAGAATATCCGTTATCTCTAAGCAAATAGACTTTCCTCCCGAGTCGCCCCCGTTACTTTCGTTATAACCGAATAACGCTAGGTGACAACCTCCGAATTGTCAAAATTTAAACTTTAGCTACCTCTATCACGGATAGTGAAGTACGCTCAAGTTCTTCAAACTTTAGCTACCTCTATCACAGATAGTGAAGTACGCTCAAGTTTTTCAAACTTTAGCTACCTCTATCACAGATAGTGAATTACGCTCAAGTTTTTCAAACTTTAGCTACCTCTATCACATCACAGATAGTGAAGTACGCTCAAGTTTTTCAAACTTTAGCTACCTCTATCTTCTCGATAGCGACGTAAGCTTTAGTTTCATCAGGTGACAACCTCCATTAATTGTCAATCAGGTGACAACCTCCATTAATTGTCAAATCAGGTGACAACCTCCATTAATTGTCAATCAGGTGACAACCTCCATTAATTGTCAACCAGGTGACAACCTCCATTAATTGTCAATCAGGTGACAACCTTCATTAATTGTGAATCAGGTGACAACCTCCATTAATTATCAATCAGGTGACAACCTTCATTAATTGTCAATCAGGTGACAACCTCCATTAATTGTCAATCAGGTGACTCCTCCATTAATAGTCAAAACCTCAAGGATCCTAGACACTGTTCCTAACTGTCTAGTGAGACTTGAACTACGACCAAGGCTTGATTTCCCCAGGATACGTAGGTAGCCTTTCATAAAAGGTCAAGCCATCCGACCGCAGTGGTCACCCTTTTCATTCATCACTCCTCAGTAGTGCATGAGCCTTTCATAAAAGGTCCAGCTATTCGATCGCAATGGTCACCCTTTTCATGCCTCACTCCTTAGTGGTGCATGAGCCTTTCATAAAAGGTCCAGCCATCCGACCACATTGGTCACCCTGTTCATCCATCACTCCTCAGTGGTGAAGTAGCCCCTCAGAGAGATCCAGATATCCGACCACATTGGTCACTTCCTTCATCTAGCATATCTCCAGTAGGATCAGTCACTTGACCTCCCAGGTCACTTTCCCTTCTATTTCCCCAGCAAGAGACCAGTTTCTCTTCGCCATTCCCCAGTGAATCTTTTCCCGAACTACGGCCTGGCTTGATTCCTCCGGGATACGTACGAAGCCTACCTTAGGTTCAGTCAATTTGTCACATATGACACCCATTTCCCCAGTGGATTCCGAACTACGATTATGGCTTGATTCCCACTCGGGATACGTAGGTAGCCTTCCAAAGGTTGAGCCACTAGACCACCTTGGTCACCCAATCCGTCTCGGCATTCGCCAGATCGGATCCTTTTCTATCGACAACCCCACTCGCCCTGCAAGTGACGTTGCCAAGGGGCTTCTGTAAGTACCCAAATCTGGCTCATGCCTTCCGGTTAAGTTTCCCGGCAATTTCCCGGACTTTCCTAAAGTTCAGGGGCAATTTAGGAACTTTTCCAAACCTTCCGAGGGGCGAAGGACTTGCTAGGAATTAAAATTCCACGTAGTCCTTCGCTGGAAAAGCTCTTCTAGAAGGCCACCTTGCATGGTTCTAGAAATAAGCTGAGTCATCTCAGGATAAGACCGCACGGCCTCATTAGCCCTGAGGTTAGTCGCACGGCTTCATTAGCCACTGCCAGACTGCCTATAAATAGAGACCTCCTCTATTCATTTTAGAGGAGGATTTTCAGCAGTGTTACTCTGCCAAAATATCACCACGAAATTCCAGAGAGCTGAGAGTGTCAAAAACCACCTCCCTCCTCTTCAAAACCTTTCCAAAGTTGGTCCATCCCTAGGCAAACTTCAAGGAGATAGAGGGACACCACCATTGGTAACCTCTCCTCCCCTTTATCTTGAAAATATACTTGTGTTTATGTGATATATTGCTCCTTGCTTTACATATTACTATATACTTGCTTGGCACTTGATATATTGTCATTAAAGATTCCATCTTTAGGCATGTAAATCATATTACCCCCCTTTTTTCCCCAATCACATAGGATCCATGGAAGATCCAACCCAAGGATGAACAATGAGACCTCAAAAGGCTTGTTCTAGGGTGGATGTCTCACATAGTGATGTGAAAAGTAGCATCATTTGCACCTAAAATGTCATCTTTTTCATTAAAAATGTCATCTTTAGCTTAAACATGCATCCCCCATGTCCCTCATGGTTGGATCTCTCTCCTAGGATTGTCTAGTGACCTTCATAAGGCACAAAAAGCCATAGGATGAGTATAAAGATCCAATCTTTATACCCCTTCCCTAGTCCCCCTTGGTACTTGGAGCATCTCTTGGAGCGAGATGGTGTAAAGGTTCTATCTTTACATCATTTCTTCCACCTAAAGATGCCATAGACGGATTATCCTTTAGAAAAAGATGAGCCCTAGCCACATATCTCCGATCATCACTTGAGACGAGCATAAATGTCCCGAAAGAGTCCAAATCGTCTCAAGATGTAGGATTGATGGGCAAAGGTCATTCCTTTCTAAAGAGTCTCATCATTGGACTATAAAAACGGTGTCCCTATCCCGATCACATGTGATCCAAGGTCCCATCATGATAATCATAGTCCAAGATGAGAACGGGACCAAAGTCCCGAACATATCAAAAAACCAAGGAATCCCGAGCGATAACCAACTCATTGTTTATACGTCTGGAAGATCACTTGGTACATTCCCTTCTTTTCTAAACACACATCCCACACACGAAAACACTAAGGCAAGTATGAAAAGCGGATCTTGGAAGACTTGCTTCGGCAAGGCTCTTTGAGTGAACGACGATCCGTTCTTCCCAAAGGGTAACTTAACCTCCGGACCCAAATCCTTTTTTTCAAAGTTTTGAGGAAATCAAAATGGCATGGCGACTCCGTTTTTCAATTTAAACCGGACGTTTCCAAACTGATGTGAGGCGGTGATCCCCCTTACACGAGAAAGTGGTTCTAAAAACAAAAATAAAACAAAAAAGAGAGCCGCTAATCTTGGGCACCACATTCACAATGACCTCGCGGTCAATCTTTTCCTCAATTCCCCTGTCAATGTAACCTCCCTCAATAGGGGCTAACTGTTTTGATTTTCTGCTTGTCTTGAGCTCCACCTTAGTGGTATGGAAAGAAAGCATGCCAATTGGAATGGGCACCGACACAAGTGCAAGGGCTTTTCCTTTTTTCAATTTGTCCTCGCCCTATTTTTGCGGGCAGGATGTCTGGCCCTTATTAGCTTTTCTCTTCTCCTCAAGTGCTTGGAGGAATCTCCCGGGCTGATTCTTGATGGTAGCAACCCCGCCCGGGGTGTTAAATTTCACCCTTTGGTGGGGAACGGAAGCAACTATTCCCAATTCGGTCTGAGCAGTTACGCCGAGAATGGCATTGTATTGGGAAGAAAGATCGACCACCATGAATGTAATTTTGGCCGTCTTCTGCATGGGTTTTTCCCCAATAGTTACTTCAAACACAATCGTCCCCTTTACCCCCACGGCGTGGTTGGTGAACCCTTCAAGCATGCCCGCATAAGGAGTCAGGTTAGCCTCGGTCATTCTAATGCTTACCAACGTGTGATAGTAGAGTATATCCCTGGCCGCGCCTGTATCAATTAAAACTCGATGTATGTTGGCTCGGTTAATTTTCATGTGAAGAGTTATGGGCTGAGTAGAGTGAAATAGGGAGGAGGCAAGTTCACTCTTTTTGAACCCTATTTCCTGCTCTTCCTCAGGAGCCATTGGGGGGATTGAGAAAACCTTCTCCAATGTTCGAATCTGAATAGAGAGCTGCTTGTTGGATGGAGGCTCCTCGCCAATGAAATTAATGTCATAATCCCCCAAATCGTCATCATAATTGTCTCTCTCGTTCCTCTCCGGGCCACGCGTGCCTCGTGCTCGCTGCTGATTATTGTTATTGGGGGCATTGTTGTTGCCCTTGACCCATTTGATTAGCTCCCCATCATTGATCTTTTGCTGGATAATTCGCTTCAGTTGGAAGCAGTCCTCAGTGCCATGACCGTGGTCATTGTGATATTCGCAGAACTTGGCCCTACTCCTTTCATTTGGCTTTCGGATCATTGGGGGAGGAGGAGGAAATTCAGAGGCTCTCATGATCACTGCCCGCGACTCGGTGAGGGGGGTATAAACTGTTTCATCCATAAATTTTCTGAGTTTATCCGACCCACGGCCTCTGTTCTTGCCTTGGTTGTTAGTGCGGGCAGGCTCTGGAGTGGTGTCCTGGACCTGACTGATTCTTGCTTTTGCGGGTGCGCGGGCAGCAGGCTCATTAGGCTCTTCCGCGGAGGCAATGGCAGAGGCCCTTTCATACATCTCCTCGACGGTTTTTGGCCGGCTGGAGGCAAAATTCATCTTTAGAAAAGAGGAGCTGAGACCACCCTCAAAGCAGAGTCTGATATCCCCTTCCTCCAAATCCACAATCTCCTCGCTCACCTTCCTGAACCGAGAGATGTAGTCTTTTGTGGTCTCGTTTGGGGCCTGCTTGACGCGGACAAGATCTGTCTTTGGTCGAGCAGGCTCCCCGACCCCAGCAAAGGCATTAAGGAAGAGATTTCTAAATTGACTAAAAGATTGGATGGACCGGGGCTTAAGAGCCAACATCCAAGATAGGGCCTTGCCCGTGAAAGTTGCAGCTATAGCCTTACACATTACCGATTCGTCCGACGAGAATAAGGCCATCTGTCCCTCAAATCGTCCCATATGGCTCTTGTCATTTTTGGATCCATCGTATGTATCTATCTGGGGGGCTTGCCCCTCTGAATTGGTGCCCAGGCGATCTTATCAGTGAAGGCATCCATGGTGCGGCCACACCTCTAGGCGGCCTTTTGGTGGGTCTCCCACATCTCTTGCATAAATTTGACAAATTCAGGGCTTTGATTATCCACCTTCTATTTTTTGGCCCGTGGAGTCACTGCCTTCTCCTTGGCAGGAGCCAAAGGTCTGGCTTTGGACTTCGCACGGTGATTTGATTAGGCCTCTTCTCTAGCCTCCTCGCTATCCTCCACATGCACCACACTGCGTCTGGCCAGCTGTCCGCGATCAAGGGTTGGTTCAACCCGGTTTGCCCCCTAGCTTGACTAGCAAGCGAGTTAGCGGGGGCTCATTGGGAGAACCTTTGTGACCCTTGGGGAAACTGAAGCCCGCCGTTGGCCTCTATCTCAAACATCTCTATTTGGGCGTCATTGATGGCCATGGCCTCAGCAACCAGTTTGGATTTGGCGGCGAGGATCTCCTGCCTCTTCAGCATTTGCTCCGGGGAGAGTGGAGTGTTTAGGGTGGTGTTTTTGATAGGAGCCTGGGGAGTTTTCGGGCTGTTGTTTAAGAGAGCTTCGGCTTTTTCAGCTCGTGCCTCCTCGGTTAGTCGGTGTATAACTCGTTGAGCTGGGGATTTTTGTGGCTGAGAATGGGCCCCCATTCTGTTAAAAACAGAGGTAGTAGGCTTGTCTTTTCGGACATTGGAGGTGAGGCCTGGTCATCCGTATGCATGGTTAAATGACCAGCATTTTTCAAAGTTTTAGACATGTTTTGAAAAGAAGAAATGACTGAAAAGGAGAGCCTTTTGACAGCCAGCTGTTTAGAACATAAAGTGTGTCTGAAAACAAAGAAATTTGACGAGAAACAAATGACGATTCCCGGCAATGGAACCACTGATGACGCCAAGCTTTTTAGGGTCAGAAGCGGTTCAAGGATATCTGGCAGGATATATTTGGTGGTTTGATGTACCTATATCACAACACAAATGAAGCACCGTTAAGGTCAAAGTTGGATGTTACTCCAACTCAGGCCCTTGGGTGTGAGAGTAAGAATACTTAGTAAAGAAGGCTTTGAATACCTTGGGTGTGTGTGAGTGTATAGGGTTTGAGAATAATATGGCTTACTCAATATATTTAAAACTTACCTTGCACAAGGGAACAAATGTCTTCTATTTATAGGCAATGGAGAGGTGCTTGTTGATGTAAGCAATGAGATCAGCCCTAGAGGGTACTTTGGTATTTGACCGCCTACACGTGTCCGCAGCTAATTGGCCCTGTCAGGGAGGGAACATTGACTGTAAAGGGGGCATGGCTGAAAGGGACATGAGCCGTTCCAGCATTTTGACAACCTCGAGATGCCCCTGAGACAAGTGTTCAAAGATTTGGTGAAATGGAACATCCTCAAACCTCTCGAGAATTTCCAGCCAAAAGCTCCGAATCCTAATATGGACTTGAGCAAATGCTGCGCCTTCCACAACTACCCCGGTCATACCACCGACAATTGCTTCGTGCTGAAACAAGTAGTCCAGGAGCTAATCGAAGAAGGAAATTTGGAAATCCCTCATGGCCTCAACACAGTCGGGAATCCGTTCCCCTGAAATGACAGAGTAAATATGATAGCCTTCAGCGGGATTCCAGACGAGAGTAGGCCCCCTACGATCTCCGAGACCATCAACATGCTATCCCGCTACGACTGGGAGTGCGAAAACAGAGTCAAACGCTCCCGTGATAGGGAATCCAGAATGGAGGATCTGAGAATGACCGTCTCCCTACGATTCCTACAGCGATTGAGACACCCCAACAGGTGGATCGAGTACTCCCCGGAGACAAGGCAGACTGAAGCAAACAACAGTGCCGGAAGCAGTCTAACCTTCACAGACGCATACTTATCGACATGTGAAAACAGACACAACGAGGCCCTTTGTCCACCTAGTCGAAATCAAAAGGCACAAAACAATGCATATAGTTAACATACAACTGACTGCAGGAGTTATCTATTTGAACTTATCAATAAATTTGCAGAACTACCACCGGTGGTAAGAAGATGACTTTCATTCTATGATACTCTCCTCGTCTCAAAATGAGTGTCCAAAAATTTTCAAATTTGCTCTTGATCGAGAGCTAACTTGTATGTAGACATTACAACTCACATATGTATAGATGGAATCTAACAAATTTCAAACAAACTCTAGAGATACAATTACGTACATGAAACATAAATAACTACACTGCTGATTTATTTCCTCATAACCTCATCAAGCTTGATAAACTCCGCAAAATCCGTCGAATGGGCCAACTGTCTAGAAGGTGTTGATAGCGAAGGTGGCGACAGTGAAGATGAATTGGCATGGAGGTGTATCAGCTGGACTGATGAGATGGAAAAGCTTCTGATTAATGCTTTTTTTATGTTGGGGGCATTGCTTTTTTCCGGTGCTGGTTCACTATTAGAAGGCAACTCCTTTTCATCATCCTGCCCTTCCATTGTTTTGAGGTGATTCTGGCATAGCCGCTTCTTCAGCTGTATCTTTGCCGGTTCTGACTCTCTTATTCAGTGCATCAGACTAGCGTTTATAGATTTGGGCAATAGATGCTTGAATCTGTCAGATAAAGGAAAAATTGAGAAATAATGCAGGAAATACATGGATATTCACGGTTACGGGCTTTTCACTGTCAAATATAACAAAATCAATACTAAATTAATGAAAATTGTAGAAAGTTGGAAAACCAAAAGATCTAAATCGATGCAATCTACAAACTCCATCCAAGTTTAAAAGACACCAAATAAGTACAATTAAGTAGAGGATTTGCAAGAAACTCAAAACTAGAAAAGCTAATAAAGAGGGAAAGCATTTAATTAATTAGATTTAGTGTATTGTAATTGATTGTAAGTACCTCTACTGAATATTTGATATACGACGAACAACGATCTGTATCCATTAATTTTAACATTTATTGATTTTCATGACTCCCAAACCAGCAACATACTAAATGTTGAATACAAAGGAAAAAGAGAAAGGTTAGGAAAATGCTGATTAACTGAACAACATTTTTACTATTGGAGAGGAGAATTTAATCGACCAAAAAACACAGAAAAACTAACAAGGATGATGCTTCATCTGCTGAGCGGCGACATATGGCCGCCATTGTGATCGGAGAAAGATTTCTACCGTGTGTAGGCGCCGCCGCTGCTTGAAAAATGGCCGAATTTTACTAAGTGCGATGATCTAGGTTAATATAAGCGGTTCTTATAAAGCTGAAATGGAGAAAGATAACCTGAGCCGTTGTATGCCATTTAATCCTATGGTGAATTTGTTAAGGCTGATGATCCAGGTAATTTTTAAGAAACTAATGAATGGTTGACACCTCGCGTACATTTTAACCATCTATTACTATTATTATTAGTATATTTTCCCTTATACAAGTATATTCTTATTATTAATATTATTATTCATAATAATATTAATAATATTACTTCAAATAAATAAACAATACATAAATAATTTGTTACAAGAATAATAGCAATAACGAAAATACCTTTTAAATAAATATTAATTAATAAAGAAATAATTAATTATTTTTTAAAAAACAAAATTACATAAAAAAGTTAAGAACTTTTAAAGAAAATAAAGTATATAAAAGAAATTAGAAGGACAGATAATAGCATATACATTTTTTTTATTTTTTCAATTTTTTTTTTGTATAAAGAAAATTATTTGAGATGTTGATTAATAGGAAAATTAGCGGCACTTTTAAGAAAGTGCCGGAAAATTAGCGGCACTTTTGTAAAAGTGCCAGAAATTAGCGGCACTTTTTCAAAAATGTCGGAAATTTAGCGGCACTTTTTCAAAAGTGCCGAAAATTTAGTGGCACTTTTAAGAAAGTGCCGGAAAATTAGCGGCACTTTTAAAAAAGTGCCGAAAAATTAGTAAAAGTGCCGGAAATTAGCGGCACTTCTAAAAAAGTGCCGGATATTTGTGGCAGTTTCTGAAAAGTGTCGAAAATTTGTGGCACTTATTAAAAAAGTGCCGAAAATTGGTGGCACAAAATTAAGTGCCGGATTAAAAGTGCCGGAAAAAGCCATTTTTCTTGTAGTGGAGGGAACATTGACTGTAAATGGGGCATGGCTGAAAGGGACATGAGCCGTGTATATGGCTTGGCGCATTAAATGAAATAGTAGGCGCATTTATCCGGCGCGTGAATGCGTGATGGGAGGAGCGGCAACTTGCATGTTCGAGCCGATCAAGCTAACTTGCTCGGTAAGGCTTGACATTAACTGTGGAAGCGGAGTGAGATGCTTGGGGTGGGAGGCAGGTATGAGTAAGCGTGACGCGGTTAGTACCATGATTAACCGGTTAATAACCGGCGGTTAACGAAGGTTAAAATCATTAACCGGACTTAGCAGTGCTTAGTTAAGTCACGGTTACGGTTAACAGGTTAACGAGTTGTCAGGTTAACAGGTGCTTCGGTTAATAAACGGTTAATTATTTTTATTTTTATTTTTTTTAAGAATGTCGATTTTTATCTAAAGTTAAAAAAAAATAACTTTTTAATAGTTTTTTGAATATAAAGTTAAGTTTTTAACACTTTTTTTGAAAAAACAGTTAAATATTTAACAGTTTCTGTTAAATATGTAACCGTATATGAACCGTTTTTTTTTTTTTTTGGATAAATAAAACTATTTTAAATAGTTGTTAAGACTAATATTTTTTGCAAAAAGTTATAGAAAAATAGTTATGAATTTTTAAAGAAATGAAAACTTAACGGATTTAAAAGAAACGGAAGTATATAAAGAGAAAACTTAACTTTTTTGAATAACCGACGGTTAATTAACGGTTAAGTTAACCGGTTAATTAACCGGCGGTTAACCGGAGTAAAAATTTCTTAACCTTTGTTAACCTCGGTTACACGGTTATCGGTTAGGCGGTTAAGGCGGTTAGACGGTTAACGGTTTAGGCGGTTAAAATCCGGTTATTAACCTTACGGTTAGCCGGTTAACGCTTAACCTTGGACACGTCTAGGTATGAGCCCGCGGTCAACATCTTGGGCGCGGTCAAAGGTATCTGACGCGGGCACGGATGGAGCGGTCATACTTCCTGCGGGCACCAATCCAGCGGTCAGGATCCTTCCGGTTTTTGAGAAGGATGATGCGGGGAGGAACGCGATCTTGACCTCAGGGGTCTATCTGTCCGCGATCATCACTCCAGCGATCTAGGAAATGCCACATTACCGATTTCTTGGACCAGATCAAGCGTGAGCCCGGGCTCATCAATTCCCGTTATTTTAGTTTCTTGTGTTTTTGCAATAATATCCTCTCATTAAATTGAACGCTTGTGTTTACTCTCCTTTGCTGAGAGCTTGTATTTTTTTTTTTCCTTTTGTAAGTGCCTTTTTGTACAACCTGAGTTAAGCTTTCTAAATTTGGGGATAACCAACTCCTCCATATTTGTTTTTGATCTTTTTTTTTAATGTAGTTGGCTTTTCTTAAAATAAAAATAAAAATTTGAAGATTGACACTTGTATTTTTGAGTGGATATTATTTCATACTCCCTCCTTATCAAAATATTTGTTGTTTAATAAGTGAACATTTGTCCAAAAATATTTGTTGTTTTGCTATTATCAAGGAATTTTTACCCACATTCATCAATCATGTCCTTATTAATTATTATGAAATTATAATAGTAAAAGCATTTAATGACTTAGATACTTAAAATATATTGAGAGTAATTTAGTTAATTAGGTATGTACTAATTGAATTTCTTAATATATACTCTCTTCGTCTTATTAATAACTTTATTTTTTGTCAAAACGGGTGTCCCATTTAAAGTTTTACCTTTTCTAAAATGGCAAAAAATCTTTACTATTCCACCCACTCATTCTCTCTCCTATTTTACTATTACACTCACAACATTTTTCAAATTTACTATTTTCTCCACTCATTTTCTCTCCTATTTTACTATTATACTCACAATATTTTTTCCACTCACCAATTTTTTTAATTTGCATGCCCACCCAAAAAGGATGAAGCTATTATCGGGAAGTAGGGAGTATATGTGAAAATTTAAAAAAAAAAGTATTTGGGACGAGGGAGTATCAACCATCCAAAAAAATAAGAGATGAAACATGTGAAAACCACAAAATTTGATTACATCACCTTTGCCGCTTTAAATTATAAGATTTAATTTTAGCCTTTAATGATGCCACACAGACTTTATTACATCATCTTAATTCTGGGAAAAAAACACTTTTGTCCTCTTAGATTTCCCTCTATTTACTTGACCCCTATATCTTTCAATATTTCAGCATTGTCCTTTAATATTTCAACCAATCTCACTTAGGCCCTTTCCATCAAAAAACTAACCAAAATCGTTGTTCAATGCACATGGATTAGAAACATTTACCTCCAAATTGTACTCTAATGCAAATGAGAAACCTTCATTTCCCTTCCTATTTTGTGTCCATGTAATTCATATCCTTATCCTTAATTTCAACTAATGTGGGTTTAAGCCAATTTTGTTACTCAGTATGTTTTGTTAGGGGAAGGGGGATGGGCTTGAGAGTCTGCCCTTTAAGTGTCAAAAGTAGAGACTTTCTATAATATCCCTTATATGTTACGTTTCATGTGCATGTATTTTTTTAACCTACACAATTTTCATTATTTTCTTAATGTAAAGGGCCTAAGAGAATTTATTCAAATTAAAAGGACTTGAGTGAAAATTTAGGAAAATTTATAGGGCTCAAATGAAGTAGGGTAAAGGTTAATAGGTCAAAAGTGTTTTCCCTTAAATGTCCTTCCTCTAACTTTAACTTCCTTTGGTTCATTGCTGATTTGCCGGCCGTTACACTTAACCAAATTCAATGGATCTATATTTGGTCTTGACTTATTCAATTAACCTTCTTTTCTTTTTCTTTTTCTTTTCTTTTTTTCAGATAAAAGATTTATTCTATTAATCTCACTTTTTCAATTACATGCCCAATTGAGATTTTTGAGCGGATACTTTACAATGTGGAATAAAGGTCGTATGTTCGTCCGTAACTGTATTTTTTTTTTTTTAATTGAGAACAAGAGGCAAGAAAAGAGATAAAATTCTGAATCTTACTGAACAACAGAGTATGCGTATACGACTTGATTATTATCACAAAACTACTCATTTAGATACTTGTAGGTAATTAGTTAGAAACATAGAATACCCCTTATCAAAAAATAAAATAAAAATTCAAGTCAATCTGTAATGTAATTTTGTGGCTTTTTATTCCCGCTAAATAATTTTTTAAAATTAATATGATCTCCTTTTACTTTTATACTCAACAATTAATTTGACCAATATTTATGAAAACTCGAACATTCATATAAAATTTTATATATTGTTACTGATGTATTATTAATTATATTTTAAAATAAAGTATATGAAGGAAAACAAATTATGATTTTTCCAAAACTTGAAATTGTTATTGATCAATCAAGAATATATATGTTACAAGATATTCCTGGCTCAAGGAGTTCTAAATGGAAAAGAAAAATAAAATAAGGGAACAAAATCAAAGAAGAAAACATAATTAGGGAACTAAATCTCGTCAGAATCGGGGCTTGGGCGATCGCCCACTGGGACTCCTGGTCGCCCACTTCAACAGGCGTTTCCTCCTTGTTTGATTTTTGGCTTGCGGCCGCCCACATCACGCCCGCCGCCCATCTTCACAAGAAGTTCTTCCAGTTGGAATTTTGGCCCGGGCGCCGCCCACATCACTGGGCTACGCCCATCTTCAGAAGGTCAGGACCATCTTCACACCCTCCCTCAAGTTGAGCATGGGGATTAAGAATGCCCAACTTGCTAAGGAGTAAATCAAATTGTTGTTTTCCAAGAGCCTTAGTAAAAATATCTGCCAATTGTGTCTTCGTAGGAACATAGGAAGTAGAAATAAGGCCATCTGAAATGGCATCACGAACAAAGTGGCAGTCAATTTCAATATGCTTTGTTCGTTCATGAAATACGGGGTTCTTGGCGATATCAAGAGCTGGTTGACTATCGCAGAAGATGTTGATCGCCTTCGGATGATGCACACCAAGACTTAAAAGTAATTCCTTCAACCATTTCAATTCACAGGTAAGGGCAGCCATAGATCGATATTCAGCCTCAGCAGACGATCGAGACACCGTGGTTTGTTTCTTCGTCTTCCAAGAGATAGGAGAGTAACCAAGAAACACAAGCCAGCCGGAGAGAGAACGACGAGTAATAGGGCAAGCAGCCCAATCTGAATCACACCATCCTTGTAGTGTGAGTTCACTATCAGCACGAAGAAGGATACCTTGACCATGAGTGCTTTTGAGATAACGAACAACTCGCAGTGCTGCATCCCAATGATCCTTGCGAGGTTCCTTCATAAATTGAGATAGAATGTGAACCGAGTATGCCAAATCTGGGCGAGTAACTGCCAAGTAAATGAGACGACCAACCAATCGTCTATAACGTTCTGGATCATCCAGAAAATCACCAGTGGCAAGGCCGAGTTTATGGTTAGGTTCAATAGGAAAGCCAGATGGCTTAGCTCCCAATAGCCCAACCTCGGATATAATGTCCAAGGTGTACTTGCGTTGGCACAAAAACAGGCCAGATGAGCTACGAGCAACTTCAATACCCAAAAAATACTTCAAGGAGCCAAGGTCCTTCATCTTGAAACATTCACTTAGATACTTTTTGAAAGACTGTAAGGCAGCGGAATCGTTCCCAGCTATAATGAGATCGTCAACATACACAAGAATATTCATATGAATCGTACCTTTGGTGAATGTGAACAAGGAATAATCAGAGTAAGACTGCAAGAAACCATAATGTTTCAAGGAAGCTACAAGCTTAGCGAACCAACAACGCGGGGCTTGCTTCAGGCCATAAAGAGACTTGCGAAGACGACAAACCATATTTGGTTGATTGGAATGAAAACCCGGAGGAGGTTTCATGTAGAGTTCTTCTTGAAGATCACCATGCAAGAAAGCATTATGCACATCCATCTGATGTAGTTCCCAATTCTTTGAAGAAGCAATGGCAAGGAAGGCTCGAACGGTGACCATCTTGGCCACAGGAGCAAAAGTTTCCGTGTAGTCAATTCCCTCTTTCTGATGATTACCAAGGACCACCAAGCGAGATTTGAGTCTTTCAACTGTGCCATCAGATTTGTACTTAATCCGATAGACCCACTGGCTACCAAGAGCCCGCTTACCATGCGGAAGGGGAACCATAGTCCATGTGCCATTATCTTCCAAGGCACGAATTTCAGCTTGCATAGATTCTTTCCAGCCATCTTGGGACATGGCCTCACGGAAAGTCCTAGGATCTTTAGCCAAGGTAATAGCTGCAAGAAAGTTACGATAATTCACAGAAAAACTGTCACAATTTATGTAGTGAGCTATAGGATAAGGGGTACCTGAGGAGCCGACATGAGTGGAGTGTTCGGGGGATGGACTAGCAGAAGTAACAGTGGCAGCAATATAGTCCCGAAGAAGAACAGAGGGTACTTTCGTACGCATGCCCCTCCCTAAAGCCTCTTGCTCAGAAGGAGGGGTATCTGTCGTAGTAGCAGGAGAGACCTCCGTAGGAGTAATATCTGCAGAAACTGTAGTCACGGAATCAGGTACATCTGTAGGAGCCACTGTCAAAGAATCTGAAACAACATCTGCCATGTCCGGATAATCAAGGAAGGCGAAATCAGCCTCTTGATTAATAATCTCAACGGAAACCGGGGAATGAGGCACATACGACAGATCACTGTAAGGAAAGTTATTCTCAAAGAATTTCACATCCCGGGAGACAAAAAATTTCTTTGTCTCTAGATCAAACAACTTCCACCCCCTTTTTGCCAAGAGGATAGCCCACAAAAATACACTTACAACTACGACTAGCAAACTTATCTCCCTTCGTTTTCTGATTATGAGCATAACACAAGGAACCAAAAACCCGAAGAGAGTCAAAGAAAGGTAATTTTCCAAACAAAACCTCATAGGGAGTCTTATTACCTAAGAGGGGAGTGGGAGTTCGATTAATCAAGTGAGCAGAAGTAAGAATTGCTTCACCCCAAAAGAAAATAGGTAAATGAGCTTGAAATCGAAGAGCTCTAGCTATATTCAGAATGTGACGATGTTTTCGCTCGACTCGACCATTTTGTTGGGGGGTACCAACACAAGATGTTTGAAAAGTGATGCCAGTGGAGAAAAAATAATCAAGCATGCAATTAAATTCAGTCCCATTATCAGATTGGACAACCTTAATTTTCTGCGAAAACTGACGTTCAACCATTGCAATAAATGCCATAAACATACGAAAAACTTCGGTTTTATCTATCAACAAATAAACCCAAACAGCTCGGGAAAAATCATCTACTAAAGTTAAGAAATATCGTGCACCACAGGAGGAAGGATGAGTGTATGCACCCCACAAATCACAGTGAACTTTCTCAAAAATTCTAGTAGACTTGTGGTCACTAACAGGAAAACTATCTCTAGATTGTTTAGCCCTAAAACAAGTATCACAAGGTTTAAGTAAACTGCCAGAAGAACCACGAACAGGAGGAAGGAGCTTTACTACATTCTCGGAAGGGTGCCCCAAGCGATTATGCCACAACTCCAACACAGAAGGAGATCCAGAAACAGAGACATTATATGCTGAAGATGCGCCGCGAAAGTAGTAGAGTCCATCCCGCCTAACACCCATTCCAATCAGGTTCCTCGACAGGTCCTGTATAGCACACATAGATGAGTTAAATTGGACAGTGCAATGAATATCGTCAGACAATTGAGAAACTGAAATTAAATTGCAGCATAAATTCGGAATAAAGAGAACATGAGAGAGAGTAATAGTGTCCGTCAGACGGACGGAACCCTCAGTATGAGCCAAAACCGATGACCCATTAGGCAAACCAACAGGACAAGCCGGTATTGTCCGAGAATCAAGAAGATATGAGGCATTTTCGGTGACATGATTGGAAGCACCTGTATCAATTACCCATGAAGTTGAATCAAACTTACCATGGAGGCGATCATTTGAGATTTGGGTATTACCAACAAGGCTTGCTAGAGCCTCCCATTGTTCAGCAGTAAACGATGAGGATGAAGCCCCAGATGAAGATCCTACAGCAGCTGCACCAACATTAACAGGGCCACGATCCGGTGTTGTTGTAGGTCCGATGTGAGGAGAACCCCTACCTCGCCCATTCTGCGGACGACCACCTCCGCGGGGATTGGATTTGCGTTGCTCAACCCACCAATCCGGATATCCATGCAATTCAAAGCATGTGGTACTATCATGTCCCGTTTTCTTACAATGAGTACATGTAATATGAGATTTATCCGGATTGTCACGACTACGAGATCCACTGGTGCGAACAGCAAAACTAACCACATCTTCAAGAACGGGTTTGGCAATACGAACTCGCTCATCTTGAGCCACCAATTTATATGCCCTATCAAGACTAGGGAGAGGATCCATAGATAAAATATTAGTGCGAGTATTGGCATGATACTCGGAATTCAAACCCATGAGAAATTGATGAAGCTTTCCTGCCTCTCTCAAGGACTGCATGTTCCGAGCTGAGCAGCCGATTGTTACAACAAGTACACTGATCAACGGTTCATGACTATGGAGTTCTTCCCACAACCCGGTCAATTTGCCAAAATATGTGGCCACAGACATATCCTTGGTTTGTTCACAACGAGCAATAGAGGCCTTCAATTGTTGAATGCGAGGACCGTCAACCACAAAGATAACGATTCTTAAGGGAGTCCCACAAACGTTTAGCATCTCTAAATTTCGAGAGAGTGCTTTTAACGTTGGGTTGACTGATATTCATGATCCAAGAAATCAACATGGCATGAATGGTATTCCAATCGAGATGTGGTGCGAGGAAGAATAGGTTGAGTAATCGTACCATCTAGGAAACCAAATTTCCGGCGAGCTTCAAGAGCCGTCTGCATATCACTAGCCCAATCATCATAATTTTCGCCATTAAAACGAGTAGGAGTAATAAAATCGCTGGCCTATCACGAGGACCAAGGTAGAACGGAGAGTTATATTCAATTTTAGGGGGATTATTAACGATAGCATCGTTCCCCGCCATTGATTTAAACTTGTGTATGTTGTGGCTCTGATACCATGAAGGAAAACAAATTATGATTTTCCCAAAACTTGAAATTGTTATTGATCAATCAAGAATATATATGTTACAAGATATTCCTGGCTCAAGGAGTTCTAAATGGAAAAGGAAAATAAAATAAGGGAACAAAATCAAAGAAGAAAACATAATTAGGGAACTAAATCTCGTCAGAATCGGGGCTTGGGCGATCGCCCACTGGGACTTGGGCGGTCGCCTACTTCAACAGGCGTTTCCTCCTTGTTTGATTTTTGGCTTGGGCGGTTGCCCACATTACTTGGGCGGTCGCCCATCTTCACAGTAAGTTTTTCAGCGTTGGAATTTTGGCCTGGGCGGTCGCCCACATCACTTGGGCGGTCGCCTATCTTCACAACAGTAAGGTCAGGACCATCTTCACAGTATATCATTCTAAGAACGCATGACTAAAGAATTCGTATTCTATTTTTTTTGGGCAAAAAGCTGCAAACAATTTCGATTTTTTTTTTTTTCTTTTTGCCTTTTTGAGACAATTCCTTTAAAAACCCCGGCCTAACATTTACGCATTATGAGGTTGAGCAATCTTAGAGAGCTGTTCTCAGATCACATGTTAACTCTGAGATTTCTAAATTTCATAAAAGAAATGAGGGGAGGGGGAGAGATTTTTAGAGAGAGAAGCACCATGTTTCTATTTTAATTTTATTGGAAATAAAGGATTAGTTTGAGAATTTCATTAAATGAACTAGGGGCCTGATAAAAAATACTCCTATATCGATTCATGAAAATAAATGACACAGACTCTCCTCTTTGAAAATTAAGTAATTTTGGGTGGCCTTAAGGGAATATTTCCCTTCTGATTAAATACTGTAACTTAGAACCAATGGTCTCCTGACCTGACCTAATGGTATCTTAGGTGACTTTCTGTAGGGGAGGTCACCAGTTCGATTCCCCTCACGGGGAATATTGTGGTTTAATTATTTTCTTGGGTTTCAGGAGCCTTGGAGTCCCCCGGGACACATCCGTACAGTTAAGTAATTGCCTTGTAGGAGTTCAAATCTTGACAGTTTCTTGGTGATGTGGAACAGCCAATTCATTGGTGTTGTGGAGCAGCCAAGTAATTGCCTTGTAGAAGAAGGCTCCTTCAGGGAGCTCTGGAGTATAAGAGTGCTTTGCCACCACATTTGCATAGAGGCATATCCCGCGATTTACCTTCGCATGCGAGAGATCGGTGCGGTGGTCGAATTAGCACGGCGAAGGCTGGGAGCACTGGGTAATCAAAAAAAAAAAAAAACTGTAACTTAGGGTTTAATTCTCAGCTCAGATTTAATTCTCCCGGTGTTTTTGGTAAGCTTAAGCTGAGGGTGAGGGCTAGGGAGCATTAATATGGACGTTGACCACGTGCTTCACATTCTCCTTGTCTTCTTACCTGAATACTCACTCCGTCCGTCCGAAAGAACACTGTTGGTCAACAGCAGTTAATTTTGATCAAACATTAATACAAATTTAATTATTTTATAGAAATTTTAAAAATTATTATTAATAAACCATTTATTGATTTATGAATAATAATTTTTAGAATTTCAATATAATGATTAGATTTGCATTAATGTTTGGGTCAAAGTTAACTGTTATTGACCAAAAGTGTCCTTTCAAACGGGACGGAGGGAGTATATTTTTTTGGGTGAATATTAAATATTTATATTTAAATTGGATTGAAAATAAGTCAATATTAGAAAAAGAGCAAATTTAGAAGCACAAAAAAAATTTAACAAGATCTTGATCACAAAAACAATTATCAAAAGTTGATTGTATGTTAAATTAATGAATGCCGAAACTTACAAATACAATATCCGATAATTGATTAACAGTAGTACTACTTGTACGTTAAATTTTATGCTAATTTTTTGTGATTTCAATATCCAAAAATCTAGGGAGAAACGTGTTTCTCCATAAGTTATGGAGAAACGGGTTCCGACTTGTCGCGCGACAATGAACTGGATATCCAGAACCTTATGAAAGTGATATCCAGAAACCTTCAAATGAATATCTAGAAACCTTCAAAATGTTTCTGGATATTCATTTGATGGTTTCTGAATATACATTTGAAGGTTTCTGGATATCCAGAAACCTTCAATAGCAATTTCTGGATATGCCCTAACACATTTCTGGATATGCACCTAACGGTTTGGATATACACCTGCCACGGTTTGGATATACATTTCACATACTTCGGATATGCACCTAACGGGTTTACGGATATCAAGCCAAAGCTTCTGGATATCCAGAAGCTTTGGTCTTAGCCTTGGATTTTTTTTTTTCTGGATATCAAATGCAAAACTTCTGGCTATTAAAAACACGTTTCTCTATAATTATGGAAAAACGCGTTTCTCAGCAGACCTACTCTTTCAATATTACTCTGTAAAAAAGAGTTTCGATCTATCTCTGTTAGAGGTGGCCGGTCGGTTAAACCGCCGGTTAGCCGGTTGAAAACCGGCGGTTGAAACCTCCAAAATCCCCAATCGGAACCGAACCGCCTAACCGGCTAGACCGGTTACGGTTTAGGCGGTTCACGGTTTTAACGGTTATCCGGTTAACCTCGGTTGACGGTTTGGATATGCTCGGCGAGTCCTTGGTGTTGCTCGGCCAAGCAACCCTTTAGGGTTTAGGGTTTTGAGGGTTGCTCGGCCGAGTCTTTGGTGCTGCTCGACCGAGCAACCCTTTAGGAGTTTAGGGGTTGAGGGTTGCTCGGCGAGTCTTTGGTGTTGCTCGGCCGGGCATATCATTTTTCAGTTAATTTTTTTAACGATTTTTTTGAAAAAAGTTAACTTTTATTTTTTTTTCAATTTTTTTTTGGATAGATAAGACTATTTTAAACTTAAGTTTACTACATACATTTTTTACAAAAAGGTTTATAAAAAAAGTTATGAATTTTTAAAAAATGAAAGTTAACGGTTTTTTGAAAAAGTTAACTTTTATTTTTTCAATTTTTTTTTGGATAAATAAGACTATTTTAAACTTAAGTTATCTACATACATTTTTTGAAAAAGATTTATAAAAAAAGTTATGAATTTTGAAAGAAAAGAAAACTTAACTTTTTTTAAAGAAACAAGTAGTCGTTTGGAAAAAAGGGACGCACCCTTAAATTTTATTAATTAAAATACAATTACAACGAGGGTATTGGTAGGAGTGGTGGTGGTAGGCTGGTAGTAGTGGACCTAGTGGTATTGATAGGAGTGGTAGCCGGTAGGAGTGGTAGTAGTAGTGGTAGTAGCGGTAGTGGTAGTGGTGGTAGTAGTAGTAGTAGTGATAATAGTAGTTGTGGTGGTGGTGAATGGTGATGTTGGTGATGTAGACCGATAGTAGTGGTAGTGGTAGGTAGCGGTAGTAGTGGTGGTGGTAGTAGTAGTAGTGGTAGTAGTAGTGGTGTTGGTGGGGATGGTGGTGGTAGTAGTAGTAGTGCTAGTAGTAGTGGTATTGGTAGGAGTGGTAGTAGTAGCGGTAGTAGTAGTGGTGATAGTACTATAGTAGTAGTAGTGGACCTAGTGGTAGTAGTAGTAGTGGTGGTGGTGGTAGTAGTGGTGGTGGTAGTAGTGGTGGTGGTAGTGGTGGTGGTGTAGACTAGTAGTAGTGGTATTGGTTGGAGTGGTAGAGGTGGTAGTGGTAGTGGTAGCGGTAGTAGTGGTGGTGGTAGTAGTAGTAGTGGTAGTAGTAGTGGTGGTGGTGATGGTGGTGGTGTAGACTGGTAGTAGTGGTATTGGTAGGAGTGGTAGTAGTAGCGATAGTAGTAGTGGACCTAGTAGTAGTAGTAGTAGTGCCACTACTGTAGTGGTGGTGGTGGTAGTAGTGGTGGTGGTAGTGGTGGTGGTGGTGAATTGGTGATGGTGGTGGTGTAGACTAGTAGGAGTGGTAGTACTAGTAGTAGTGGTAGTAGTGGTGGTGGTGGTGGTGGTGGTGGTGGTGTTACCGGTAGTAGTAGTAGTAGGGGTGGTGGTGGTGTTGGTGGTGAGCATGCGGCTAGTTTGAAAAAGTAGCAGTTGGAATGAGTTTTGGCGTTACCGCTCGTAGGAACAGCTCATATGACTCCTACCGAGCATGACCGTTATTGGAAATTAACACTACTGGAAGGTTATGCTCGGCCGAGCAACTCATATGACTCGGCCGAGCAAGCCAAAACCGGCGGTTAACCGGCGGTTGGCCGATTTTTCAAAATTTCAAACCTTAACCGAACCGGCCAATTACCGGTTTCGGTTAGCCGGTTCCGATTAACCGCCGTTGACCGGTTTTGACCGGTTTTGGCCGGTTTTCAACCTTTCGATTGGCCGGTTCGATTTATAAAATGGACACGTCTAATCTCTGTCCCACACCACTCAAAGTCTTAAAATAGAAGAGGATTTAAAACAAATGAGACATGCTTTTCTCTTGCAACAACAAATGATCAAAGATAATGACACATCTCTCCTATTTTATATTTAGTGCTATGATTGATTGCTATTATTAGTAAAATTTGCTACCTTGCCTTAGATATAATTAATTTTAAATTCATTAATAAGAGTCGACAAAAATAATTGAGCAAAATGACTATTAGAATTATTATTTAAATGAAAAATGCAACATTAATCGAGAATAAAAAATATTCAAATTACTGGAATAGATTTATAAGATAGAAAATAATGAATATGATCTGATACTCTATCATTCATAATCTATAGTATAAATGAGAACTTGTCCTTGCTACAGTATTATGAACAGTACCAATTGTCAAATTTTTCATTTTGCCCTCACTAAGTTGTCTTTTTCCCATTTTGCCATTAATTTTTTTTTTTAAATTAAAAAAAAAAAAACGTGTCCTCGGACACGGACTTAATTAAAAAAAAAAAACGTGTTCTCGAACACGGGCTTTTACTAGTTAGTAATATGGCAGAGCTAGGATTTTGAACAGGGGCAAAAATTTTACAAGGGTAAAATAAAACATAATGAAGTACAGTATAGATTTAATATAAATTGGGGCAAAAATATTATGTAGTACATATTTTTTGGTACAAAATCATGGCAAAATTGATAAAAAAAAAAAAACCATTATTTAAAAAGTAAAATACTCCCTCCGTCCCTAAATGTTTGTCCCATTTTTCCTTTTCCTTTGTCCCAAAAAGTTAGTCTCATTTTCAAAATTAAAGCTTCAAAATCACTAAATTTTCAAAACTTGTAACATTTAGGGACGGAGTATTACATAACGGCGGTGTATATTATCAATAATTTTCAAAGCGTTCGTAAAAATAACCAAAATTAAAGTTTCAAAATTACTAAATTAAAATGTTGAAAAGTCAAATGAAATAAACATTTAGGGACAGAGGGAGTATCACATATTATCAATTTGCACTTTTCAAAATTAAGTGGGACAGCTGTACCCTTTTGTATTCATGTAGATTCGCCTCTGAATAATATCATCTTGTAAATTCAGTTTTATATGGATAATGCTTTATTTGTCAGTATTTTCTTGAAATAACATTTTAATTGTTGATTTGGTAAAGATATTTTTGGAGAAAAAATGAACTACCTTTTTCTTTTTCTGGGAGTAGAAGAAATAATCCTTTTGCCAAGGGGGTTTAATTTAAACAAAATACTCCCTCCGTCCCACTATAGTTAACATCCAAGGGGTGGGTTCAAAAACCAAGGAAAAAGAATAAAATAAAAAAAAATGTGTGGTGAAAAATGAAGAAAGAGAATGAGTGAGGTAAATAGTAGTGTTGGTTGAATAAATATGTGGTAGAAAATGAAGAGAGAGAATGAGTGGTGGGGTAGAGTGAATATAAAAATATAAAAACTTAGTTATTTTTTGAAGGTGTCAAGTATAGTGGGACGGCTCAAAATGGAAAGAAGTGTCAAGTATAGTGGGACGGAGGGAGTATATGAGAAAATAAGGAAATGATTTAAAGATGAAGCTAAACCCACGGCTAGAAAAATGAATTTTAAATAATAATTAACTTAAATTGGGTAAGTTATGAAATTTTTCGGAGATGATAGGAAAGAGAAAGAAACGTACGAAAGGGAAAATAAATGGAAAGAAAACTAAAAGTGTGTGGGAATTAATATTAATTCTTTATTACTGAGAGTGTTTGAAGCAGACGTCTTCAGCAAAAGTGCGTCTAAGTTCCCTTCATGTAAGTCCCCCCCGGGCCCCACCCCCTCTCCCTCTCACACACACTTCACAGTTCACACACACAATACAGCGTACTCTATCAAACAACGGCGCGGACACCCTCTCCTTCTCTCTCTCTCTAGAATCCATCTACTTTCTCTCTCTAGAAGCATATTTGCCACGCGCAGAAACTTCTCTTTTTTCAAATTTCTAGTGAGAGAAATTGACTAAAGAAATGGGTGGAAAAACCAATGAAATTTCTTTCTCTCTGCTGTACATATATTTGTACAATTTCATGAATAGATAGATTCATGTAATTTTTCTGTATCTAAATTGTACAGAGTGAAATGAGCTGAAAAAGAAAATAAACTGAAACCCGGCTTACGCGGCGCGAGGTAATCGGTTTCTTGTCCTGGCAAGGGGAGGAGATTACAGAATTTCTACAACCCGGGTTGTGATTTAAAAGATGGATCATGCAGCTCTATTTTACTGATTTTTTTTATATTTCTTTTTTTTTGAGATTTGGGATTATTTTTGTTTTGTTTGTTCTTCTGGGTATTTGGTGAAATTTGTTATGTGGAGACAAGATCTGGAGATGGTGCTTAATCTGGGTTTTATGTTCGCTGCTCGTGTGTTCTTTTAAGGTACAATTCTTATTTTTGCCTGCATTACTGATTTTCAAATGTTGTCCTATTTTTTCTGCACAATTTCTTAATTTCTTTATAATATGTTTGGTTCACCAAATATAGTGTTCTTCTGGGGTGTGTTGTATTTGATTTAAGGCCTAAAATAGAATTGTTTAGTTGCATGAATTGATTATTAGCAATTGGAAAAATGGTGAATATTTTTCTTGAAAACAAATTAATAAATAAATTGTATTGGCAGTAATTCAAGTAAGCATAAATATTGGACATTGATAGGTGGAGACAGTTGGAGTATCAGATGAGTTTTTTAATCGTATAGTTTGTCTGTGATTGGGGGTCTAATTAGATCCTTCAGATTTTCACCAGTAACCATGAGTTTTTTTTTTTTTTTTTTGCTTGATTGATTTTTTATGTGATAAATTGGGTTTTTGATTCAGCTGATCACTCTGGCTACAGGAAACAAATGGTTGAACATTGTTTTGAAGTCAATTTTTCTATCAAATTGAAAGTGGACATTTTGAAATTTGGTTCTTAAATGGATTGAGGAGTTGGAATGATGGGGGCAATGTTGAAGATATTTGCGTATCTGTTGTTAATTTCAACTTTCCTCGTATCTGTTTTGGCTTCTGATAATGAGTTCCCGAGGTGTAATTGTGAAGATGAGGGGTTTTGGGGTGTTGAAAACATAATGGAGTGCCAGAAAGTTAGTGATTTCTTGATTGCTGTCGCGTATTTCTCTATTCCGATCGAGCTCCTATACTTTGTTAGCTGTTCTAATTTTCCCTTCAAATGGGTACTCTTTCAATTCATTGCCTTCATTGTTCTATGTGGAATGACTCATTTGCTCAATGGTTGGACCTATGGACCGCACCCTTTTCAATTAATGCTTGCCCTCACCATTTTCAAAGTCCTTACTGCATTAGTCTCGTTTGCTACTGCTATTACCCTCATTACCCTCATTCCATTGTTGCTTAAGTCGAAAGTCAGAGAGTTTATGTTAAAGAAAAAGACTTGGGATCTTGGTAGGGAGATGGGAATGATTCAAAAGCAGAAAGAAACCGGTTGGCATGTTCGTATGCTCACTCAAGAAATCCGGAAGTCGTTAGATCGACATATGATTTTGTATACGACTCTTGAGAAGCTATCAGAGACTTTGGATTTGCAGAATTGTGCTATTTGGATGCCAAACGAGGGTAAAACAGTCATGAACCTCACCCACGAGCTAAAAGGTGTGAATCCATCAAGAACGTCTACTGATCTCACCATGCCAATTATGGATTCCGATGTTCAAACGATTAAGGGGAGTGAAGGAGTTAGAATTCTTGATCCCGACTCACAACTTGCTATTTTAAGTTGTGGGGAAGGTACGGAGCCGGGAGCTGTGGCTGCAATTAGAATGCCAATGCTTCGAGTTTCCAACTTCAAAGGTGGGACCCCCGAGATGGTACAAACTTGCTATGCAATACTTGTATTAGTTCTTCCTGGTGGGCAGGTTAGAACTTGGACTAACATGGAGCTTGAGATAGTAAAAGTTGTTGCTGATCAAGTTGCAGTTGCACTTTCTCATGCTGCAGTTCTTGAAGAATCTCAGCTCATGAGAGAGAAACTAGTTGAGCAAAATCGAGCTTTCCAACAAGCAAAGCAAAATGCATTGATGGCAAGTCAAGCTAGGAACGCTTTTCAGATGGTAATGAGTAATGGGATGAGGAAACCTATGCATTCAGTTATGGGGTTACTTTCCGTTATGCAAGATGAGAATCTAAGTAGCCAGCAGCAAGTTCTCGTTGATACTATGGTTAAGACAAGCAATGTTCTTTCTATGTTAATTAACGATGTTATGGATTCTTCTAAAGATAACGTAAGGTTTCCGTTAGAGATGAGATCTTTCCGTTTACGTTCTTTTGTAAAAGAAGCTGCTTGTGTTGCTAAGTGCTTGTGTGCTTATAGCGGTTATGGTTTCGTGATTGAGGTGGATAAATCCTTGCCTGATTATGTTATGGGGGATGAGAGAAGAATCTGTCAGGTTATTTTGCACATGGTTGGTAATCTATTGAAGGGTAAGAATGGGGGAGGGAGTTTAACGTTAAGGGTATTTTCGGAAAGTGGAAGTCATGGGAGAAATGATCAGAGATGGGGAAATTGGAGAACCAACTCTTCTGATGGATATGTGTTTATCAAGTTTGAAATCGGGATTAGTGATGGTTTATCTCTGTTAGAAGGCTCATTTGTAGATTGGAGACAGGCCAGTGGAGGAATTGAGGATGAATTGAGCTTCAGCGTGTGCAGAAAAATTGTGCAGGTTAGTTTCACATATGTGTTCTTATTTTTTTTTTATTTTATTTATTTTTTTTTTTTTTTTTGTGAACTGAGATGTGAACCAAATTGGCAGCTGATGCAAGGGAACATTTGGGTAGTACCGAATCCAGTTGGATTTGATCAAAGCATGGCACTTGTTCTTCGGTTTCAACTACGTCCATCAACCGTGACAGGTATCTCGGAAACCGGAGAATCGTCAGAATCAAATTCTTTATTCCGAGGCCTTCAAGTTCTATTAGCTGATTCTGACGACGTGAACAGAGCCGTGACTCGCAAGCAACTAGAGAGGCTAGGCTGCATTGTTTCAACCGTTTCCTCCGGTTCTGATTGTCTGACGGCTCTTACCCAATCGTTCCAAATCCTTATTTTGGATCTTCAAATGCCCGATTTGGATGGTTTTGAAATAACTTTGAGAATCAGAAAGTTTCGAAGCAGAAATTGGCCTTTGATCATTGCTTTGACTGCAAGTGATGATGAAGACGTGTGGGAAAAATGCATGCAAATTGGAATGAATGGAGTTATTCAAAAACCAGTTCTTTTACAAGGTGTTGCTAATGAGCTGAAAAGAGTCCTGTTGCAAGCAAATAAGATTGTGTGATATTGTGAATGCAACTAAACAAGGTACTTATCCATTACACACTTTGCAGTTAAAGCTTTGTTACCCAAAATGGGGCGTAAAAGTTGCATGGCAAATATTTCGTACTTAAATACAGCACAAAGATGTTTCATGCACAACATTAGCTAGTCAAAAATGGTATAGAAAATTTGTTTCCTTCCTATTTCATTCTCTTGAATTATTTACTACTCTAATTGTAGTAGCTAATATAGTTACATTAGATTATAAATACGTTAGAACAAACAACATTAACTCACATCTAACCTAAAAGGCAAGCAAAAAACTGATAAATATTGGGGAGTTTGATTGCAGATTTATGATGCCAGTTGACTATGTTGTTATAAACCCGAACTTCTAGTTAGAAGATTCACTCGTATCTAATTTTCAATCAATGGATAATTTTTTTTAAAAAAAAAAATCCGTGGCTCGTGTCGTATGAAATATGTAGACATTGAGATATGAAATTATCGATAGACCCATATGGAGTTATTGACAGACAACCTATATTGGAAAGAATTCAATTCTTTGAACGTGCAGAGCATGTGCACCTAGTTGGAGGATGTACTGTGTGTTTTCTGGGTGGAAACTGGAAGGTTATGGGAGGATGGTATGGGTCAAAACTGATGTCTGGTATTTCTTCCCTGTGAAAATATGGAGAAAGAAAGAAAGCAAAACATGCATGAATTTGGGTACGTATATGGACACTTTTTCTCTGATATTTCAATTATAAGACGATATTGGCATCAGTCCCTTTCCTTATCGCTGAAATACCCCACCACTCCCATGAATTTCATCTAGGTGTTTTATGTCCCTTTAATATCAAAAGTTGATTTTTTTGGTATTTAATTTTGTTTTCTCATATTTCTTTGATGTTACTTTCATTATCATTATTGGGTTTGATTGTGCCAAGTGAAATCTTTATCACGCATCCTTGTGTAGTGGTAGTCTGTAGTGAAGCTACATACTTTTCATGGTATGGGGTCAGTTGACCCCCTTACGTAAATTTATCATTTTAAAACCTTGAAATTTTTGAAAATATGACTTTTCACCACTGTATATAAGGGGTTTTTCATTTATGACCCCCCCCCCCTCTTATTTTCTTCAATCAAATCTTTGGCTTCGCTGAAGCCATAGGTCCTCGTAATCGGAGGTTTTGATGGGATTTGAATCTGACTCAATTGCGTAGTCGTTTGATTGGTGGTTGGATATTTTTTTCTTGAAAGCATAATATTTTTCCAATATTCAATAATAATAGTGATTTCACACTTTTGTCAATCAATTTCCACTACACATATGTTTAACAAAGGTTTGTTGAATTCCTTGTCAAAAAACAAACATTATTGTGATGGTTTTTATCTAGGTACAATTGATCCTTGTCAAATTGGTGTATTGTAATTCTTCTTTCCTGCTAAAGTTTCTATTCTTCTTTTATATGATTGTTTGACCAGAACTTTTGTAAAATAATATTGTGCATCATCATGTGCTGTGCACGTGATATTGTTGGTCAATATGGTATTTGATGGACATGCCATGTCACCAAGGTGTTGTAGGGTCAACAGTAGAATGCCCAAGCGAATTTGGAACTGCTCTAAGACTACACACAACGGAAAAGAGAGAGAAAGTCACGGAATCCTCACAACCTAGGGCGGCCAGCCAAGAGCCAACCGAGGTTGGGTCACAAAAATGTTTTGATTTTGTACATGTGTCACCTTTTCATTGGGTGACATGTGTTTATATAAATATACTAGTAAAAGCCCGTGTTCAAAGTCACGTTTTTTTTTTAATTTAAAAAAAAAAATTTAAAGGGCAAAATGGGAAAGGGACAACTTAGTGAGGGTAAAATGGGAAATTTGATATGTGGTACTGTTCATTGTACTGTTCACGGAGGGGTTGTGATTTATACTATAGATTTTTAAAATTAATATATTTTATATAATTATATAAGATTAAAAATTAAAAAATATATCAAAATTCATTTTTTTTATAATTGTATGGGTAATTATTTTTAATAATTGTACGGGTAATTTTAGAAATATTATTACTAATACATTATTTAAAAAAATAAAATGATAAGTATTTTAGGTAAGTTGAAGTAAAGAAAAATAAGCATTTTATTAAAAGGTTGGGTTGGGTTAGATCACTGATGGGAGTATAAATTATATAAGGTTGGAGTGGCGTATATGAAAATGAAAGAAATTAATATTTTATTTGAGATTGAATTAGTTCGAGTTGGGGTCACTGATGATGATGAGGAGGGTAGTATAATGTGTGGTTATGATTCAACCATGTCTTTCCTTTTTTTACCGTATGAAAGAGATAACTTTGGTGCTCAGTGGATCCCACATTTTTTGAATTGATCAAAACCATGAGTTATCTAGGATGAAAGACGTGGTTGGATGAGGTTGGTGGATTGAAACTGCTCGCTGCAAAGAGATAACTTTGGTGCTCGCTGCAGTCTTGTTGTAACGAGGCAATCCTTAAGTTCGCTGCAGTGGTTATCTATAGTATAAATTAAACTCCTCTTTGCTAGTTGTATGAATAGTGTCAAATGGCAAATTTTCCATTTTGTCCTTAAATTTTTTTTTTAATTAAAAAAAAAATTAAAAAAAAAACAAAAAAACAAAAAAACGTGGCCTTGGACACGGGCTTAGGGCTAGTGTATCCATATTTAAAACCAAGCTATGTCCATATAAGCTCGTTACAGTCTTGTTGTAACGAGCGGCAGCAGTCTCATATCCATATTTAACAATCAAGCCATGTAGATATACATGGTAATTTTAGAAATATTATTGGAAATGAGACATTTTAAATGGGACGCCCAAAATGGAAAGTGAGGTAGGAAAGAGAAAAAGTGAGGTAGGAAAGAGAAAAATTTTAAATGTTGTGAGTATGAAAAATTAAATAGGAGAGAGAATGAGTGGGAGGAATAGTTAGGAGAGAGAATGTTGTGAGTGTAAAAGTAAAGTAGGAGAGAGAATGAGTGTGTGAAATAGTGAAAAAAACTTTCCTTTTTTGGAAATGAGACATTTTAAATGGGACGCCCAAAATGAAAAGTTGAGACATTTAGATTGGGACGGAGGGAGTATTATTTTAGTTGTCAATACTACGAAACATGACGAAGTTACTTTGAAAATAACTTTAAATTAATTAAATTATTCTATTGAATATCTAAAAATTAGTATTTATAATGCTGTATTAATAACAAAATTTATCAAAATAATTAAGTTAATTTAAAATTACTGCTTGCTTAAAGTAGTATTAACGAGAAAAAAAAATAGGAACAAAGGAAGTAGCAATCATATGAGACAGTTTTGGACATATGAGGAGGCGGCTTTGAGGCTTATATTTAAATGATTTTTCCACTTGTAATATACTGTAAGTAATTAAAGTGTTGTGCCAAGGGCTATGAATGTTGGAACTTAAATTAAATACTCTAGTACGTACTATTTACTACTATACTATGATGTAGACTTTTCATACCACTCCACTAAATAACCTCGTAAATAGAATATAATCCTTTTCTTCTTCTTTTTAGCTTCAATCATACTCCCTTCTATTCCTAATTAATGTCTATTTTTTATTTTCAAAATATAAATTAAAGTAATTTCAGTGAAAAAACATATATAAGTATATATAGATGCATAATACCACATAGATTACCAACAAGTCCTAGATCGCTTGGTAAGAGGGTGTTTTTGTTTAACCAGAGGTTTTGAATTCGAGCACTACGAATACAACAACGTTAAATTTTATTGGAAAAACTTTGCCGCTTTTGCGGTCTTATTGAATCACGTTAGTTGACATCCTATCCTATCCTATGTGGTGTTCGGATATATAAATATATATTGAGCTCTGAAAATATAAAATATTATGAATATAATAGAGTAAAATTAAGCTCTGATTTTTGGGTGGGAAATGAGATGATAACAAGGAGAAGGGGGGTCTGTATCTAGATCTGCAATTTTGCAAATATATGCAGGCAGATAAAGTGGTATAAGAGCATGGATCCCAATCCCTTTAAAACAATAAATATTTAACAAGTTGCTATCTATCTTTAGTATTGTAACAACAAAGCAATTTATACAATAATGCAAATGGACAAATGAAAATTTGTTGATTTTTAAATATTGGATGGTTCAATGTATCAGGTCTAAGCAATGATGAATTTACTATAGAAAAGGTCATGATAATTACTCCTTTTTCTCCTAAAAAAATAGTCACATATTAATTATTATTTGTCAAGTAATAGTCATATATTTTAATTATTACTTCTATTTACTCCACACTTTCAAAAAGATGTTCCATTTGATGAGTCAATGCTTCATGATTTATTATATGCTTGTACATCAATAAAATTACAATATAATTATTTTTAGAAATGAAAAAAATTATTTGAGACGAATTAAACATGGAAACATGTTTTTTTTTTACAATGAGGAAGGGGTTTGTCTCACTTTTATTTTCAATAGTCATCTTAATTGAAATTTTATCAAAGTTTTAGAAAAGATAAAAAATAAAGATCCATATAAAACTCTAATATTTATATTGATACATAGTTGAAAATAATAATTCCTCTGTTCAGAAAAATCTGTGTCATTTTAATTTTTATGGTCAACTCAATAATACTTCTTCCGTCCCAAAAAAAATAGTCTCACTTTGACTTTTATTATCAATTTAATGAAAAATTGAACACAACTTTATAAAAATTTAGATATCTCTATTCAGTTCTAAAAATTGAATTGTTATTGATTCACCATTAATACAACAACAATATTACCTAGTACTGCAAAAACTCCCACCTATGATGAAATAAGGCAGGTATGATGTTACGCAATATTGTCTCTATATTGAACTACACTGTTTTGGATGACTCATAATCTACGCAACCTTCTTCGTTAATAATAATTTTTAAAATTATATATGGATCATAAAATTATTATCAAAGTTTAATTTAGTGAATCATAAGAATAATATTAATTAGTATTCATTCAGTATTTAGGAAGTTATCGAACCAGAATTAAATAACAACTAGCATCATTCAAGTAAACCTTGGTGATGGATAAAGTAACCTCAACAGGAATCACAATTTAGCATCTTCTTAGTGACTTGGGCTCTTAATAACTACTAGTACTCCCTCCGATCCTAAAAGATTGTCCTGTTGTACATTTTGCAATTATTAAGGAAGAGTTTCACCTTCTTGTACCTTAGTAGATTTGCACTAACATTCATGCCTAAGTTTAGAAATAAGACATACTTTTTAGGACAAGTCAAAATAGCAAATAAGACAATCTTTCATGAACTAAGGGAGTACTATTTTCTTTAATCATAAGGTGAGATAGATTTTGTATTGCAAGTTTCTAGAACAATCTTATTTTTAATTGAGCCCCAAAAACATTAGCGATTGCGTAGACTAACACGACAAAATTACATATTAATTAATCGCAATCGTGTACTTCAATAAAAATGCAACTTGGTCAGTAATAATAATAATAATAATAATAATAATCAATTTTAGCTACAAGACAACGCATTCCGCATCGGGCATTGCTTAGATTAGCAACAAAATATTCTCTTTTGTGTTAATTATCATAAATAATCTCTAAAATTAATATTTGCGCTAGCGGAGATACAAGACACGTACACGTGGGCGCGTATTAAGAAGTAGTTTAAGGATTATATTAAGGAATAAACACAAAAATCCAATCATGAAACAACTACTAGATTGGTTTGTAATCTAGGGTATCCTTTTTCTAGGTTTTCTTTTCTCTTTTTAAATAAAATAATTAGCTGGAGAGTTTTGGGAATTGGGCAATGGAAAATTAAATTGAAATAATTGGGTCCTCTTAAATGGACTATATAGGCCCATTAAATTGGGCTTCTAATATTTGAGTCTTGATTAGGGATACCCATGCCTATCCAAAGACTGGCTCAGCCCAATTCACTTTGTGGTGGGCTAATTTTGGGCTTCTCTATATATTTTAAATTTAGACAAAAAAAACAATAATAACTTGTTTCTTATTCATTGGGCTTAAATCTTGATTAAGTCTTGTTATTAGAATTTTAGGAATAATTCTCCCTCACCACAAATCATTCTTCATAAAAATTCACATGAAATTCAATAGTCCACAATCAAATAAAGGCCAAAATCAAAATCTCATAAAAACACAAAATTTAGGTATAAGAGTAATTTTAATCCTATACTTTGGGTATAAAAGCGGATTGATTAATAAAATATGAAATTTTATTATTATTTTTAAGAAAATGTGACTTTTTTTTGAAAAATAAATAGATTTATATCCAGATATAAGAATAATTTTAACATTATACATTTGAGTATAAGAGCGACGAGCAGGGATAATGTGTAAACATGAGTTTCTTTCTGTGAAATTGTATATCTCACCTGTATTTTTATGGATTTGTTATGTCATCTAGATTTCATGGCCCGAATTTTAATTAAGATATGGACTTCTTTCTTATTCATTGGGCTTAAATCTTGTTTCAGTACTACGTATTCATCAATGTGCTATATAAATAAACAACGGGAGCCATAAAAATTTTGAAAGCAAGTAAAAATATTTTCAATAAGTCAACGGGGCAAAATAAAAGTTGAGGACAAATTTTTCTTACCCAGAAAGGGT
Organism: Adenophora triphylla var. japonica; assembly: GCA_022495995.1. NCBI lineage: Eukaryota > Viridiplantae > Streptophyta > Magnoliopsida > Asterales > Campanulaceae > Adenophora > Adenophora triphylla. The sequence continues at coordinate 177,378 of JAFEMH010002641.1, read as the reverse complement.
TGGGAAATTTCAAATTCGTACGCTGAAACCTCCAAATTTAAAATATTTACTCATTTCGTCTCATTGGAAAAGGCATAAAATTTTATTTTGTGTGTTCTATTTAAAAAGACACTTTCAAATTAAAAGTTTTTAATACTTTTTTATTCATACGACCCACTTGTTATACTCATAATAACTACTCCCTCCGTCCCAGCGAAAGAGTCGGTAAATTTGTCCGACACGCAAAATAAGAAATGTGATGTAGGAAAGAGAAAAAGTTTAAATGTTGTGAGTATGTAAAATTAAATAGGAGAGAGAATGAGTGGGAGGTGATGTAAGAAAGATAATGTTGTGAGTGTAAAAGTAAAGTAGGAGAGAGAATGAGTGGAGAGAATAGTGATTTAAGGTTTCCTTTTTGGGAAAGTGGCTTTTTAAATGGGACGCCCAAAAAGGAAATAAATGTCTCTTTCGCTGGGACGGAGGGAGTATACACTTACTATTTCCTACCCCACATTCTCTGTCCTACTTAACTTTTTATACTAACAACACTTATTCTACCATAAACTCTACTTAATTCTCGTGCAACACCTATTTTATACATTTTCGAATAAGACGAAGAAAGCAGTGGCGAAGGTAGGCACATGGTGATAATGGGGTCGGTCTTCCGTTTTGGAATGTGTCATTAATTTTTTTTAAATGATTTTTTACTATTAAAAATAATGAATTTAAACATTTTAACCCCCTTAATTTCGAGAAAAAATTATACTAAATTTTTATTTTACCCCTTGTATGCGAAAATTGAATCTTTTCCTTATAATAATTATCTTAAAACAGTCTTTACCATCTTTGACAACTTTTTTGACTTCACCACCACCTGTAGAAAGTACATTAGTAAAAAGTGATACTCCCTCCTTTCCAAAATGTTTATTCCATTTAATTTTTTTGTTGAACTTTGACCACAAATATATGACAATTTAATTATGTTCATGAAATTCTAAAAATTTCTATTGATTCACCATTAATAATATTATCAACAACAACTTTTAGAATTTCATGAACATGATTAATCTCTCATAAATTTGTGGTCAAAGTTCAACAAAAAAGTCAAATAAAACAAACATTTTAGGACGGAGGGAGTATTTTTTTTGAAAGGGGGTGAACACCCCCCCCCCCCCGGTTCTCCTAATTTGGAGTTGTTCATATCAGATAATATATTCACTCTGTGTTAATAGCATAGTACTGTATCACACCTAATGAGCCTTGACCTTGTGGTATCTTAAGCGACTTTCCTTCGGGGAGGTCGCAGGTTCGATTCCCTTGGGGGAATCCTTGTGGTTTAATTTATATCATGAGTTTCAGGGTCCTTAGAAGCCCCCCGGGACACATTCGTGCAGTTAAGAAAGCAGTACTGCTGGGCTTGCAACCTCAGCGTGGGGAGTTCGAATCTTGGCAGGAGCAGCTGGAGCAGCTAATTGGTGTTGTAAGAGTGATGTAAATGCCTCGTTGACAGGAGCAGCTGCAGCAGCCAATTGGTGATGTAAGAGTGTAAATGCCTTGTAGGAGGGCTCCCTTGGGACCAGGAGTATAAGGGGTGCTACCACCCTGGCTGCATAGGGCATATCCTGCTATTTACCTCCGCCGGGATACTGAGGGGCCGATATCTGGTGGTCCAGGATTAGTCCGGCGAAGCTGGAAACCTGGGTAACAAAAAAAAAGCATAGTAATGTATCTAGACGTGTCCATTTTATAAATCGGACCGGCCAACCGGGCGATTTTCAACCGGTCAACGCCGGTTAATCGGAACCGGCTAACCGAAACCAGTAAATAGCCGGTTCGGTTAAGGTTTGTGTTTTTGAAAAATCGCCGGTTTTTGAGTTGCTCGGCCGAGTCATATGAGTTGCTCGGCCGAGGGGTTCATTCCAGTGTGTAAATTTCCAATAACGGTCATGCTCGGCCGAGTCATATGAGTTGCTCGACCGAGCAGAACGCCAGAACTTATTCCAACGGCTATTTTTTCAAACTAGCCGTTATGTTCGTCACCCCCACCACCACCACCACCACCACCACTACTACCAGTACCACCACCACCACCACTACTACCACTACTACTACCACTACTACCAATACTACTACTACCAGTCTACACCACCACCCTCACCACCACCACCACTACTACTACCACTACTACCACCACCATTATTACCGCTACTACTATCACTCCTACTACTATCACTCCTACCACTACCACTCCTACCAATACCACTACTACCGCCTTACACCATCACCACCACCACCACTACTACTACCACTACTACTACTACTACCACCACCACTACTACCGCTATAACTACCACTCCTACCACTACTACCGGTCTACATCACCACCATCACCACCACCACCACCACTACTATTACCACCACCACTACTACCGCTACTACCACTACTATTACCACTCCTACCACTACCACTCCTACCAATACCACTAGGTCCACTACTACCGGTCTACCACCACCACCATCACCACCACGACTCCTACCAATACCCTCTTTGTAATTTTATTTTAATTAATAAAATTTAAGGGTACCGTCCCTTTTTTCTTTTATATACTTTCGTTTCTTTTAAAAAAGTTAAGTTTTATTTCTTTCAAAATTCATAACTTTTTTTATATAACTTTTTCCAAAAATTGTATGTAGTAAACAAAAGTCTAAAATAGTCTTACTTATCCAAAAAAATTGAAAAAAATTGAAAAAAATTAAAAGTTAACTTTTTTTCAAAAAACCGTTAAGTTTTATTTCTTTAAAAATTCATAACTTTTATTATAAAACTTTTTGCAAAAAATGTATGTAGTAAACTTAAGTCTAAAATAGTCTTATTTATCAAAAAAAATTTGAAAATAAAATAAAATTAATATACTACATAAAAATTTAACGAAAACTGTTAAAAAATTAACTGAAAAATGATATGCTCGGCCGAGCACTACTATATGACTCGGCCGAGCAACCCTCAACCCCTAAACCCTAAAAGGGTATGCTCGACCGAGCAACACCAAAGACTCGACCGAGCAACCCTCAATCCCTAAACCCTAAAAGGGTATGCACGACCGAGCAACACCAAAGACTCGGCCGAGCAGAAAAACCGGATAAACTGCCGGTTAACCGGATAACCGTTAAAACCTTAAACCGTCTAAATCGTAACCGATTTAGCCGGTTATCCGGTTCGATTCCGACTGAGAATTTTGAGGTTTGTAACCGCCGGTTTTTAACCGACTAACCGGCGGTTTATCCAACCGGCCACGTCTAAATGTATCACATCAATTAATTTTTTAATTAATGAATATACTCACTGCGTACCACTATCCACTTTTCTCATTAGGTATTTTATTACAAATTATACACTAGGAAGGACCTACTAAGGGCGGAAGGACCTACTAGGAATTAAAATTCCAAGCAGTCCCTCACTGGAAAGGGGTTTCTAGGCGCCACCTTGCATGAATCTAGAAGCAGGCTGAGTCACCGACGGATAATGCCGGACGGCTTCTTTTGCCAATGGAATGCCGCACGGCTTCATTAGGAAACACAAATCAGCCTATAAATAGAGGTCTCCTCTACCCATTTTAGATAGAATTTTGAGCACTGTCACTCTGCCAAAATCATCCCACGAATTTCCAAAAACCAAAACCCCCTAAAAACCACCTCCCTCCTCCATAAAACTCATCCAAAACCACTCCTACATTAGTAGAAACCCCAAGGGAGATAGAGAAAGCCACCATTGGTAATCTCTCCTTCCTTTCTCCTTGAAATACCTTTATTATATTGTTATATTGTTTCCTTGTTATTTACTTTGCCTTTATTTGCCTTTAAAATTGATATATTGCTATAAATATCCTATCTTTTGTCATGTAGATATCATTCCCCCTTTTTTTTTTCCTAACACAAATGATTCATGGAGAATCCATCCCAAGGATGAACAAGGGTCCACAAGTGGCTTGTTCTAGGGAGGATTCATCACATGATGATGTGAAATGGCTCTCTTTTATTACATAAAAATGTCATTTTTTCTATTATAATGTCATCCCCTTCCCTTAACCTTGCTTCCAAGGATTGTCCACCTCATAAGGTTCTTAAAGGACATAGGAAAGCCTCAAAGGTCTTCCCTTTACATTCATAGCTTTAGTTCTCATAGTGTTCATTACACTTATTCTCATAAAAATGCAATCTTTACTTTCCAATGCAACTCCCCCATGTCCCTCTTGGTTGGATCACTCTCCAAGGATTGTCTAGTGACCTTCTTAAGGCACGAAAGACATAGGATGAGTATAAAGATCCAATCTTTATACCCCTCCCCTTTGTCCCTTTGATACTTGGAGCATCCCGTGGTGTGGATCGGTGTCAAGGTATCATCTTTACATCGGTTCCGCCACTAAAAATGCCATAGTCGAAGTCCCTTTAGAAGCGGACGAAACTTGGCCCTGACATCTCCGATCATCACTTGAGACGAGCATAAATGTCCCTACTAAGCTCAATCGTCTCAAGATGTAGGATTGATGGGCAAAGGCTCTTCCTTTCTAAAGTGTCTCATTCTTGGACTATAAAAGGTGTCCCTCTATCTCGATCACATAAAGACCTAGTCCCGAAGAACGTTGGTTTAAGACATACCAAGGCTCTTAAGCCTAATATGGTTGATTATCCCAACGGGAGGGTAAAAAGGTCACTTAATGATGATCATAAGTCCAAGATGAGCACGGGATCAAAATTCCGAACACATCAAACCCAAGGAATCCCGAGCGATAACCAACTCAAATGGTTTATACGTCCGGAAGATAACTTGGCACATTCCCTCCCCTTTTTCAAAATCACATTTCACACATGAACACACAAAACAAGCACAAAAATTGGATCTAGGAAGACTTGCCTTTGGCAAGGCTCCTTGGGTGAACGCCAAACGTTCTTTCCAAGGAGTAACTTAACCTCCGGACCCTATTCCTTTTTTTCAAAGTTTTGAGGAAATCAAAATGGCGTGGTGACTCCGTTTTGCAATAAATCGGATGTCTTCAAACTGAGGTGAAGCTGTGACCCTAAAAAAACACGGTTCATAATTCTGGGCCCACATTCACAGTTTGGCGACTCCGCTAGGGACAAGTAAATGTTTCCAAACTTCTTTTCTCATAAGAATCATTGGAAATGTTTACGAGGGTTAGCCTTCCGCCGCGGATCCAATTTTTGTGCTTGTTTTCTTTTCTTATTTTGCATGCATCTTGGTTTTTGGATTGTGCATACTCTGAATACTGAACAGGGATCATTCTGAAGCTGAAAGGTGCCAAAAATGTCCGGGGAAACAGCCTGGAAATGAAAAAATTAGGAACCTGGAAAACTGCTAGATCTAGCCGGACGACTTGATCTACCTGGATCATAGCCGAGCGGCTTCTTTTGGCAGTTCCACCATGACACTTTCTGAGGTTAATCTGGCAGCTTGGGGCTATTCAGTTTCAAGACTGATCGGGCTCCAGAAAATTTACGTGCTTACTTGTTGCATTTTCCCCCGTCCCGAAAAACATTCCTTTAAAACACATTTCTGAAAATCTCTGTCTTAACTCAAAAAAGGAATATTTTTAGGAGGCCGCACACTACGCGCACCATATATATCCTGTACACTTTGCACGCACGTCCTTTTAACCCGGGATGGTTGTTCAGCTGCAGTCACGGACAGTGTTACGACGTTCCCCGGCGCGCACGGAATCATCCCAAACTCCCCATGGCAGCCAGTGTCGATCAATGCACTAGTCCGTGTCACACTTTTTAAAACCATGACTTTTTGGTTAGTTTTTGGTCTAGACTGTGTCATATAGCCTCATTGTATACCCCCGTAAAGGTCAAACCCTAGCCCATGCCAAAAGTCAAGATCCTTCGCGCAAGCGAAACTCTGCCGAAATTCCGTCAAGGAAAATTGGCAAAATCTTGACTCCAGCATTGACTTCGACTTTGACCTGCACGGGATATCTAAGAGTCAAGCCCGAGTCCATGCCAAAAAAAAATCAAGATCCCTCGCGCAAGCAAAGCTCTGCCAGAATTCCGTCAAGGAAAAATTGGCAAGATCTTGACCTGGCATTGACTTTGACTTTGACTTGCACAAAGTATGCAACAAAGCTCAATGTGACACTGTGTCATTCGAATTTTAACGTCCGACCCATGCCTATTATTTTCCTTGGACAACGCCGAAGTCAAAAGTCCATCGCGTAAGCGAAACTCTGCCGAAATTTCGTTAAGGCTAAGAGGCTTGACTTTTACAGCATTGGAATTGACTATAATCCGCATCGCTCACGCGTTAAAAATTCCTATGACCCACTAGACCCTAGGACCGTTCTTCTCTCTCGGTCGGTGGGATCCGCGTGCCCTATATGACCCTCGTCCGGGGCTGTCCACCCTGGGATGTCGAAATACAGGTGGAAAACGAGGGGCTTATAGACGTAGTGACTGAACCTACTGATCCAGGATCTAGAGTAGTTGCGAAAAAGAAGGGCAACCTTTTCCAACCAAATAGAAATAATTAAAAGACAATGTTTTAAGTAAATTTGAACAACTAATTGAATCACAATTACATGGTCCCATTTCTAGAATCTCTAATCGCGACCTTTTACGGTTCGATCTCCAATTTTTAATCCTAACCTCTTACGGTCAAATCTCCAATCGAGACCCTCACGGTCCGATCTCCGAATTTCGGTCTTGACCTTTCACGGTCAATTCTTTAATCTCGACCTTTCACGGTCAAATCTCTAAGTGCGACCCTTCACGGTCCAGTCTCCGATCTTCGATCCTCGATCTCGATCTTTCACGGTCAAATATCTAATCGCGACCTTCACGGTTCGATCTTCGATCCTCGATCTCGACCTTTCACGATCAAATCTCCAATTCAGACCCTCACGGTTCGATCTCGGATCTTCGATCTCGATCTCTCACGGTCAAATCTCCAATCGCAACCTTCACGGTCCAACCTCTGATATCAACCTTTCATGGTCAAATAGGCAATATCGACCTTCCATGGTCAAATCTTTAATCTCGACCTTTCACGGTCAAATCTCCAATCAAGATCCTCACGGTCCAATTTTTGATCTTGACCTTTCAAGGTCTAATCTTTTTCGATCAATTAGGATTAGGAGAAAATGTGTTGTAAGTAAAACTTAAGCAGTACATGCATGTTACTTGAGCCTTCAGTTTAAACACCTACCTCCAAGTCTAAACCTCACCTGCCTCCAAGTCTAAAACTTACTTACCTCCGAGTCTAAACCTTGCTTACCCCGAGTCTAAACCTTGCCTACCCCCAAGTCTAAACCTTTCCTATCTCTTTTCCACAGCGAGAAAGAAGTGGGTGAGAATACCGGGTCAGCGGCTTTTTGGTGCGAAAACCTCAGGTTCAGACAGTTTAGCAGAATCATCAGTTTTGTCTACTCAGGGGTTTAGAATGGCAGATATGACAGAAAACAGGGATGGTACGGGTAATCCGATGACTAGAAAGGAAGAGTTAGTCCTAGCTTTGGAAAATGCCCATAAGATTCATGAGGAGCAGCAAGCCATGCTCATCGGTGCTCTCCGTCGTCATGGGGTTCAGGTAACAGTTGAGGCAAATGGTTCTCTGGTCATGGTCGAAGATGAAACTCCAGAAACAGTGATTTCAGTCCCTCCATCCTACAACCAATACTCTCCATCCTACAACCAATACCCTCCATCATATAACCAATACCCTCCACCCTACAACCAATACCCTCCATCATATAACCAATACCCTCCATCCTACAACCAATACCCTCCTCCTTTGACATATGATCCCCGATCAAGGACTACTGCCCTCCAGTTCCTCCCAGTGTCTCAGGCCATCAGGGCTCCATCGCCCTCAGCTCCTCAGAACGGATTGGGCTTCATCACCCCTGTTTCTCAGTTTCAGCGGTACCTGCCAGTTCATGCTCCAACTTCACATAATCAATTTGAGCCATGTTGCTATGTTCTGATACCCCTATACTTACCTGAATACGATCATGAGTTACTAAAAGAAAATCCGGATGCCTCAAGTTTTCAGTTGCCATCTACCGGACTTAGTGAATTCACCCGTCAGTTTCACCAGTCTACTGTGTGGTTCCCTCTACTGATAAAAGTCTTGTTGCGAATTCCAGTAACTCGAGTGTTCCTGTTGACCCCCATGTGGCAGTATTGATGGAACAAGTGAAACGAATGCAAGAAAAGCTTGGTCTCATTATAAGTACCAGTACTCCCTCGACCCAAGATGTCGAACCAAGCAAAGAAGTGATTCTCCGTGCAAAATTCAAATTCCCGAAGTGAGAGAATTTGATAGGACAACTTGCCCCGGAGTTTGCTTGGCCAATGCCAGTTCTAAGTTTGAGAAAGGTCTGAAGACACAACCAGCCTCAAACATAACCCAATACCACCAGTACCAAGCAACAACTGCACCCAACTCAGCATCGGTTCCTCACAAAGGAAAGAATGCCACAGCCTCCTTCAGACAGATCCAACAATGGAACCAACTGAACAACGGAAATCCGAGTCTTGGGAACAACAGTGCCTCCCGAAAACTCTGCTCCCTTCATTATGACGATGTGGAGATGCCTTTAAGCAAGATGCTGGAAGAACTAGTGAAAGAAAAGCTGATAAAGCCACTGGAGAATTGGAAGCCCAAGAACCCTAAAATTCAGTTGGATGAGTCTAAGCATTGTCATTTCCACCAGTACCACGGACACGACACTGATGATTGCCACTATTTGAGGCATGAGATCCAGAAGCTGGTAGAAGATGGGACGCTTGAATGCCTGCGTGTATCTAACAATCTTTCCCCAAGCAATGCCAACATGAGTGTCATGGAGTGGGAAGCAGGGCCAGTCAACTCAGACCCAACTCCTTTGCCAAAGGCACACATCTGTTACGACAAGTGTCTGACTGTGAAGAAAGAAGTCCAAGGGTTGATCGACGAAGGAAAGCTCAAGTGCCCTGGCAGTCCAACCAGCGAAGAGTAGCTAGGCTAGGGGTTACCTATCCTTAAGCAAGATTAAAAAATACAATAGTCTCTCAGTCAACTTTCGTAGGTTCTAGTACTTTCCTCTTTCAATCAAGTCCTCCTCGGACATTGTAATTAATTTTAAATCTTCTATAAAAGTGTCTTTTTCTTTTATTGCTAGACTTAAGACATTATTTGCACACCTACATTACATTTAATGAAATGGTTTTATTTCTTATGATCACTTGCATTGCTCAACAAATAATCTCTCAAAATAATTAAAGTTCTGATTAATCAGTGTGAGAAAGTCAACTAACGCCTTCCCCATACACTTTCCTTACCTCACAAAAGCCTTCATCAAGCCATACGCTTCCCAAATTATGTCCTCAACATCACCTTGACCAAGTCAACGATGGCTGCAACATCAAGGAACAACAAAAGGTCACTCAGCATCGAAAAATTGACCCCATGTCGACAACAACCTAGGAGCTTGCCTTCGACCTCAAGGGCATCAAGAAAGTTCAAGCAGGAGTTTGCCTTTGCCCTCACGTGCTTCAAAAAAAAAAAGAGAGGATAAGGATCCAGCGTCACCAATCAAAAGCTTGGCGGACAAGCAAAATCAAAGCTCAAAGAATGGAAGTTGTCAATAACAGTGGAGCAGTCAAGGCAAAAGAAAATGCAAAGCATATCTTAAGACCTTAGGTTATATTCTCCCGATGAAAGACGAAGATCAAGCAACAATGAAATCATTGAAGCAACTGTCCAAAATGACTTGGTCAAGGAATCATCCCAAGGCCCATGCCTCATCATCCAACCTCCTTATCCAAGTCTTCTCACCAAAGGAACCACAAATATTCATACCCTTTTCCAAAGCCAAACAGAGTTCAGCCAAAGCCGAACTACGGCGACCTGAGCTCCTCACAATGAGGGGAATGTAGGCAACCAGAAAATGGTCCGGTCATAAACACATTCAAATTTCAAAAAATTTGGTCTCATTAGTGGCTTCTCTCAAAAGCATATTCAAATCCAGAAAATCCAGTCTCATCAATGGCCTTTCCCATAAGCATATTCAAATTTCAGAAAATTCGGTCTCATCAATGGCCTCTCCCATAAACACATTCCAGAAAATTTGGTATCATCAGTGGCCTCTCCCATAAACACAATCAAATCCCAGAAAACCCGGTCTCATCAATGACCTTCCTATACACAAACCATTCTTTCACACCCAGCCAACCTTGATTCGCGGCATTGGTTGACTTTCTCCTCATGATTAATCAAAATGTTTGTTCATATCGAGATTAGTGGTTGAATAACCCGAACATTAATAAAGGGTTTTAAGCAATCTTGTGATCATTGTAAATAAAACAAGTTTTCAGATGTCTTGACAAGTCTTCTTTTTCTAACATTTTAGGAAAGATAGCGCTAAACACTGATTTTCTGTCAGCAGGGGCTTCCATACACTTTTACAAACCTTTCTACGCTTATACTCTCTCAAAAGAGTCAAACCCAAAGCGAGTTCTTGTGCCTACGTCGAATAAGGCCATCAAAATAACACAAAATCGGGATCTATTCCCACCTTTCAAAAAAATATGCCCCTGCATGTATAAATTTCTAAAATTCTTCTCTTTCACATCTTCTTACGGTTGACTGATTGACTAAAGAAAAAAAAGGATAGGTTCTCCTCTTCTGCTACGATACGATTAGGGCTACCTTGAAACTTTTCAAGGTTGGGGCTTCGCCAAGCCATTTCTTTAGACTGGGGCTTCTTTAGTCATTCTTGGGTCCACATCGGGTTCCTCACTATGTCACAAGATGGATCCAGTCTTGGTCAGATTAATCTCAGGATCACTTTTGTAGTACCAATCAGATTGGGACTTCTGCTAGGTCATAAGATTGGGGCTTCACCAAGCCACTTCTCCAAAATCTAGACTTTGTCTACCCGGTTCATCAAACCGGGGCTTTGCCAAGCAAAGGGAAGTTTTGTTTGTTGGAAGCCTGCCACGAACATATTCTTTGGTGTCATCAGGGCTTAATCATAACTTTAAGTCCAACATTGGAAGTCGAGTCTACAAGACCCCTACGCACCAATCAGAATGAGAATCTTTTCTTGAAACTAGGATGGGCTTCATAACGTAATGCTTCAACGGATTGGGGCTGCATTAAGTACATTTTGAGATCAGTCATGGTCAACCAACCAGTTTGTTTCAATAACCAATACATTCGGGCCTTCCCCATGATACTTTGTCAAGTCGGGGGCTTCGTAAGTCATTTGGAGAAGTTTTCGTTCATGGATTCCTTGAGATCTCTTCGAACATGTTCTCTCTTTGGATGACCAGTTAGTTTGGTGCTTCACCATTCTTTTAGATCAGACCATCAATCAAAGCTCTACCAAGTCATCTCTTCAAGCCGGGGCTTTGTCAATGAAATGATCTTTCCTCGCTTTAATAGAACTTCGGGCTTTACAGAATTTTTTCCTCAGACCGGGGCTTCGATAAGTCACATCCATCCTCAGAAGAGAGGTTTGGTTACTTTGACATTTGCTTTAGTCTTTGGTTCTAAAAGCCTGTCAGCATCAAGCTTCAAGCGCCAGAGTTTGAGAAAGGGACTTTAATCAAGACCCGAAGTTTAAACCCGATCTCAGCCCAATAGGAAATTTTGGTCCACATGATACCTTTTGGCAACATTAGTCAAATCTCAGCAACAGCAGCATCTCATTACGCACCCAAGGGATACGACCCCACTTGCTCGAAACCTGTCTCAAACAATTTCCAAACACATACATCCAAACACATGCATCCAAACACATTCTTTCATAAAACTCCTCTCACATTGCCTTTCCGCAAAAGAGTCAGCCCGTGGGTCATGTGACATGCACAAAGAAGAATAACCTTAATTGATTACCAAATCAAAATAGGAAATACTTTTACCCAAAATTTTCCCGTTATCTCCAAATGGGATAACGTTTCTTCCGGAAAATCTTCCGTTATTGCCAAATGGAATAACATTTCCTTCGGGAAGTCCTTCCGTTATCGCCAAATGGGATAACGTTTCCTCCGGGAAATCCTCCGTTATCGCCAAATGGGATAACGTTTCCTCCGGAGAATCTCCGTTATCGCCAAATGGGATAACGACTCCTTCGAAAAATCTTCGTTATCACCAAATGGGATAACGTCTCCTCCAGAAGTTTCCGTTATCGCCAAATGGGATAATGTCTCCTCCGAGAAATCTCCGTTATCGCCAAATGGAATAACGTTTTTTCCCAAAATTATTGTCCGTAGCCTGGAAGGCTTTAAATTACCCGGTCTGGAAGACTGTATAAATTTCTCAAATCATTATCCGTAGCCTGGAAGGCTTTAAATTACCCGGTCCGGAAGACCGTATAAATTTTCCAAACCATTATCCGTAGCTCGGAAGACTTTAAATTACCCGGTCCGAAAGACCGTATAAATTTCTCAAACCATTATCCGTAGCCCGGAAGGCTTTAAATTACCCGGTTCGGAAGACTGTATAAATTTCCCAAACCATTGTCCGTAGCCCGAAAGGCTTTAAATTACCCGGTCCGGAAGACCGTATAAATTTTCCAAAATCATTATTCGTAGCCCGGAAGGCTTTAAATTACCCGGTCCGGAAGACCGCATAAATTTTCCAAATTATTATCCGTAGCCCGGAAAGCTTTAAATTACCCGGTCCGGAAGACCGTATAAATTTCCCAAATCGTATAAATTTCTCCCAAAAATCTCTGTTATCTCTGTTAAAATTAAATCAAATAAGGTGACAGCCTCCATTAATTGTCAAATCAAATAAGGACAGCCTCCGAATTGTCAAATTCAAGCTTTAGCTACCTCTATCTCTGTTTGAAAGAGATAGCGAAGTACACTTTAGTTTTTCCAACTTTAGCTACCTATATCTCTATTAGAAAGAGATAGCGAAGTACGCTTTAGTTTTTCCAACTTTAGCTATCTCTATCTCTGTTCGAAAGAGATAGCAAAGTTTGCTTTAGTTTTTTCAACTTTAGCTACCTCTATCTCTGTTCAAAAGAGATAGCGAAGTACGCTTTAGTTTTTCCAACTTTAGCTACCTCTATCTCTGTTCGAAAGAGATAGCGAAGTACGCTTTAATTTTTCCAACTTTAGCTACCTCTATCTCTGTTCGAAAGAGATAGCGAAGTACGCTTTAGTTTTTCCAACTTTAGCTACCTCTATCTCTGTTCGAAAGAGATAGCGAAGTACTCTTTAGTTTTTCCAACTTTAGCTACCTCTATCTCTGTTCGAAAGAGATAGCGAAGTACGCTTTAGTTTTTCCAACTTTAGCTACCTATATCTCTGTTTGAAAGAGATAGCGAAGTACGCTTTAGTTTTTCCAACTTTAGCTACCTCTATCTCTGTTCGAAAGAGATAGCGAAGTACGCTTTAGTATTCCAAATTTAGCTACCTCTATCTCTGTTTGAAAGAGATAGCGACGTAAGCTTTAGGTTCTAAGGTGACAACCTCCATTAATTGTCAAATCAAATAAGGTGACTCCTTCATTAATCGTCAAAAACCTCAAGGATCCTAGACATGTTCCTAACTATCTAGTGAGACTTGAACTACGACCAAGGCTTGATTCCTCCGGAATATGTAGGTAGCCTTTCATAAAGGTCCAGCCATCTGACCACATTGGTCATCCCTTTCATTCATCACTCCTCAGTGGTGTATGAGCCTTTCATAAAGGTCTAGCCATCCGACCCCATTGGTCCATTCATCACTCCTCAGTGGTGTATGAGCCTTACATAAAGGTCCAGCCACCCGATCCCATTGGTCACCCCTTTCATTCATTACTCCTCAGTGGTGTATGAGCCTTTCATAAAGGTCCAGTCATCCGACCCCATTGATCACCCCTTTCATTCATCACTCCTCAGTGGTGTATGAGCCTTTCATAAAAGTCCAGCCATCCGACCACATTGGTCACCCCTTTCCTTCATCACTCCTCAGTGGTGAGGTAGCCTTTCATAAAGGTCCAGCTATTGGTCACTCTCTTCATTTGGCATATCCCAGTAGGATCAGTCATTTGACCTCCTAGGTCACTTTCTTCCCATCTTCCTAGCAAGGGACCTGTCTCTCTTCGCTATTCCCCAGTGGATTTCCGAACTACGATCATGGCTTGATTCCTCCGGGATACGTAGGAAGCCTACTTTAGGTTCAGCCAATTCGTCACATATGATATCCTTTCCCCAGTGTATCCGAACTACGATCATGGCTTGATTCCTCCGAGATACGTAGGTAGCCTTCCAAAGGTTCAGCCACTCGACCTCCTTGGTCACCCAATCCGCCTCGGCAGTTCGTCAGATTGGATCCTTTTTTATCGACAACCCCACTTGCCCTGCAAGTGACGTTACTGAGGGACTTCTGTAAGTATCCAAATCTGGCTCATGGCTTCCGGTTAAGTTTCCCGGCAATTCCTCGAATTTTCCTAAAGTTCAGGGGCAATTCTGGAACTTTTCCAAACCTTCCAAGAGGGGAAGGACCTGCTAGGAATTAAAATTCCAAGTAGTCCCTCGCTGGAGAGGGGTTTCTAGGCGTCACCTTGCATGAATCTAGAAGCAGACTGAGTCACCGACGAATAATGCCGAACGACTTCTTTTGCCAATGGTTAATGCCGCACGGCTTCATTAGGAAACACAAATCAGCCTATAAATAGAGGCCTCCTCTATCCATTTTAGATAGAAGTTTGAGCACTGTCTCTCTGCCAAAATCATCCCACGAATTTCCAGAAACCAAAACCCCCTAAAAAATACCTCCCTCCTCCTTAAAATTCATCCAAAATCACTCCTGGAAATACCTTTATTATATTGTTATATTATTTCCTTGTTATTTGCTTTGCCTTTATTTTCCTTTAAAATTGATATATTGCTATAAAGATCCTATCTTTTGTCATGTAGATATCATTCCCCCTTTTTTCCCCTAACACAAATGATTCATGAAGAATCCATCCCAAGGATTAACAAGGGTCCACAAATGGCTTGTTCTAGGGAGGATTCATCACATGATAATGTGAAATGGCTCTCTTTTATTATATAAAAATGTCATCTTTACTATTATAATGTCATCCCCTTCACTTGGCCTTGCTTCCAAGGATTGTCCACCTCATAAGGTTCTTAAAGGACATAGGAAAGCCTCAAAGGTCTTTCCTTTAAATTCATAGCTTTAGTTCTCATAGTGTTCATTACACTTATTCTCATAAAAATGCAATCTTTACTTTCCAATGCAACTCCCCCATGTCCCTCTTGGTTGGTTCACTCTCCAAGGATTGTCTAGTGACCTTCTTAAGGCATGAAAACATAGGATGAGTATAAAGATCCAATCTTTATACCCCTCCCCTTTGTCCCTTTGATACTTGAAGCATCCCGTGGTGTGGATCGGTGTAAAGGTCTCATCTTTACATCGGTTCTGCCACTAAAAATGCCATAGTCGAAGTCCCTTTAGAAGCGGACGAACCTTAGCCCCGACATCTCTGATCATCACTTGAGACGAGCATAATGTCCTTACTAAGCTCAATCATCTCAAGATGTAGGATTGATGGGAAAAGGCTCTTCCTTTCTAAAGAGTCTCATTCTTGGACTATAAAAAGGTGTCCCTCTATATCGATCACATAAAGACCTAGTTCCGAAGAACGTTGGTTTAAGACATACCAAGGCTCTTAAGCCTAATATGATTGATTATCCCAACGGGAGGGTAAAAAGGTCACTTAATGATGATCATAAGTCCAAGATGAGCACGGGATCAAAATCTCGAACACATCACACCCAAGGAATCCCGAGTGATAACCAACTCAAATGGTTTATACGTCCGGGAGATAACTTGGCACATTCCCTCCCCTTTTTTAAAATCACATCTCACACACGAACACACAAAACAAGCACAAAAATTAGATCTAGGAAGACTTGCCTTTTGCAAGGCTCCTTGGGTGAACGCCAAACGTTCTTTCCAAGGAGTAACTTAACCTCTGAACCCTATTCCTTTTTTTTCAAAGTTTTGAGGAAATGAAAATGGTGTGGCGACTCCGTTTTTCAATAAACCGGATGTCTTCAAACTGAGGTGAAGCGGTGACCCTATAAAAACAAGGTTCACAATCCGCGATTGGGCCCACATTCACAGGTGTGTGCAACCACAGAAGTTGTCATAGGCCCCCAATGCTGGAAGTGGCAATTGCGACTCGGCTTTTGCTCCCAGGAACTGCGGGGGAAGAGTGAGAGGTGGCGGTATATATTTGACTCTGGGCAGGATATGGAAGCAATCCTCCTCATCTGATCCTTCACCTTTACTGTTATCAGGACTGTATTCGGCTTCTCCCAGAACCATTTTGCAGAAGTGTACTAGCTCGAGGTGTGCTTCGGCCTCTTTACTAATAAGCCCTATTACGGGTGCCCGTTTAAAGCTCTCTTGTTCAATTTTTCTTGATTGCTCTAGCCATCTTGTATAAATGGTCTTCTCATAGTTTGATCTGAATGGCCCTAGCTCTCCAGTGTCAGCTATCCCTTCTTCTGAGAAGTAGCGAGCTTCATAGTCGTGCAAAGAGCTGCTAACATGGGACCAGGGGGAATCAGCCTGTTCCTTATTCTCGAGGTCGAAAGGGAATCTGAATTCAGGATCTTCGACCAGATTAATCATGGGTATTTGGGATTCCTCGTTTGCCTCCCTGGTTAGCTCATTATCCAAATCTTCCTCGGCGTGAGAGGGCTCTCCAATCTCAATCATGTTCACCCTGTTGTTATTCATAGGGAATGGATTGCTGACTGTGTTGGGCCCCTTGGGTACTTCTAGCTTTCCCTTTTTAATTAGCTCTCGTATAGCCTTCCTCATAACTATACAATCGTCAGTAAGGTGCCCGTCGTACTGATGAAAAGCACAGTGTTTGGTGGTATCCAAAGGGATCTTTGGGATCCCCTGGGCCGGTGTGGTGTCCAAAGGCCGAATCAAACCCTCCTTGACCAGTCCTCTGAAAACCTCGCTCAGTGGCATTCCGAAGTTACTGAACTTTATATTCTGAGGCTTGGGCATCTCGACTTTCCTAGGCACGAAAGGAGTGGCATTGTTGCAATTCTGTCCGGCAAAGTTGACAGCTTCTTTTCCCTTGGGCTGGGTAGGAGTAGGATTAGAAGTAGTGGCTCGGTACCGAAAGGTAGGAGTAGCGGCTTGTTGCTGATTGTAAGCCTTTTCAAAATTAGCCCCAGAGTTGACCATGGCACGCAGATCTGGATAGGGGAAATTTATGAGGGATGCTCTTAGGTGAGGCTTCAAACATGACTAAAAGATGTCCAACTGTTCTTCATCAAAAGGAGGAATGGCCATTTCACTCAGCTTAAGGTTCCAACGTTTGTAAAAGTCACCAATATTCTCATCAGGGTGTTGCATAGTTGTTTGCAAGTCTACCCGATTCGTCTCCCATTCCAGGTTGGCCTTGTATTTTTTGGTGAAGGCATTGGTGATCTGTTCCCAAGTGGCCTTGGACTCGGGTTTCAGCCGGAAGAACCATTTCAGAGCCCCCCAGTTTCAAAGAGAATTTGAAGTAATGTCGGCCAGTTTCGGGTTCGTGCATCCTTTGGCTTTCATAGCTAGGGTATAGGTGTCCAGATCGGTTTTTGGACAGGCAGTTCCATCAAACAGTTCTAAGCTAGGCATCACGAACTTGTGGGGTAAATGCACAATAGAATCAGGATCTGTGGGTCGAAGAGCAGCCTTCTTTCATGTCAGCTCGACAATCTGTACTTTTATTTCCTTGTGTTGTTCCATGAACCAAGCCAGATGAGGGTCCAGTGGTGGAGCCGGAGCGTTCAAACCAGTGACTGAGCTGGAGAGAGGAGTTACCATTGGTGGCACACTGGTGGAAGGAATGGCCGGTTCGAGGACGTAGGTGAAAACCTTTCCTTAACCCAAATTA
Source organism: Adenophora triphylla var. japonica (assembly GCA_022495995.1). Classification (NCBI taxonomy): domain Eukaryota; kingdom Viridiplantae; phylum Streptophyta; class Magnoliopsida; order Asterales; family Campanulaceae; genus Adenophora; species Adenophora triphylla. Next base: position 159,485 of record JAFEMH010002641.1, on the reverse strand, counting down.
CCCTGGGGAGTGTAAGTAGGAGCCTGGGCAAAGGGATAGAATTCAGCGGCTTGCTGTTGACTTCCAATTGGCAAAGAGGGTGGTGGCAGCCCTGAGGTGGCTGGGTAGCTCGAGTTCCCGGGGTGAGACTCATAAGTAGGCTTAAATGCGAGCTGTGGTCCCTGGTTGTTGAACTGCATGCCTGGCTGCGGTGATGGTGTATAATCGGGAGGATACTGCGGTCCCGGTGATTCTGATGAGACTGGGATGGGGGCTTGCTAGCCCATTGGACCTTGAGTGAGAAATGAGTTAGGTTCGCGGGGGATCCTGACTTGGCACGTTGACTAGAGTTTGACCTACACGGGGCATGCACTGACACAGTCTAACACGGACCGGACCAAAAACCAACCGAGTCTCGAAAAAAGTGTGTCACGGACAAGTGCAGGATCTACACGAGGGTAAACCAATGGCTGTTTGGGTCATCCCGCGCTTGCACCGAGAGGCGTATTAAGGCCTCCCAGGCTGCTACTGAGATTTCCCGAGTTAAGGATGTAGTGTGCAGTGTAAGGTCGACGTGCGCTTAGTGTGCGGCAGTCTATCTTCCTTTTTTAGTAAAAACAGAAATTTTCAAATGTATCTTAAAGGCATGATGCATGCAAAAGATTTTTTTTTTTATTTGAAAACATGTGAGCACATAAGCATATAAAATTTTAAACAGTTAAAAGAATCGATCCGACAGTCAAAATTTGACTTTTCCAGGATGGTCAAAACGATAACAACGCATAACGGGAAAAATACATACGCACACAAGACAAAAAGTCTCAAGCGTTGGGACGGAAGTTTGACCCACAAAAGCTTTTTTTTTTCTATGAAAAACAAGATTTTATTTATTTTTTGAAAACAAGTTTTTTTTTTTGAAATGACACCTAGTACGTGGCATTGCTATACCATAATTTATCCACGGCTCCAATAAGGAGGCGTTAACAGGAAGGTTAATGGTTTCCCTCCTATATACTTTAGTATCATTTTTTTTGTTTATTTATAAAAAAAGCTTATTATTTTCCCAGCAGAGTCGCCACTGTGGTGATGTGTATCCGATTTTTCCCTCTTTGGCGCCCGACAAAAATTTTTGCTTTGGAAGTTTTGAAAAATCTTTATCGGGCTTTGAAAAATCATTTCGGAGTAGCCACGCCGTTTTTAGTTTAAGGGCCAAAACTTTGAAAAATACCCAATATTAGTGAAAGTGAGTTCGGAGGTCACGTTACACTCCAGGAAGAACGTTTGGCGTTCACCCAGAATGCTCGTACGACGAGTCTTCCTCACTTGAAACTTTTTTTGTGTGTGTGTGTGTGTATTTAGAAAGGACTTTTTTGAAAATAACTGAAATTTTAGGGACTGAACTGAAAAATAGTTTGAAAACAGTGATTAAATTGAAAATAACAGAAAACTGAGGGACTGTTTGCAGATGACAATGTCATCCGCGTGGAAGAGATTGTAGTGCAATCTCATCCGCGCGGATGGGGCTGCAGTGTCAATATTTTTAAAGTTTCTAGTTTAGTCACTGTAATTTCCAGAAAGTTAACTGAATTTACAGGACTTAACTGGAATTGTAACTGAAAAGACAGAAAGTAAAGGGGTGTTTGGATTTTGGCATCCATGCTTGTCCTCTCTTTCCCTAGACTTTGAGTAGTGATCATAAGTGATGAATCCACTTAATCAAGTCATCCCGGGGGTACGTTAGGACTTTGTGAGCATTTCATTTGCTAGGAGAAAAGGGAAATTTGACATGAAAGTAAATTTGAACAAGGGATAAGTCAAAATGTATCAACTTTAGAGGAAGATTTATAAGGTGGTCATAAGATGACCATCCTTGAAATCTATACTCAAGTGTATCTCCTACATCTTGTGTGACCTATTTTATAAATCTAGATGATTTTCATCCAAGGAAAGTGTTCCAAGGTGAGCATCTTAGACTAGGGAGGGGGATTTGCAAGGAAATAAATGATGTGGACCATTTGAAATGATCATCTATGGAGATTGACTCCAAGATGACCATATTTAGGTCAAGAAAGCAAGTAAAGACTAGAAAATGTAAAGAGGCATGAAATTATCAAATATGGACCATTTGAAGTGGTCATCCATGGAGATGAACTCCAAGGTGACCATCTTCTAGTTCAAGCAAGCAAGTACCAAATAATGTAAAAGGGGAGTGGGGAATGACATGAAAATAAAGGAAAATGTGGATCATCTTAGAAGATCATCCATGAAAATGAATTTCATGGAGATCCTCTTGTATCCTTGGGACAAGAGGGGAAGGGAATGAGCAAGTAAGTAAATAAATAAGGCTACATCATTTATATATGAAATGTATGCATGGATGAAAGAGATTTGAGTAAGGGAGGTGAGGGTTTACCAATTGTTTCTTGATTTGTTGTTTAGGGTTTGAGAGATTTCAAGGCTTAAGAGTGGTTTGAGATGAATTTGGGGTTGGATTTGGTGTTGAATTTTGAATTGTGAAGGTGTAAATGGCTATTTGGGAATGGATTTTGACAGCATAACAGTAGGTTTTCGTATTTTTTGGATTTTTTCTATCTTGTTGAACTGAGGGAGGAGGGTTGTATTTATATGTTGTCTGGATGACAATCTTATCCGCGTGGACAAGATTGTAGGTGCAATCTTGTCCGTGCAGATGACCCCAGCAGCGTGCCTGATCTGTGCAGAAAAGCAGTTTTGGCATTTTGCTCTTGGTCAATATTTCCTTTTATTGGAAATGACAAATTTCCAGCCAGGTATTTGTCCATTTTTTTATTCCTAAGAGGTCCTTCCTTATTCAAATTGTCAAAATAATGTCCAAAATGCCCCTAAATGATTATAAATCATTAATTTGGACTGACGGAACATTAACGACCCAGATTGGGGTACTTACACACTGACCTACTCAAATCTTAACATATCTTCAGATATGTGTCTAGATTTGTTGATTTTGCTTTCTCCGGCACACAAACAGCAGATTGGGCAATATTTTTCTGAGGTCAATCTCAATTAAGCCATTGTTCAAGACTGAAATGAGTTTATACTTTATTTCATTATTTTCGAGCAAAAAAATGTCTTATAATTATATTATAAGAGGTGAAATGGTTTTATAATTAAGTTATACAAGTTGTAATAATGTACTATATATTATGAGATTAATTCGTTGTTCTTAAATTTTGATTTTTTTTTTAAAAAAATTGTCTTATAAGCCAATTATAAGAGATGATTTAATCTTATAATTAAGTTATAAAAGTTTTAATTTGTAAATTATGATATTAAATCATTATTATTATTGAAATTTTTGATTTATTTGTTATTTTTTTTGTCTTATAAGTCAATTATAAGGAACGAATTAGTTATAAAAGGAAAGTTGGTATTATAATTTAGCTATAAAAATTGTAATGTGTAAATTATGAACTTGATTCGTTGTTACTAATGATTTTTTTATTGAAAAAGTTGTTTTATAAGTCAATTATAACAGACGAAAAGTCTTATAAATCACTTATAAGAGATAATATAATTTTATAAATCAGTTATAAAAGTACGAGAGATGAGTGAATTTTTAGATTTGATACATAATGTATTTGGTTTAAATCTGGTTGGAGGGGCCTCAAAAGAAAGAAGTGGCCCAAGTGAATAACAAAATGTTTGAGATCTTTTTCAATTAAAAATCAGCATTCTCAAAAAGACCTTTAAATTTAAAATGATTAATCGATTTTGTACGAAAAAAGTAGTTAATTTATACACGCCCTAATTGCTTGACATTTCAATAAAAGAAAAGGTCAAAAAAAAAAAAAAATGGACTACTCCAAAACTTTATTAGTTCAACTAACTAAACACAAGTTGAGGCTAATGACGGCATCAACTAGTTTAATATAATATATACTGTTGTTCAATCAATCACTTAACAGTGATGAAAGCTGTGACAACATGGGCTCATCCGTATAAAAGGTTAATTACACTGTTTCGGCGAGGTTTCTCGGTTTCTCCTAATTTTTTAATCTATCCCTTTATAATTGTAAATAATTCTAAATATAAATATATAAATCGCCAAATGACTTATTTTCAAGCGACATAATAATTAGGTTTAACTCTCTCTTTAACAAAGATTTAGGTTTCAATACCCATATTGATTAGCATTTAAAAGTGTCAATGACCTTGGTTTGTAAATGAAAAACTCACATGTGATATGACTAGCATTTGAAAGTGTCAATTACCTTGGTTTGTGAGTGATTACAAACGACAACACACAAACAAAAACACTTTAAAATGAACTTATAAAGAGTTTTGCCACGGAAAATTAAATCATAAGCAAGAGAATATTTTTTTCAAGTTCTATAATTATAAGTTGAGGGTGTCCGAAGGCTAATACTTCTATAAATATGAGTTATATATACAAAGGTCGAAAGTTTCATAAAAATAATACACGAAGATCTATAAAACCAAGTTCTATTATCTTAGAATACACCAACTCAACTTCTCACAATCCCTATCACAGAGAAACGCTCTTTCAGAATACTAACTATTATAACCAAGTATAATGGTGTTGGATAATACCCTAAATAACACTGACATGTGTGTATTCTTGCTAAGTGCAGATTTTGCTTATAGGTTATTTAAATGACAATGGATCACCTACTACACTTATATAGGCGTTCATGACTTGGTGCTTACTCCTTGTGTTTTGGTAATACTCGTATTCCGAATAATCGTCTTCACGGTACGTTTGATACATCTTCTTGGATCATAGATACGGGTGACTCCAATCATGTGACCGGAAACGCTGCTTGTCTCTTTGATTCTTACTCTATACAAGCTTGCCCTGTCAAGCTTCCAAATGGCACTTCAGTTTTTGCTCATATAGAGGGATCTGTTCGCTTAACAAACACCCTTATTCTTCATCATGTTCTTTACATACCAAATTTAAACTGCAGTCTTCTTTCTGTTTCTCAAATATCTTATGATATTCATTGCACTGTCCATTTTAATGCCTCTCTGTATGCTATACAGGACCAGTCGAGGAACCTGATTGAAACAGGTGTTAAGCGGGATGGACTCTATTTGGGGGCGCACCTTCTGCTTGTCACGTCTCAGTCAATAATGTATCTGCTTTGCTCGAGTTGTGGCATAACTGTATGGGGGCATCCTTCTGAAAAAGTAGTGAAACTTCTTCCTCCGGTCTGTCATCTGTCTAGTAGTCTTGATCAACCTTGCGATGTTTGTTTTTGTGCGAAACATTCTAGAGATAGTTTTCCAATTAGTGAGTATAGGTCCACTAGAATTTTTGAGAAATTTCACTGTGACTTGTGGGGTCCTTACACTCATGTTTTCTCGTGTGGGGCTCGTTATTTCTTGACTTTGGTAGATGATTACTCGCGTGTTGTTTGGATTTATTTATTAGTTGATAAAATGAAAGTTTTTTGTATGTTTATGGCCTTTGTTGCAATGGTGGAACGACAATTTTCTCAACAAATCAAAAATTTTCAATCTAACAATGGCACCGAGTTTAACTGCTTGTTTGATTACTTTCTCTCCTCTGGCATTCTATTTCAAACCTCTTGTGTCGGTACTCCTCAATAAAATGGGTGTGTCGAACGAAAACACCGTCATATCTTAAATATAGCTAGAGCCTTAAGGTTTCAAGCCCATCTTCCCATTTATTTTTTGGGGCGAAGCGGTCCTTACCACTGCTCACTTGATTAATCGAACCCCTTTCCCCTTGTTAGATAATAAAACTCCCTATGATATCTTGTTTGGCAAAGCGCCCTTCTATGATTCGCTTCGGGTTTTTGGTTCAATGTGTTATGCTCATATTCAGCATGCTAAGGGTGACAAATTTGCTAGTAGAAGTCGTAAATGCATCTTTGCGGGTTATTCTCTTGGTAAAAAGGGGTGGAAGCTATTTGATCTTGAGACCAAGAAATTCTTCGTCTCCCGTGATGTGAAATTCTTTGAGACAGTGTTTCCATACAGTGATTCTACCACAGTTCTTCACGTTCCGAATTCGGTTGAAATTCTGGCTGAGGAAGCTGCGTTTGGCAGCATTGATCTTCCTGTTGAAGACTCCGTTGTACCTACAGTTGAATCTACTACAGCCGAGCCCGTTACTTTACCCGATGCACAGGAGGAGGTTGCTCCTATTGTTCCTTCTGCATCGACCGATACTACAGCTCCTTCTGCTTCAACCTCGGTACCTTCTGATGAACCTGGACCTAGACTCTAGGGAGGGGTATGAGACAGAAAACTCCCTCGGTTCGTCTTCGCGATTATGTTGCTCTCACTGCTACATCTCCGAGTCTATCCCCCGTCTCTCCTCTTCCAATTGGTTCCTCAGGTACCCCTATCCTATAGCTCACTATATAAATTGTAATCGTTTTTATGCAAAATACCGTAACTTTCTTGCAGCGATTACTTTGGCTAAAGATCTGAATTCCTTTCGTGAGGCCATGGCTCATGATGGTTAGAAACAGTCAATGTAAGAGGAAATTCGTGCCTTAGAAGATAATGGCACATGGTTTATGGTTTCAATATTACCTCCCGGCAAACGTGCCTTGGGTAGTCAATGGGTTTATAAAATCAAATATAATTCTGAAGGGGTTGTTGAACGACTCAAGTCTCGGTTAGTCGTCCGTGGCAATTATCAGAAAGAAGGTATTGATTATACAGAAACTTTTGCTCCTGTGGCAAAAATGGTCACTGTTCGGGCTTTTCTTGCTATTGCTGCTTCCAAGAATTGGGAGTTACATCAGATGGATGTTCAGAATGCCTTCCTGCATGGTGATCTTGCGAAAGAAGTTTATATGAAACTCCCTCCGGACTTTGAAGCCCCTAATCCTAACACCGTGTGTCGTCTGCATAAGTCTCTTTATGGTCTAAAGCAGGCCCCCCGATGTTGGTTTGCTAAGTTACTGGCTTCTTTGAAGACATATGGATTCCTTCATTCTTACTCCGACTACTCTCTCTTTACATTCACGAAAGGGACGACTCAGATGAACATGCTTGTGTATGTTGACGATCTTATTATTGACGGAAACGATTCTGCTGCGTTACAGACCTTCAAACAGTAATTATCTAAGTGCTTCAAAATGAAAGATCTGGGCTCTCTCATATACTTTCTTGGCATTGAAGTTGCCCGCAATCCTTCTGGTTTGTTCTTGTGCCAACGAAAGTACACGTTGGATATTATTTCTGAGGCAGGCTTGCTTGGTGCAAAGCTCTCTGACTTTTCTATTGAACTAAATCATAATCTTGGTGTGGCTACCGGTGCTCTCTTGGAGGATCCAGAACGTTATCGATGTCTCGTAGGTCGACTCATCTACTTGGCCGTCACTCGGCCAGACCTGGCTTACTCGGTCCACATTCTGTCTCAATTCATGAAAGAACCTCGTTAAGAACATTGGGAGGCTGCTTTATGGGTTGTTCGGTATCTCAAGGGCACTCTCGGTCAAGGTATTCTTCTTCGCGTTGAAAGCGAGGTCACGCTCCAAGCATGGGCGGATTTAGTATAGTGCCTGATGGTGCAATTGCACCACCAAAAAAAAAAACTTTTTTTTTTTTTACATTTTTAGTACATATAATAAATATAGTATTACATTTATATAAATTGTTTGTGTCCCAACGGTTGGAGGAGTCTATAGAAGTTGCTTGTTAACGTGTGTGTACCGGACCATCAGTGGTTTTAGTCTTTTAATTTTCTTTCCCCTTTCCTTTTTCTTTCAAAAAAGACTCTCTCCCTAATTTGGGATTTCCTTCCCTTCCTATTTGGCCTTTACTTTCAAACATCGTATTTTACTCCTATTCTTTCAAGTTTATTTAACAAATTAATTTATTTTTTCCTTGCAATATATTTTAATGAATTATTGCAATCGTTAATTCATTACTTTAACATTATAACAATATTTTTTTGAATAATTTACATTTATCAATTTCATCATATATTTTTTTAAATTTTTGGCAATTATAACAAAAAAAAATTCATTATTTTCTATTTACGTACACATATCTCAAATCAATCTAAATATTAAACCAATTTTTTAAAGCACAAAACTCGGTATTTCTATTAATAAAATGCTAAAACTCTAGAAAAATAAAGCAAACAATAGTGTTTCACTTGCTCAAGAAGAGGTATTGAATTTTAGTTTCGCATTTTTTTTTATTAAGAATAGGCACCACCAATAATTTAGGTGTAGATCCGCCACTAGCTCCAAGGATGGTGTGATTCGGACTGGGCTGCATGTCATATTACTCGTCGTTCCTTAACTTGGTGGCTTGTCTTTCTCGACCATTCCCCCATCTCTTGGAAAACTAAGAAACAACCAACTGTATCCCGATCTTCTGCTGAGGCTGAATACCGCGTAATGGCAGCTCTTACTTGTGAATTGAAATGGTTAAAGGGTTTGTTGTTGAGCTTGGGTGTTTATCATCCCAAAGCTATTCCCATCTTCTGTGACAGTCAATCGGCTCTTCACATTGCCAAGAACCCAGTTTATCATGAGCGGACGACGTACATTGAGGTGGATTGCCATTTCGTTCGTGTCGCCATCTCTGATGGTCTTATCTATCCTTCTTATATTCCAACCAAAATACAGTTGGCTGATATCTTTACTAAAGCTCTCAGAAAGCAACCGTTTGATCTCTTACTTAGCATGTTGGGGCTCCTCAACCCTCACGCTCCAACTTGAGGGAGGGTGTGAGGAATTAGCAAAGGGCACGACTCCTGCCCACAGGCACGACTCGTTCCATGAAGTAGCACGAGATAAATAAATAGCACAAGACGTACCACGAGTGAAATAACAAGGGCACGACTCGTGCCCTCTAGCACGAGTCGTGCTTCCGGCATATTTAAATCCGGCGTTTATGTCTATTAGCTAGAATTGTTTTGGAATAAGGACTGTGTTTCATTTTCTTGTGTCCTTTTCCTAAAACTCTTGTAATATACTATATCCTCCTTGAGAGAAGAATAAACAATAACTTTTGCCCTAATTAAATTTCTACAGATATCCAATTCCTACATCTTGAGCTCCAAGTGGCTACTTTGTAGAAAGACCAAGTTTTTCGTTTGAAGGCTTGTGTATTACTCTTGTACCTTCTATGCTTCATGATCTTGTACCTTCATGCTCTCTAAGAATGGGTTGATAAAAAATCTCAACAACTTTCTTCCCATTCAAGTTTTTACAAGTAAATGTCTTCTTTACTTGTAACTTTTGTTTACATCTTACTCTTTACTCTTTGTAGATTCAAAATAGATCAATCATTTATTATTATTTGTACCTACAATAACACTAAAAATAAAAAATACTCCCTCCATTTCGGTAGAAATCACACGGTTACTGTTTACGCGTAAATTAAGAAAAAAATAATGGAGAAAATGTTGTGAGTGTAAAAGTAAAATAGGAGAGAGAATGAGTGGAGGGAATAGTAAATTATAATGGTGTTGTGAGTATTAAAATAATGTAGGAGAGAGAATGAGTGGAGGGAATAGTAAAGATTCTTTGCCATTTTAGAAAGTGTGTGATTTGTAGCGGAACGCCCAATGAAAAAAGTGTGTGATTTATAGCGAAACGGAAGGAGTAAATAATTTTAATATTAATTAATTGTGTAGAGTAAAATGATAAAACTATTACTAATCTCGTCTGATAACACAATATCCATCATTAATGGTAACACTATCATTAATGGCAACACAAAATAAAACTATGAAAAGAATTGTAGACAGGGAAATCTAACGAGACCTCATGTGTATATATAGTTAGTTGAATTGACCTACAAATAAACCAACATCAAGAAGATTGGACTTCAAGTTTTTTATCTTGGAGAAAAAAAAGGGGAAAATAAAAAATTCCGGGATTTAGGGTTGGATGATGTCTAATCTAACCCCACCAAGGCAATCACTATCTCGTATTTGCTAAATTAATAAAAATAAAAGGCTCTAATGGAGTTTAGTGGATTCTTGACTTAATTTTAATTTGGCTTATGTGGTGTCTCAAAAGGTACTACTCTATTTGTTGTCGTCCATTACAATTGGTGGTTTGCCTACTATGAAAATTCGGGGGTATAAGTTACCTTTTTTTATTCCAAAAGTATGTATTTTTCTATATTTTACGTCACACGGGTTCAATATCTACCAATTTCAATCTCAATCAATGAATTAATAGAATAAAAGATGATAAACGAATTCAATTCATACATATACATGGGGAGAGAGAATTGATATGAATGACTCAAATTTTATTATTGTCATTATATGAATATATATACAACTTAGAAATCACTAATTAAGAAAATATATAATTACAAAAGGAGAAGGAGTACTATTACAATAAGAAATTATAATAATAAGGAAACTAATACAATAAGGAAACATTATATATGATTGTGATTTAGTATATCTCTATCATGCCTCCGCATGATGGACATTCGATAGGAGAGTCAAATCTTGGACATAATTCTATGAAGGTGAGCTTGGTGAAGTAGCGTTGTGAAGATATCATCGAGTGATCTTAGTTGTTTATTTTACGTTGTAATGACAAAAACTATAAGGAAAAGAGGTAATAATGGGGTAAGAGTAAGAGTCTTGTACAAGTACTATTTTACCTCGCGATGACGATAATTTTACGTCGTAATGACGAAGAGGGAGTATTATTTTACGTCGCAATGACGAGGAAGGGTTATTATTTTACGTCGCAATGACGGTAATTTTACGTCGCAATGACGATGAATTTTGCGTTTCATCGACTACGTCTCAACGACGAGTTTACGTCTCAACACGAATTGAGTTTGAGTTTTATTTTACGTCTCAGCGATGAATTGGGTTTGAGGTTTATTTTACGTCTCAACGACGAATTGGTTTAGGATTTTATTTTACGTCCCAACGACGAATTGGGTTTAGTTTTCAGAGAAAGACTGAGCAAAGAGCTCGAGTGTGGTGTTAGGGTGGGGTGGCCATTGATGAAGCAATTTAGGGTTATGATGTAGGAGGTGTTGAAGAATGGGTATTTGTGTGATTTTTGTATATGGCTGAAGATGAGACTAAGTGAAAAATTTAAGAAAAAAGAAAATTTAGGAAGGTGAGAAATAATATTCAATGTGACATTGAGATAAGTGAAAAAGAAGAAGAAGAATAAAGGTCTAGGGGTTTAGTTGTTTGACTATGGGAGAAGAAGTGTCGAAAGTTTAAGAAAAAAAACGGAGAGGGAGGGGGGAGAAAGGATTGGTAGAGTGGCGAAAGCGAATGGTGGTGGGTTTGGCGAATAAGTCCTATTATGGATATATACTCTGATACCATAATAGAATAAAGGATGATAGATGAAGTCAATTCATACATAGAGATATAGAGAATTGATATGAATGACTCATATTTTATTATTATCATTGTATGAATATATATACAACTTAGAAACCACTAATTAAGGAAATATATTGATGATGCCAAAAACGTTCGGATCAGCCCAAATCCGGCGGTAGGTTATATCCCATCGATTGAATAGCCTGAAACAGAGAAACAAATACGTAAACTAAGCCGGGGCTTCTCCGGCGAAGGCCCTCCGGCGAAGGCCCTCCGGCGTGAGAGTAAGTATTTGCCTTATGAGAGAGAGAAATCAATTGACAAGAGTTTAGAATCAAAAAATAACCTACCAAAATATGTGAATTATTGCTTGTATTTATAGGTATAGCAACGTATAATCCATGTTGAATTGCAATGTACTCCCTCCGTCCCAATATTTAGTTCACCATTTTGATCTCGACACGCAAATTAAGGGTAAAGAAAATATCGTGAGTGTAATAGTAAAATAGGAGAGAGAATGAGTGGAGAAAATAGTAAATTTGAAAAGTGTTGTGAGTGTAATAGTCAAATAGGAGAGAGAATGAGTGGAGAAAATAGTAAAGATTATTTGCCAAAAAAGAAAAGGTGAAGCTTTAAATGGGACCCCCAAAATGGCAAAAGGTGAAGTTATTAATGGGACGGAGGGAGTATATGGAGATATTAATCCTATGAGGATTACATTTGTTGAGTCTTTGTCTGATGGGAATCCATGCGAGATTGGATTATAATTCTAGGGGAATTATAACTGCTCACTATCCTTAATTGAGTAGGATTGTATAAACTTTAGTCTGCACATGAGCCGAGCTGGTCTCTCCTCGTCATATATGGCCAGATCGGCCTACGTTGAGCCGGGGAAGATATGCGAAGGAACTGGGGAAGCCCAATTCCTAGTGATTGGATAGCCGAGGAGGCCTCTTCGTTGTCAAGGGAGCTCAGCTCGGCCTTGGAGGGAGGTCTCCCTCGGCATTGAGTCTTGGGCCTTGTCATTTCGCCTACTAAGTCTAGGTCGACCTAGGAAAATGACGAGAAGACTTGGTTTGAGGATGGCAGGGAAGCCCATTCCCTTCTTCGTACATCGTACTTGTTAGGATTATGTTTAGGGCCCAATTCACTTGGGCCTTGCCCGAACTAGACCAAGTTCGTAACTCGATTTATACCGTTCATATATAATTACAAAAGGAGAAAGAATACTATTACAATAAGAAATAATAATAATAATATCATTACAATAAGGAAACATAATATATGATTGTAATTTAGTATATCTCTATTATGAATGATAAATTTATTATTTAATTTTTTATATAATTAATTAAGTTATCTATTAGTAAAAAAAATCTAATTTTTTATCTAATATAAATGAGTCAAGTCGACTCAAATTGTCCAGTTCCTGAGGTATCAATTTTAAGGGACTCTAGACTTTAGTATGATCATATTAATTCAAGTGGGTACACAATTAACGGCGAATGAGAAAGAAAGAGTAGGTCTCCCGGAGAAACGTGTTTCTTCGTAAATAAGTTATGTAGAAACGTGTTTTTTTAAAAAAAAAAATTATAATTTTTTTTTTTTGTATTCATTAAAAAAACTTCTGGATATCCTTTCAAAAGGTTCTGGATATCCTTTCAAAAGGTTCTGGATATCTTTTTTTTTTTTTTTGCATTCATTAAAAAAACTTCTGGATATCATTTCAAAAGGTTCTGGATATCCTTTCAAAAGGTTCTGAATATCCTTTTTTTTTTTTTTCATTTATTAAAAAAACTTCTGAATATCCTTTCAAAAGGTTCTGGATATCCTTTCAAAAGTTTCTGGATATCCTTTTTTTTTTTTTTTTGCATTCATTAAAAAAACTTCTGGATATCCTTTCAAAAGGTTCTGGATATCCTTTCAAAAGGTTCTGAATATCCTTTTTTTTTTGCATTCATTAAAAAACTTCTGAATATCCTTTCAAAAGGTTCTGAATATCCTTTCAAAAGGTTCTGGATATCAATATTAAATGTTCTGGATATCCAGAACTCTTTGAAAGTGATATCCAGAAACTTTCAAAATCCAAGAAACCCTCTATAAATCGTTTAAAAAAACCCCAATTTCCTTTATAAAGCAGTGTCTGAGTCCATTCAAATAAATTTCCTTCCAATTTCCATTTCAGAAACTCGCTCTCCACTCTCAAAATTCAAGAACTCTCTCTTCTCTTTCAAAATCCAAGAACTCTCTCAAAATCCAAGAAACCCTCCGACATTGAGCACCTCCACCAGGGCAATCAGTGGCCGCATTCACTCCTCTCACTTCTCAACAACAGTAATTACACATTCGTTGGAGTCGGAATTAATGGAGATAAAGAAAAAAATGTACAATCATTATGGAATTAGGGTGGGGCATACGGTTGATATGAGGGATTTGGCAGCGAATGTGTTGGGTCAGGGGTGGTTGAGGACGACCGGGTTGAAGAAACTTTCAAAATTTCAAAATGACGGGAACGATGGAAAAAATCCGTTTCTCCATAAATTATGGAGAAACACGTTTCTCCCTAGATTATGACAGAAAGAAATGTGCTGAGTCAAATTTCTTTGATTAATTTTTAAGCAAACAACACAAGCTTTTATTAATATATACTCCCTCCGTCCCAGTCCACTTAGGAAATTTTGAAATGGCACGGGAATTAAGGAATACTCCCTCCGTCCCGCTGATAACTTCACTTTTTGCCATTTTGGGTGTCCCATTGAAAGCTTCACCTTTCCTTTTTTGGCAAAGGAATCTTTACTATTCCCTCCACTCATTCTCTCTCCTACATTATTTTAATACTCACAACACCATTATAATTTACTATTTCCTCCACTCATTCTCTCTCCTATTTTCAAATTACACTCAAAACATTTTCTCCACCTTAATTTGCGCGCCGGAGCCAAAATGGTGAAGTAATAAGCGGGACGGAGGGAGTATTATTATAGTATTAGGAGAGAGAATGAGTGAAAAAAGTGTTGTGAGTGTGAAAAATTAAATAGGAGAGAGAATGAGTGGAGGGAATAGTAATTATAATGGTGTTGTGAGTATTAAAATAATGTAGGAGAGAGAATGAGTGGAGAGAATAGTGATTTAAGATTTTCATTTTGGGAATTCTTAAGTGAAGTGGGACGTCCAAAATGAAAAGTTTTCTTAAGTGAGGTGGGACGGAGGGAGTATAAGAGATAATTGCAATATAAACCTTGTATAAGTTTATCTATTGCAATTTAATTCTTGTACAAATAATAATCGCATAAAAACCCTTATACATAAAATTATGATGCAATTTAAAAATTTATTCATTTAGTCGTTAAAAAACAAGTTATAAAAGTACACTTATTGTAAGTACCCAAATCTGGCTCATGCCTTCCGGTTAAATTTTCCGGCAATTTCGGTAAGTTTTCCGGTAATTCCCCGGACCTTCCTAGTGTTCCGGAAATATTTCGGAACAGTTCCAAATTAATTAAAGGCTGAAGAGGAGCCTTCCTAATTAAGAAACACGTTTTTCTTAATTAGGAAGATGTTTCTAGAATTTGCCACCTTGCATGGTTCTAGAAATGCTGAGTCACAATGGATAATGCCGCACGGCTGCATTAGCTCGAGGTCCCTAGCCGCACGGCCTCATTGGCGATTTCCAGACTGCCTATAAATAGAGCCCTCCTCTACCCATTTTAATCATCCACAAAAGGCATCAATTACTCATATTACGAAGAAATCTCCCCAAGAAGCTGCTGAAAGTCCAAGAAGGTGAAGAAGAAGGCCAAGAAGCTACCTCCCTCCTCCTTGAAGATCCAAGATCAACCTCTCCTCCTAGCTCCATCCAAAGAAGAAGGAATTCATTGGTAACCTCGGACACCCTAACCTCGCATCCTAATAGCTTTATAAATTGCTCATTGCATTGCCTTTATATTGCTTGGGACTTGGTAGATTAAAGATCATATCTTTATATTCCCCCTTCCCCTTTTGCATGCATTAGACATCATTTGTCATAAAAATGTAGTCTTTCCCCATAAAGGTGCATCCTTTGCACCTAAAACCCCCATTTTCCAATAAAAATGTCATCTTTATGCATCCTTTGCATATAAAAATCAAATCTTTTCAATCAAAATGCATCCTTTGCATTCAAAATCCCTTTTTCCAAGCATCATTTGCTTTAAAGATCATGTCTTTACCATAAGCTAGCATCATATGCTTTTCAAAATGCAATCTTTATGCATCATTTGCATAATGAATTCCAATTTTTTCATAAAAATGCATCATTTGCATAAAAATCATATCTTTATGCATCATTTGCAATAAAGATCATTTCTTTGAATCAAATGCATCATTTGCAACCCAAAAATGTCATCTTTTCATTAAAAATGTCATTTTTACATACATTCCCCCATGCCCCCATTAGTAACCTCGGAACGGACCGATGTAAAAGATCCTATCTTTACATCGTTCCTTCCATAAAGGTTTCATAATCTCTTTAGAAAGGGACACATTCGAACCCTATATCTCCGATTATCACTTAAGATGAGTATGAAGCATCTATACGAGCTCGACCATCTTAAAGTATAGGATTGATGGGCTAATGACCCTCCTTTTCTAAAGAACCTCATCTTTGACTACAAAGAGAGTCATTCTCTCGATCACGCAAGTCCCAAGGTCCAAAAAATGCGATGATCACAAGTTCAAGATGAGGGCGGGATCATAATCCCGAATACATAAAATCTAAGAAATCTCGAGCGACAACCAACAAATGGTTTGTACGTCCGGAAGACGACTTGGGACATTCCCTCCTTATTTTCAAACACATGCACACAAGAAAGCACGCAAGCAAGCACGATTAATGGGATCTTGGGAGACTTGCTCCGGCAAGGCACCTTGGGTGAACGACGATCCGTTCTTCCCAAGGGGTAACTTAACCTCCGAACACATAAAACCTTTTTTTTTTAAAGTTTTGAGGTAATCAAAATGGCGTGGCGACTCCGTTTTTCAAATTAAACCGGATATCTTCAAACTCGCGTGAATCCAACAAACACAAAATTTTGGGCACACATTCACAGTTTGGCGACTCCGCTGGGGACATCCCAAAGGAGAAAAGCTTTTATTTTCAAAACAAAAAATCGATACTCGGTATATAGGTGGAAACCACTTACCCTTCCTGTACACTCCCTGATGTGGGAGTTGGGATAACCGGTGGTTTAACAATCCCACGTACCAGTATCCCTTTTCAAAAAAAAATTTTGAAAAAAATAAAAGAAAGCTTTTCCCTTTGAGCGGGTTAGACTCCCGTCGCCGATTTCATTAATCGTGCTTGCTTTCTTTACCATGCATTGCATCATTTGCATCTTGGAATCTGTGCATACTTTGAACGGGAAACAACCCGAAAAATAGCAAAAGGAGTGGAACCTGGAAAATTGATCCATGCAGTCGTACGGCTCAATCCTCCCTGGATTCTGATCGGGCGACCTCAGTGGCAATTCCACCAGGAAAAATCATGGTTAATCAGCGAGTCCTAGCGGCTTGGGGCTACTCGGCTCCATGACGGCTGGGGCTCCCAAAAATTTACGTGCTTATGTGTTGCATTTTCCCCGTCCCGAAAATCATTCCTTTAAAACACATTCGAAAATCTCTGTTTTAACTCAAAAGGAACATTTTTAGGAGACCGCACACTACGCGCACTGATATATCTGTACACTTTGCACGCACGTCCTTCAAACCCGAGGGTGGTTCAGTGCCGATCACGGACAGCCTTACGATGCTCCCGGGCGCGCACGGAATCATCCCAACCTCCCCATGACGGCCGGTGTCGACCAATGCACGATCCGTGTCACACGTTTCAAAAAACCGTGACTTTTGGTTGGTTTTTGGTCTAGTCCATGTCATATAGCCCGGCTTGCATACCCTCGTAAAGGTCAAGCCTTAGTTCATAACGGAAGAAGAACTCGCCAAAATTCCGACAAGGAAAAATTGGCGAGATCTCGACTCCGACATTGATTATTGACCTTGACACGCACGGAATGCGTAAGAGTCAAGACCGAGTCTTTGCCAACAAATCAAAAGATCTTTCGCTCAAGCGAAGCTCTGCTAAAATTCCGACAAGGAAAATTTGGCAAGATCTTGACCCGGCATTGACTTCGATTCTAACTCACGCCCGGCGTATGCAACGAAGTTCAATGTGACACTTTGTGTCATCCGGCTTTGCCGCCCGACCCATGCCTATTATCTTCTCGGACATTACCGAAAGTCAAAACGTCATTCGCTCAAGCGAAATTCTGCCAAAATTCTATCAAGGCAGAAAGACGAGACTTTCCCGGTATTGCCTTGACTATAATCCGCATCGTTCGTGCGTTGAAAGTTCCTATGACCCGCTAGACCCGTTAGGAGCGTTCTTTACTCTCGGTCGGTGAGATCCGCGTGCCTCTATAGGACCCTCGCCCGGCTGTCCACCTGGGAGGTCGAAATACGGGTGGAATACGAGGGGCTTATAGACGTAGTGACGGAACCCACCGATCCAGGATCTAGAGTAGTTACGAAAAAGAAGGGCAGACCCCTTTTCCAACCAAATAGATATTAATAAAAGACACTTTGTTTTAAGTAAACTCGGAAGATTCTAATTTGCATATTGCCCGAGCCTTCAAATTCTAAACACCTACCCCGAGTCTAAACCTTTCCTATCCCTTTCCCGCAGCCGAGAAAGAAGTGGGTGAGAACACCGGGTCGGCAACTTGTTAGCGCAGAATTCTTAGACGGCTCAGAATCCTCGGTTTTGCCGGCTTTTCAGTGTCAAAATGGCGAACATGGTAGTCAACAATGGTAATGACCAAGTAGTCGGAGAGGCCATCCCAGTTCAGCCCAAGCCTCACATATGGTATGATGTATGCGATTGTGAGGACTGTCTGGAGTGTGAGTATCAAGAATGGATTAATGAAGACGCTCCTTCGAGAAAGAAGAAGAAGAGAAAGTCCACACAACGAAGCTAAAGGAAAGGTATGAAGCCGGAGACAAGAGCGTCGGAACTCTAGGGAGCCTTCGGCAAGTTCGATTACTATGTCGGCTATGCCAAACTGCCCGCCAAGGAACCCATCATTCAAAGCACAAATTCCACTCGATACCCCCATGTACAAGTGATCCTCTTGAAGCGAAAGTGCTGAATTTGTGGCCATCGTAAAGTTCAATGAGAAGCTAGCAGATCTAGAAGCGAGAATACGAAAGCCTATTGAATACGTAGCCGAGTCAAGGAAGAATTAAGATCCCCTACGAAGAAGACTTCATCGGCATTATCCGAGCCAACCCTCCTGTTGGCTATACCGACAAGGTCGTGGTGTCCAAGATCGGTAAAGAGAAAATGAGTTATCGGCGAGTGCATTGATAAGATGAGCCGGACTCTTCGGTCAATGAGCCCGGTTGTCACGGACGAACTTCGGCGAGAGATTGCATCAAGCTACTCTAGCTCCCCTCACTATCTTTCCACGGTACCGGCACATCAATGATTTTCGGCAAGTTTTTGATCAATTTGAAGTCTCCAACTTTACGAAGAACGCCGACAAAGCGCTACTCCCAGGGCAACAAAGCAAGAAGGAGTGAGATCTGGTCCAACCCTTGTCAAGCCACCCTCGAGTCAATAAGTAGTGTAGGGTCCAGAGTCGGTAGCGTACGTTCGGTCGAGTCGGGAATCTTTGAATTCCGGTCCCTTCCGAGTCATCAGAAGGCCTCACGCTGAGGACTATCAAAGTGTAATCGATGTCATCTTTCCCCTTATTTTTAATGAAATGACGGATCTTTCGAGTATCCTCTTATTGCCAACTTAACAAATGATAAATTAACTCAAAACTCAACAACAGTTAATAATGAATCATTTGAACAAGATGCAAACACACTAAATGAACAATAGATTAAAGAAATCTTTAAGCGGGTTTCGGAAAAGAGGAAAACCGGGCCCAAGTCTGCCGAGGAGGTTTTGACAAGTGTGAACTTGATGGTTGTCGAGGAACCTAAAGAGACACGAGATCGGAAACTTCTTCCAGGGGGTTGAACAGGACGGTGATCGATCCGCTCGGGGAATACGTCGACGTGTTTGCATGGTCATACAGGGATATGCGGGGCTAGACGGTTCGATAGTAGAGCACGAGAATCCCTCTAGCACCGAGATGCTAAGCCGGTAAAACGAGCGAGGAAGATCAAGCGGAATGGTCTCTACGGGTCAAAGAAGAAATTGAAAAGCTACTGCGGGTAGGATTCATCGTAGTCATCGAGTATCCGACATGGTTATCCAATATTGTGACCGTCACCAAGGCCAATGGGAAGGTGCGGCTGCTGTGTGGATTTCCCGAGATACGAACAAGGCCGGCCCCAAGGACGATTACCCTTTGCCAAACATAGACATCTGGTGGACTCCAGCACACTACGAAGTCAAATCCTTCGTTGATGGCTTTGCAGGATACAACCAGATCAAGATGGCCGAGGAAGACCAAGAAAAGACGGCCTTCACCACACCGTGGGAACTTGCTGTTATACGGTGATGCCGTTTGGGCTTAAGAACGCCGGGGCTACTTACCAAAGGGCGACGGCCGCGCTTTTTCATGACATGATCCACAAGGAGATTGAGGTCTACGTAGACGACATGATAATCCACTCCAAAGGCAAGGACGGGCGGCACTTTGTTGACTGCGGAAGTTCTTTGAGAGCTGAGACAACATTCCATGAGACTAAACCTGCTAAATGCACCTTCGGAGTGACAAGGGGAAAAGTGCTTGGGTATATGGTCACGGAGCAAGGTATCGAAGTTGACCCCCAAAAGATCAAAGCCATTATGGATATGAGGCCACCTCGGACCTAGACGTAAGTCAAGAGCTTTATGGGAAAAGCTGCGATACATTAGCCGTTTCGTCAATCGGTTGACCACTATGTGTGAGCCCATCTTCAAGCTCATGAAGAAGAACGTAGACACGAGAATGGACCGAAGAATGCCGGGATGCCTTTGACCGCATCAAGGCATACTTGGTACATCCTCCCGTCTTATGCCCCCACATAGACAGAAACCTCTTCTCGCTCTATCTCACATCACCGATACGGCGGTTGGGGCTATGCTTGCTCGGGAAAAGAAAGACTCTCGGGTAGAGAATGCCATCTACTTTGTCGGCGGAAGGCTGCAGAAAAGTGAGCTCAATTACTCAAGATGTGAAAAGACCTGTGCGGGACCGTGCGGGTAGTCGGCAAGTTGAAGCATTATATGCGAAGCCCACCT
This sequence comes from Adenophora triphylla var. japonica, assembly GCA_022495995.1. Taxonomy (NCBI): domain Eukaryota; kingdom Viridiplantae; phylum Streptophyta; class Magnoliopsida; order Asterales; family Campanulaceae; genus Adenophora; species Adenophora triphylla. The sequence goes on along the minus strand of JAFEMH010002641.1, from coordinate 138,918 downwards.
GTGAATTTGGTCTCAAAAATGGACCCCACAAATACATCTTTGATAAGCCTTCCCTCTCGATGCGTCTAGCAAAGTGGTCCTTCTTCTTAGCAGAGTACGACAACAACTATGTGACCGGAAAGGCCATCAAGGGTCAAGCGTTGTCGAGACCACCCGGCAAACTTTCCCGATAATGAAGACAGAGGGCACGAACCCCAATTCCCGAGATGAAGGGATCTTTGCGGTCGAGCACGAAAACCGATGGCAATTGTTCTTTGACGGAGCCGCTAACAAAAGAGGGAACGGTATCGGGATGCTCTTGGTCGATCCAAAAGATGAGCATACACCCATAGCCCTCAAGTTGAACTTCCCCGCCACGAACAATGTTGCCGAGTATGAAGCTGCATTCTTGGTTTGGAAGCCGCCTTAGAAAGGAATGTCAAGGAGCTAGAAGTTTATGGAGACTCGGCCACGATCATCAACCAGGTTTCCAACAAATGGAAGCTTGTGGACCCTAACTGCGGCGGTATCATGTCCATATGGAGGAGTTGATGGACAGTTCGAGAAGTGACCTTCCACTACTTGCCAAGGGAAAAGAATAGATTCGCGGATGCCCTAGCTACTCTAGCCTCATTGGTAGAGATCCCCGAGGAAAAGCCATAAAACCCTTCCGAGTGGGTAGAAGAGAAGCCCCTGACCTTACGTTTGTGAAGTAGACACGGGACCCGAGCCTATAAAGGAACCACGGTACAATCAAATTTACCGGTTCCTCAAAGATGGAGAGTCGGCTTTCGGAGACAAAGAAGGTAGACCAAAAGAAGGTGTCGAGCCAAGAGCTTGCAAGCCACGAAAGGTTGGCCTCCCATTATGTCATTCTAGGAGGCAACCTATACAAGAAGCGATACCAAGGACCACTCCTCTTGTGCGTCACTCAAGAAAAGGCCAAAGAATTGATGGTGAAGTCCACAATGGTCCTGCGGTCCTCATATGAATGCCGAGCCACGATGCAAGTGATCCTCGGAATGGGTTACTCTTGGATTTCCATGGAAACAGTGTGTCCGGCACGTCCGAGCATGCGACAAGTGCCAGCGGTTTGCCAACCTCAACCATCTCCCGCCTCATGACATGTATTGCATGACGACTCCTTGGCCGTTTGCAACTTGGGGTATTGACGTGATAGGGAAAATAGCCCCGACAGGAAGCAATGGACATGAATTTGTGCTAGTAGCCATCGACTACTTCACTAAGTCGGTAGAGGCCAAGTCTTACAAGGTCCTCACTTCCAGAAAAGTGGCCCAATTCATCAAAGAAAACACAATGTGCAGATATGGGGTGCCCAACGAGATCATTTCCGATAATGGGTCGCACTTTGAAGGGGACTGCGATAGGTTCTTGTCGAATTCAGAATCACTCGCCACAAGTCGTCTCCGTACGGACCTCGGACTAATGGAGCCGTGGAAGGCTGCTAATAAGACGCTCGAACGGATCATCCGGAAAATGGCCACCCGTGGTCGTGATTGGCCCGATAAGCTGCACTTGGCACTGCGGGGCTACGAACGTGCAATCGGAACGGCTACAGGAGAAACCCCTTTTGCCTTAACCTACGGGATGGAAACAGTGTTACCGGTGGAGTTGGAAATCCCGTCATTAAGGGTCCTCCGGAAAACAAAGTGTCAATGAAGTAGAATGGTTGCGCGGCCGGCATGATGAGTTAGCCACCTTGACGAGAGAAGGCTAAAAGCCATGGAACACACCCGAACCTACCGAGGCGGATGGCCGGGCGTTTGATAAAAAGGTCAAGGCCGAGACATCAAAGAGGGTGACTTAGTTTTGAAAGTGAAGCCCCCTACCAGAGACAACCCCCTGGGAAAATGGGAACCCGTTTGGATCGGCCCTTATGTGGTGCAGAAGATACTATCGGGAGGATCCATGAAGCTTGCAGACCTGGACGGCAATCCCTTTGTCCACCCAGTCACGGGTGATAAGCACAAAAGATACTATGTCTAAAAAAAAAAAAGAAAAAAATAAAAAAAAAAGGTGCAAAAAGAGTAATGCCCAGCTAGGCTGAAAACCCAAAAAGGGCGGTCTAGGCAAAAAACAGGGCTGCACATAAAAAAAAAAGAAGAGAAAATATATATAGTTCACCAGAATGAACTACGAAGACCTGAGCCCCTTAGTCTTTCTTGTAAAAGGGGAACGTAGGCAGCCATATATGGTTCGGTCTAAACAATAAAAAGGACAATCAAGCTTCCATGAAGTGCGTCCTAAAAAATAGAGGACATTTCAGTTTTCATAAAACGGGTCCCAATCAATAAGACATTTGAATTTCCATGAAATGTGTCTTGATTAATTTCTAAGATAATATTTCTTGTTCATTACAAGTTAAAAACTTCTTGATGAGTTCAAGCACGGTCTACCTCTTGACTCTGCTAACCTGCTACAAAGATCTAAAATACAATAAAATGCCTAAATAAACTAATGTGTTTGCAAAATGGCAATAAGAGGATTCTAAGAAAAGATTTGTCAGTCGTCATTCGTGTAAGTACCCAAATCTGGCTCAATGCCTCCCGGTTAAGTTTTTCGGTATTTCCCGGACTTTCCTAAAGTTCAGGGGCCATTCGAAAACTTTTCCTAGCTTTCCATGGAAGGAAGGACCTGCAAGGAATTAAAATTCCAAGCAGGACCTCGCTGGAAAGAAAGGTCTAGAATTGACACCTTGCACCTTTCTAGAAGCAAGGTGATTAGGCTTGATAATTCCCAAAAAAAAAAAAAAAAACAAAACAAAATACGTTAAATAGAGGGATTATCCTCATTTGGCAAGGGGGGAGGAATTTACAGTCACGAAACAAACAAGAGGCGCCCACGACCCTCTCTCTCACCACACACAACGACACATTCTCTCTCTCATTTTCTCTCACTAAAAGCTACTGCGTCTCCCTCTCTCAATCGCTAATGGCGATTCTCACAGCTTTCTCTCCCTAATCTCTCTAATGGCGACGCTAATAGCGTCTCTCTCCCTAAATCGTCTCCCAACCTAAACCCAAACCCTTCCTCACCGTTACCCCTCTCTCTCTAAACGCAAATTACAGAGAGCCTCCCCCCAATCGGTCTTCTTCCTCACCGAGTTCTCCACCTCAACCTCCATTATCGCCGGTGACCACCAAGCTCTCCCTCTCTAATGGTGACCTAACTCTCTCCCTCAATCAATAGCTTAACCAAGACCTCACCCAATTCGGTCCCTCAATCGCCCATCGCAAAGGCCTCTCTCTCCACTCTCCCTCACATCCAAATCAAACAACAATCCTCTTCCTCCTTCTATCTAATCCCGATCCACCGAACTCTCCATTTCCCACGAAGTCTCCGCCATCATATCTGTTGGCGATAGGATCCCGGAATCAGTCTTCTCCTACGTCGACATCGATGGTGAGTCTCAAACCCATCACCGGGCTCCTTCGATTTCTTCGTGTCCCCTGTTACAGACTGTAAACCCATTCACCGGGTCTCGAATCCATCATCTCTGGCCATCCGTTCTCACAATCTCAGTCCGGTCCATTTTCGGGTCTTCACCAAAATCAGCCTTAGTTCTTCGATCCATCCGAGAGTTCAAATATCGCCATCTGCAGTGAATCGAAGGCTCCCTATACCGACGTGGTATAGAGAGTGTGGATCTACGAGGGTAACGAATCTCAATCTTTTGCTCTCTCTCGTTTTCATTGTGTAATGAAGTTCCCATGCTTAATGTGCTGTTAGTATATAATCTGAGTATATGGGTTTTGTTATAATCTCAGTTAACATTGTAGTATGCTTGGATTCCCATGCTCAAATCCATGAGTCCGAATGGTACTGAGTTGTTTGTTTTTCGGACTTGGTGGAACATGTTTGGTTTTGGTCTCCGAATGTTATACTTATTCTCATGATAATACACTTCGGGTGTTCATGTTAGACGTTGTGTTTGCTTGCTTCATGTAGAGTGTGGATCCTCAATATCCACACTCATTTGAAGTGATTATGTCAATCTATGTTATACCATGCTGGGCAGTTTGTTGCTAATCATGTTTGGATATCCATGTTCAATTTGTGATTTAAAATGATGTTGATATGTTTTGGTTTAGTCACTCGAGATGAGTGTGGATCCCTCATATCCACACTCTATTGAAGTGCTCACTATTGAAATACTTGCTCTCTGAGATCTATTTGTGAAGTAACTTGGCTATATTAATGCCTTGTTACCTCTGTAGATCTCAGCTGTTGAAGACTCTGCAAGTGGCTAAGTATGTCACGCGACATAGGCAACCTATGTCACGCGACATTAGGCAACCTATGTCACGCGACAACTTAAGCCAGTTTGCAGAACCTTCATTTGTCCAGTTGGTAATCTGATTTAATCCTTACCATGCTATAATCTGATGTCTATCTGCAATTTAAATAGTATCTACGTACATAAAATGTCATCTTTTCATTAAAAATGTCATTTTTATCCTAAATCATGCATTTCCCATGTCCCCATTAGCAACCTTGGAACGGACCGGTGTAAAGATTCTATCTTTACATCGTTTCTTCTATAAAGGTTTCATAATCTCTTTAGAAAGGATAACCTTGAACCCGATATCTCCGATTATCGCTTGAGACGAGCATGAAGCATCTATATGAGCTCAATCGTCTCAAGGTGTAGGATTGATGGGCTAAGGACATTCCTTCCTAAAGAACCTCATTTTGGACTATAAAGGGAGTCCCTCTCTCGATCATGCAAGTCCCGAGGTTAAAAATGCAATGATCACAAGTCCAAGATGAGGACGGGATCATAATCCCGAATACATTAAATTCCAAGGAATTCCGAGCGAAAACCAATAAATGGTTTGTACGTCCGGAAGACAACTTGGGACATTCCCCCCCCCCCTTCTTTTTCAAACACATGCACACAAGAAAGCACGCAAGCAAGCACGATTAATGGAATCTTGGGAGACTTGCTACGGCAAGGCACCTTGGGTGAACGACGATCCGTTCTTCCCAAGGGGTAACTTAACCTCCGAACCCATAAAACCTTTTTTTCAAAGTTTTGAGGAAATCAAAATGGCGTGGCGACTCCGTTTTTCAAATTAAACTCGGATGTCTTCAAACTCGCGTGAATCCAAATTTTGGGCACACATTCACAGTTTGGCGACTCCGCTGGGGAATATCCCAAAGGAGAAAAGCTTTTATTTTCAAAATAAAAATCAATACTCGGTATATAGGTGGAAACCACTTGCCCTTCCTGTACACTCCCTGATGTGGGAGTTGGGATAACCGGTGGTTTAACAATCCCACGTACCAGTATCCCTTTTCGAATTTTTTTTTTTTGAAAAAATAAAAGAAAGCTTTTCCCTTTGAGTGGGTTAGACTCCCGTCGCCGATTTCATTAATCGTGCTTGCTTTCTTTACCTTGCATTGCATCATTTGCATCTTGGAATCTGTGCATACTGTGAACGGGAAACAACCCAAAAAATAGCAAAAGGAGTGGAACCTGGAAAATTGATCCATGCAGTCGTACGGCTCAATCCTCCTTGGATTCGACCGGGCGACCTCGGTGTTGGGCAATTCCACCGGGAAAATTGAGGTTAATGGCGATCCTAGCGGCTTGGGGCTACTCGGCTCCATGACCGAGGGCTCCCGAAAAAATTTACGTGCTTATGTGTTGCATTCTCCCCGTCCCAAAAATCATTCCTTTAAAACACATTTCTGAAAATCTCTGTTTTAACTCAAAAAGGAACATTTTTAGGAGACCGCACACTACGCGCACCTGATATATCCTGTACACTTTTGCACGCACGTCCTTCAAACCCGAGGGTGGTTCAGTGCGATCACGGACAGCCTTACGATGCTCCCGGGCGCGCACGGAATCATCCCAACCTCCCCATGGCAGCCAGTGTCGACCAATGCACAGTCCGTGTCACACGTTTCAAAAAAACCGTGACTTTTTGGTTGGTTTTTGGTCTAGTCCGTGTCATATAGCCCAGTTGCATACCCTCGTAAAGGTCAAGCCTTAGTTCATAACGGAAGAGGAACTCTGCCAAAATTCCGACAAGGAAAAATTGGCGAGATCTTGAATCCGATATTGACTTTGACCTTGACCTGCACGGAATGCGTAAGAGTCAAGACCGAGTCTTTGCCAACAAATCAAAAGATCTTTCGCTCAAGCGAAGCTCTGCCAAAATTCCGACAAGGAAAAATTGGCAAGATCTTGACCCGGCATTGACTTCGATTCTAACTCACGCCCGGCGTATACAACGAAGTTCAATGTGACACTGTGTCATCCGGCTCTTGCCGCCCGACCCATGCCTATTATCTTCTCGGACATTACCGAAAGTCAAAACGTCATTCGCTCGAGCGAAATTCTGCCAAAATTCTATCAAGGCAGAAAGACGAGACTTTCCCGGTATTGCCTTGACTATAATCCGCATCGCTCGTGCGTTGAAAGTTCCTATGACCCGCTAGACCCGTTAGGAGCGTTCTTTACTCTCGGTCGGTGGGATCCGCGTGCCCTATAGGACCCTCGCCCGGGGCTGTTCACCCTGGGAGGTCGAAATACAGGTGGAATACGAGGGGCTTATAGACGTAGTGACGGAACCCACTGATCCAGGATCTAGAGTAGTTGCGAAAAAGAAAGGCAAACCCCCCCTTTTCCAACCAAATAGGAATAAATAAAAGACATGATTTTAAGTAAACTTGAACAATTAATGTAATCATAATTGCATTTTCTTATCTCTGATAACCCTTAATCGAGACCTCCTCGGTCCGATTTCTGATTTTCTATTCCGACCTTTCATGGTCAAACCCTAATCGAGACCTCCTCGATCCGATTTTCGATTTTCTATTCCGACCTTTCATGGTCAAACCCTAATCGAGACCTCCTCGGTCCGATTTCCGATTTTCTATTCCGACCTTTCATGGTCAAACCCTAATCGAGAGAGTCAGAATGGCAGATTTGACAGAAAACAGTGAGGGTACGGGAAATCAGATGGTTAGGAAGGAAGAGTTAGTCCTGGCTTTGGAAAATGCCCATAAGGTTCATGAGGAACAGCAAGCCATGCTTATCGATGCACTCCGTCGTTATGGAATTCGACAACGTTGATTGAGTCGAACGGTTCTTCGGTAGTGGTCGAAGATGAGACTTCGGAGACAGTGATTTCAGTCCCTTCATCCTATAACCAAGACCTTCCATCCTACAGCCAATACCTTCCTCCATCCACATATGATCCCTTGCCAAGGACCACTCCTCCTCCTCAGTCCTTTCCAACATCCCATCTCATCAGGGCCCCATTGCCCTCACCTCGAGCAGTTGGGCTTCACCCCACCTATCCCTCGGTTTCAGTACACCGCTGCCTATACCCCAACTTCACGAATCAGGTTTGAGCTATGTAGCTATGTTCAGAAGCCACTATACCCACCTGAATGCAATCATGAGCTGCTAAAAGAGAGTTCGGATGCCTCAAGTTTTCAGTCACCCACAAGACTTAGTGAATTCACCCGTCAGTTTCACCAGTCTGCGGTTGTGATTCCTTCTACAGATAAGAACTTTGTTGCTTGTTTCAATAACTCGAGAGTCCCCGTTGACCCCAATGTGGCAATATTGATAGAGCAAGTGAAATTAATACAGGAGAAGCTTGATCTCATGATGAGTACCAATACTCCCTTGACCCAGTGTCGAACCAGGCAAAGAAGTGACTCGGTAGTGCAAACTCCAAGTGCCCGAAGTAAGAGAAGTTGACAAGACAACTAGTTCTAAGCTTGAGAAAAGTCGAAGACACAACCAGGTACTACCCCTTTCACTCAAAAGCGAATAGCCAGTGACTGGATCCTCCCAAACGGATCCCGATATCCCTCAAAGTCCTCCCGGGTTCACTTCCTTCCATCAATATGCTCGATCGACAAAGTTCGTCCCCGTGACTTTTCCGACCCATTTCTTTGGACAACTTGTTTACGCTCCGGCTCCTCCATGGCCTCAAATCCCTCCGCTTCCACAGATCATGGGCACATAATGGAAGTCGAAGTTAACAAAAACGGAAAGCTCGAGTGTCTTGGCGGTCCGAACCGAAGAGTAGCTAGGCTAGGGGTTATCTATCCTTGAGCAAGACTAAAAAAAAAATAGTCTCTCAGTCAACCTTCGTAGGTTCTAGTTCTTTTCTCTTTCAATCAAGTCCTTCACGGACATTGTAATTAATCTTCAATTTTCTATAAAAAAAGTCTTCTTCTTTTCTTGCTAGACTTAAGACATTATTTGCACACCTACATTACATTTAATGAAATAGTTTTATTTTATATGATCACTTGCATTGCTCAACAAATAATCTCTCGAAATAATTAACGTTCCGATTAATCAGTGTGAGAAAGTTAACTAATGCCTTCCCCATACACTTTTTCTTACCTCACAAAAGGCCTCCATCAAGCCATACACTTTCCTTACCTCATAAAAGGCCTTCATCAAGCCATACACTTTCCCAATCATGCCCCCACCTTCATCTTGACCAAGTCAACGACGGCGGCAACATCAAGGGACAACAAGAGGCCACTCAGCTTCGAAAGATTGACCCCATGTTGACAACAACCTAGGAGCTTGACTTAGACCTCAAAGGTATCAAGAAAATTCAAGCAGGGGCTCGCCTTGGTCCTCAGGAGCTTCAGAAAATAAAAAAAAATGTAGTGCAAAAAGAGTAATACCCAGCTAGGCTGAAAATCCCAAAAAAGGGCAGTCTAGGCAAAAAACAGGGTTGCACATAAAAATAAAATAAAAAAAAAATCTTAGTGCAAAAAAGAGTAATACCCAGCTAGGCTGAAAATCCCAAAAAAAAAATAAAAAAGAATAAGGGCGGTCTAGGAAAAAAAAAACAGGGTTGCACATAAAAATAAAAGAAAATGAGGCCAAGGACCCAGCACCGCCAATCAAAAGCTTGACGGACAGGAAAAATCAAAGCTCAGAGAATGAAAGTTGTCGACAACAATGGGGCAGTTAAAGCAAAGCCAGAAGCATTTCGTAAGCCTGTAGGCACGTGCAAATCCTTTCTCCCCCAATGAAAGAGGAAGCAATCAGAAGCAGTCGTCCAAGAATGACTTGGTCAAGGAATCATCCCGAGGCCCATGCCTCATCATCCAATCTTCTCATCCGAGCCTTTTCACTAAAGGAACCACAAATCCCATTTCCTAAAGCAGTCCGGTCAAGGCCGAACTACGGCGACCTGAGCTCCTCACAACGAGGGGAACGTAGGCAACCAGCAATAGTCCGGTCATAAGCATATCCCAGAGAATTCGGTCTCATCAATGACCTCTCCCATAGACACAGTCAAACCTCAGAAAATCTGGTCTCATAGACACCTTCAGATCCCAGAAAATCCGGTCTCATCAATGACCTCCCTATACACAAACATTCCTTTCACACCAGCCAACCTTGATCCGCGACATTGGTTGACTTTCTCCTCATGATTAATAAGAATGTTTTTTCATATCGAGATTAGTGGTTGAATAACCCGAACATTAATAAAGGGTTTTAAGCAATTTTGTGATCATTGTAAATAAAACAAGTTTTCAGATGTCTTGACAAGTCTTCTCTTTCTACATCTTAGGAAAAATAGTGCTAAACACTGATTTTCTGTCAGCAGGGGCTTCCATACACTTTTACAAACCCTTCTACGCTTATACTCTCTCAAAAGAGTCAAACCCAAAGCGAGTTTTTGTGCCTACGTCGAATAAGGCCATCAAAATAACACAAAATCGGGATCCATTCCCACCTTTCAAAAAATATGCCCCTGCATGTATAAATTTCTAAAATCTTTTCTTTTACATCTTCTTAAGGTTGACTGATTGACTAAAAAAAAAGGATAGGTTTTCCCTTTTCTGCTACAATTCGCATTAGGGCTGCCTCGAAACTCTTCAAGGTTGGGACTTTGTCCAAGCCGTTTCTTTAAACTGGGGCTTCTTTAGCCATTTTTGGGGTTCACATCGGGTTTTTCACTAGGTCCCTAGATGGATTCAGTTTTGTTCAAATCAACCTCTGGATCACTTCCGCAGTACCAATCATATTGGAATTTTTGCTAGGTCATCAGACTGGGGCTTCACTAAGTTACTTCTTCGAAACCCAAGACTTCGCCTACTCAGTTCGTCCAACCGAGACTTTGCAACCGGGGCTGTGCCAATGAAAGGATCTTTCCTTGCTTTAATAAGACATGGGGCTTTGCAGAAAGTTTTTCCTTAGACCGGGGCTTCGATAAGTTGCATCCACCCTCAGAGAAGAGGTTTGGTCACTTTGACCTTTGCTTTAAGTCTTTAGTTATAAAAGCCTGTCAGCATCAGCTTCAAGCGCCAGAGTCTGAGAAAAGGACCTTAATCAAGACCCGAGGTTTAAACCCAGTCTCAGCCCAAGAAGGAATTCTAGTCCACGTTGACAACATCTCAGCAACAACAACAGTTCAGTCTGCACCCAAGGGATACGACCCCACTTGCTTGAAACCCGTCTTAAACAATCTCCAAACACATTCCATATGTACATCCAGACCCAGTCCCTACCATGTTTCCAAGAAAAAAAAAATCACCCTTAGGCTCAAGTAACGTGCCAATTGCTAATAATAACATTTTTCTCCCAAAAGCGCCTCCGTTACTTCCGTCATAAACGCCAGGCGACAGTTTCCTAATTGTCAAAAATCTAACTTTAGCTACCTCTATCACAGATTGAGAAGTATGCTCAAGTTTTTCAGCTATAGCTGCCTCTATCTACTCGATAGTGACGTAAGCTTTAGCTTCCTCAGGTGACAACCTCCATTAATTGTCAAAACCTCAAGGATCCTAGACATCGTTCCTAACTGTCTAGATGAAGCTTGAACTACGATTAAGGCTTGATTCCTCCGGGATACGTAGGTAGCCTTTCATAAAGGTCCAGCCATCCGACCACATTGGTCACCTTTTTCTTTCCTCATTCCTCAATGGTGCGTAAGCTTTTCATAAAAGTCTAACTATCTGACCACATTGGTCACCCTCTTTTTTTATATTTAGCACATTCCTAGTAGGATTGGCCGTTTGACCTCCTAGGTCACCCCGTTTTCATCCTTATAGTAAGGGACCAATATCTCTTTGCCATTGCCCCGAGGGAACCAGGTAGGTGACCTCTTTGGTCACCCAATTCCAACTCGTGTCGGCAATTTCAGTCCAATTCCAAAGGCTATGAAAAGTACAGTTCAGGCTATGTATGTCACGCGACAAACCTGGCCACATGGCATACTAGGTCGCGCGACATACTAAGCCCATGTGGCTGGTTTTTACAATTTTTGCCCCTGAAGGCTCAATCTTACAATTTTGTCCCCCATAGGCCTGTTTTACCCTTTGTGCACCTGGCATTTCCAATCATTTTCAATCAAATTTTCCCTCCAAGGTGCCCCAGAGGCTTATTTTACAAATTTACCCCTGCTGGCTCATTTTATTTGCCTTTGGCATTTTAATTCACTTCTTTTACAAAATTATCGGGTACGTCCCACTTCTTTTACAAAAAAATTATCGGGTACATCCCACTTTCTTTACAAAAATCATTGAGTCCTTCTTACTTCTTTACAAAATGCATTCTCTCTCGCGATCTCCGTCATTCCAAGGTGGAAGAATGACATTTCGCTCTATCTTTCGATCTCCGTTATTCCAAGGTGGAAGAATAACATTTCGATCTCTCTCGCGATCTCCGTCATTCCAAGGTGGAAGAATGACATTTCGCTCTATCTTTCGATCTCCGTTATTCCAAGGTGGAAGAATAACATTTCGATCTCTCTCGCGATCTCCGTCATTCCAAGGTGGAAGAATGACATTTCGCTCTCTCTTTCGATCTCTGTTATTCCAAGGTGGAAGAATAACATTTCGCTCTATCTTTCGATCTCCGTTATTCCAAGGTGGAAGAATAACATTTCGATCTCTCTCGCGATCTCCGTCATTCCAAGGTGGAAGAATGACATTTCGCTCTATCTTTCGATCTCCGTTATTCCAAGGTGGAAGAATAACATTTCGATCTCTCTCGCGATCTCCGTCATTCCAAGGTGGAAGAATGACATTTCGCTCTATCTTTCGATCTCCGTTATTCCAAGGTGGAAGAATAACATTTCGATCTCTCTCGCGATCTCCGTCATTCCAAGGTGGAAGAATGACATTTCGCTCTATCTTTCGATCTCCGTTATTCCAAGGTGGAAGAATAACATTTTGATCTCTCTCGCGATCTCCGTCATTCCAAAGTGGAAGAATGACATTTCGCTCTATCTTTCGATCTCCGTTATTCCAAGGTGGAAGAATAACATTTCGATCTCTCTCGCGATCTCCGTCATTCCAAGGTGGAAGAATGACATTTCGCTCTCTCTTTCGATCTCCGTTATTCCGAGTTGGAAGAATAACATTTCGATTCAGTCAAAGCTCGAACTACGGCCATGGCTTGATTCCTCCGGGATACGTAGGTAGCCTTCCAAAGGTTCAGCCACTCGACCACCTTGGTCACCCAATCCGTCTCGGCAGTTCGCCAGATTGGATCCTTTTTTATCGACAACCCCACTCGCCTTGCAAGTGACGTTGCCGAGGGGCTTCTGTAAGTACCCAAATCTGGCTCAATGCCTCCCGGTTAAGTTTTTCGGTATTTCCCGGACTTTCCTAAAGTTCAGGGGCCATTCGAAAACTTTTCCTAGCTTTCCATGGAAGGAAGGACCTGCAAGGAATTAAAATTCCAAGCAGGACCTCGCTGGAAAGAAAGGTCTAGAATTGACACCTTGCACCTTTCTAGAAGCAAGGTGATTAGGCTTGATAATTCCAAAAAAAAAAAAGTTAAATAGAGGGATTATCCTCATTTGGCAAGGGGGGAGGAATTTACAGTCACGAAACAAACAAGAGGCGCCCACGACCCTGTCTCTCACCACACACAACGACACATTCTCTCTCTCATTTTCTCTCACTAAACGCTACTGCGTCTCCCTCTCTCAATCGCTAATGGCGATTCTCACAGCTTTCTCTCCCTAATCTCTCTAATGGCGACGCTAATAGCGTCTCTCTCCCTAAATCGTCTCCCAACCTAAACCCAAACCCTTCCTCACCGTTACCCCTCTCTCTCTAAACGCAAATTACAGAGAGCCTCCCCCCAATCGGTCTTCTTCCTCACCGAGTTCTCCACCTCAACCTCCATTATCGCCGGCGACCACCAAGCTCTCCCTCTCTAATGGTGACCTAACTCTCTCCCTCAATCAATAGCTTAACCAAGACCTCACCCAATTCGGTCCCTCAATCGCCCATCGCAAAGGCCTCTCTCTCCACTCTCCCTCACATCCAAATCAAACAACAATCCTCTTCCTCCTTCTATCTAATCCCAGTCACCGAACTCTCCATTTCCCACGAAGTCTCCGCCATCATATCTGTTGGCGATAGGATCCCGGAATCAGTCTTCTCCTACGTCGACATCGATGGTGAGTCTCAAACCCATCACCGGGCTCCTTCGATTTCTTCGTGTCCCCTGCTGCATCGTAAACCCATTCACCGGGTCTCGAATCCATCATCTCTGGCCATCCGTTCTCACAATCTCAGTCCGGTCCATTTTCGGGTCTTCACCAAAATCAGCCTTAGTTCTTCGATCCATCTGAGAGTTCAAATATCGCCATCTGCAGCTGAATCGAAGGCTCCCTATACCGACGTGGTATAGAGAGTGTGGATCTACGAGGGTAACGAATCTCAATCTTTTGCTCTCTCTCTGTTTTCATTGTGTAATGAAGTTCCCATGCTTAATGTGCTGTTAGTATATAATCTGAGTATATGGGTTTTGTTATAATCTCAGTTAACATTGTAGTATGCTTGGATTCCCATGCTCAAATCCATGAGTCCGAATGGTACTGAGTTGTTTGTTTTTCGGACTTGGTGGAACATGTTTGGTTTTGGTCTCCGAATGTTATACTTATTCTCATGATAATACACTTCGGGTGTTCATGTTAGACGTTGTGTTTGCTTGCTTCATGTAGAGTGTGGATCCTCAATATCCACACTCATTTGAAGTGATTATGTCAATCTATGTTATACCATGCTGGGCAGTTTGTTGCTAATCATGTTTGGATATCCATGTTCAATTTGTGATTTAAAATGATGTTGATATGTTTTGGTTTAGTCACTCGAGATGAGTGTGGATCCCTCATATCCACACTCTCTTGAAGTGCTCACTATTGAAATACTTGCTCTCTGAGATCTATTTGTGAAGTAACTTGGCTATATTAATGCCTTGTTACCTCTGTAGATCCCAGCTGTTGAAGACTCTGCAAGTGGCTAAGTATGTCACGCGACATAGGCAACCTATGTCACGCGACATTAGGCAACCTATGTCACGCGACAACTTAAGCCAGTTTGCAGAACCTTCATCTGTCCAGTTGGTAATCTGATTTAATCCTTACCATGCTATAATCTGATGTCTATCTGCAATTTAGATAGTATCTACGTACATAAAATGTCATCTTTTCATTAAAAATGTCATTTTTATCCTAAATCATGCATTTCCCATGTCCCCATTAGCAACCTTGGAACGGACCGGTGTAAAGATCCTATCTTTACATCGTTTCTTCTATAAAGGTTTCATAATCTCTTTAGAAAGGATAACCTTGAACCCGATATCTCCGATTATCGCTTGAGACGAGCATGAAGCATCTATATGAGCTCAATCGTCTCAAGGTGTAGGATTGATGGGCTAAGGACATTCCTTCCTAAAGAACCTCATTTTGGACTATAAAGGGAGTCCCTCTCTCGATCATGCAAGTCCCGAGGTTAAAAATGCAATGATCACAAGTCCAAGATGAGGACGGGATCATAATCCCGAATACATTAAATTCCAAGGAATTCCGAGCGAAAACCAATAAATGGTTTGTACGTCCGGAAGACAACTTGGGACATTCCCCCCCCCCCTTCTTTTTCAAACACATGCACACAAGAAAGCACGCAAGCAAGCACGATTAATGGAATCTTGGGAGACTTTCTACGGCAAGGCACCTTTGGTGAACGACGATCCGTTCTTCCCAAGGGGTAACTTAACCTCCGAACCCATAAAACCTTTTTTTCAAAGTTTTGAGGAAATCAAAATGGCGTGGCGACTCCGTTTTTCAAATTAAACTCGGATGTCTTCAAACTCGCGTGAATCCAAATTTTGGGCACACATTCACAATTCGCTGAGTCTTCTTTGGTCTTCTTCCCTTTTCCTCGGCCCCGTCGAGTCTTCTTCCTCTTTTTATCTATGATGTCGGTATCCCTCATCCCGACCTCCGGTATCCTCACTGGAGCCTCTATCAAACCCGTGTCAATAAGTGCTCTCTCTACCCGAGCACGAGTCCGCACCTCCTCCCTCTGAGCCTCAGTCAAAGGAGCGACCTCGGACAACCTCTTGTACCGAGCCTCCATGTCTCTGATCAAGTCACCTGACTGGTTATGGCGACTCGCCTTAGCCTCGGTCTCCCTCAAAGTCCTGCTCGAGTCACAGTCAGCCCCCAATAAGGCTCGACGTCTCTCCTCCAAGATGACCTGAGTCGCTCCCATCTCCCTCTCGTACCAGTCCAAGTAGACAGTGGTCAAGATGGTACTCTTCCTGCTCCTGAAGATAGCCCTGGGTGGGAAAGCAGTGTATGTCCAAGCCCTCGAGAAGAATGAGAAACTGGCTGGATCTCTCATGTCCAATGGCAACACCTCCATGGTCCGGATGTCCTCCCAATCACTCAATGGCTCCTGTAAAGCCCCAAACTGCCTGGATACTAAGCAGGGAATGTAGAAGGACGACCAGCAGAACCCTGGAACCCTCACAAAGCATAAGACTCTGAAATATCCTCCTGGTTTGCAACCTCCAATGAGTGTATCCACCAACGGATGTCCGAAGTGGATAGCCTAGCCATCGTCCGCCCTCCCAGCCTACCCCCGGTCCTGTTGCCTCGGTGCACCTCTCCGAGAAATCACCCAAGGGCACTGAGTCGGCAAAGCCCCTGGCAAAGCCCCGAGCCTCTCCTGCAGCTATAAGGTCGCACAGTAGGACTCCGGATCTCATGAAATGGTCTCCCGAGCCATCCCGTCAATCCCATGCAATGTCTCTCCCAAAACCAGCGGGACAATATCCTTCCCAGCCCTGCAGTCTCTAACCATCTCCAAGAGACCACTATGACAGATCCCCACGGACTCAGCGGTGAACAGAGCAGAGAATACGCAAAGGATAAATGCGTCCATAGCCATCGTGTTCGCAGCCATATCTGGAAACCCAAACCTGCCCGGGATATCAGAAAGGTCAATCCTGTCCGGGGCTACCATCATCCTCTCAGCCTCTCCTAAAGGAATCTGCAGAAAAGATGCAAGCTTTACCGCCACCGGCACGTCTCCGATCAGTGGAATAGATATAGCCTCAATCTCGGGACCCCCAATCAAGGCTCGGAAGTCTTCATGCGTCGGGACAATATCGTTATAAGAAAGGCAGTAAACATGTCTCCGGATGTCCCAGAACTTTGCTGCGGCTCTCAAAAGGTCCCAATCGGGCGAGAGATCCCTCAAATGCCATAAAGACTTGATCTTGAAGGAAGAATCAAGCAGCCCCCTATGAGATTGGAAGTTGTGTCTCACCCAAGATTGAAGATCGGACAGAAAACGGTCTCGCTTCCCCCTTTGCAATCTAACGGGCTTCTCCATCGCAAAATGACCAAAGATGGTGCTTTTAGGTCCAAAATGTGCTCTGGGAACAATTGGGATAAGTCTAAGTTGAAAATGAAATGAAATGGCCAAGCCTTGCTTTTATTCAGAAAATAACCAGTTCAGACAGAACTGTGAGCCGCACGGCTTCATTTGCCCTCTGGACCAAACCGCACGGCTACATTAGCCATCTGCAGAAAAAATTCTGCAGCAACCAAGTTGCTGCCCAAGGGAGTTTTCACCCCACTTTTTCAATCAAAACCTGTACAAAAACATATCCAGAAGCCATTCAAGCATTTATACACCATTATAAACCATTTTGGCCCAGTTTCAGCCCCAATTCCAAGCAAAAAATCGCCCCAAGGCTCAGATAATATGCAAATTAAAAAAGCATAAATTAGGAAAGTAAATAAAGCATTAATACAATGTCTTCGCCCCATCGGCGCCCAAATAAAGCAAAAAATAAACAAAGTGTGCATAAATCTTGTCCATTGTTTGTTTTGTTCCTAAATCTATTCTAGAGACCTCCTAGGCCTCCGATTCTTCCTCCTCCTCATCGCTGCTCAGCTCGTAAACGCTAGCCTCCCTCATCAAGTCCTCCTGGTCGCTCACGTTAGACAAATGGACATTATCGTGCCCGTACTCGCCACCGCCTGCCGAATGTCGGCGTTGGGTCCCCGCCCCGAGGCATGGCACCGGGAAGAGTACTCCGAGGCCGATGAGGTAGACGTTGTGCCCCGACATGCCGTCTCTTGCGCCCGGGCTCCTGTGCATCCGGCTAACGCCTTCGAGCGCCGAGCCGGCTTCCTTAGAAGAGGCCAGAGCACATGTCCTTCCAGCCCCTATTCCCGCCCGACCACCTATCATAAGTGCGAGCCTGGAACTGAGAAAAGAAGAGAAAAATCTCGTAAAATCTCGTAAAATTGCAAAAAGCGTAAAAATCTGA
This sequence comes from Adenophora triphylla var. japonica, assembly GCA_022495995.1. Lineage (NCBI taxonomy): Eukaryota > Viridiplantae > Streptophyta > Magnoliopsida > Asterales > Campanulaceae > Adenophora > Adenophora triphylla. Next base: position 121,328 of record JAFEMH010002641.1, on the reverse strand, counting down.
AAGCCGAAAAGTGGAAAGACCCTAAAAGTATACTTACAGAGTCTTTGTCGGCGGGCAGGGTATACTTTGGGGCTCCCTAGTGTCGGGGACAGGAATCCTCATCCTCCTCGGAACTCCATGGACCACATAGGACAGATGCGCAGGAGGGATCGGCGGGTCAAGCAGGCTCATCCTCCCCATATCCCCCGAGTGACGCGCCTTCACTAGCTTCGTGGCGTCCTCGCCGCCGCTCCACAAACACAAACGTAGGGGGTATCCATGTCAAAGTACTCCTTAGCGGCCACGCCCGACTTCGGTACCTAGCAATCTCATCCTCCGGCCAATCTCGGGCCGCAAAGCATCCGTGCTGGAGGATCCTGAGGAGTAATGGCGTCCAATGGAGGGACATGGCCATGCTGCCTCGAGAAACGGTCCCCCAAGTAAATGACATCACATGTCAGCCCAGTGAGCCATCTCCTCTGCCTAGTCGCCTCAATGGCCTCTCCCAGCAAAATCTCCGGATACCTGCCCCAAGGGTAGAAGTCCACTCCGTCAGGCCCGTCCCTGTTGATGACCGGCCTCACCATCTTGTAGTCGAAGGTAATCCGGGTCTTTCCCGTGAACTTATCCCTCGCATCTCCCCTCCAGCGGACCATAGCAGGGAAAATGGTGATATCGCTCTGTTGGTTCCAAGGAAAGAACCCGATCACCTCGCAGAACCAGGCCTGCATGTTCAAAACATCAAAAAGGTCATTCTCTCTCTCATAAAAGTCTCAAGACAGAAAAGAGAAAAGAGAAAAGAAAGAGAGACTACCTCAAGGGCAAAGGAGAAACAGTCCATAGAAGCAGCCTTGTTCCGGCTGTACATGTCCAAGGAGAAGTAGAGCTCCGCCAATCCGGCCTCTCCCCAAGAGACCGTCCCTATCCCATCCACATCAACCAAAGAGTCGAGGAGGCAAGTCATGGCCAGTGTCCCAGAATTAGCAAAAATGGTGACTGACAGCATCAACCACACAAAAGCTCTAGCCAGCTGCTGGGCGGTCACATCATTAGCAGCAAAGTTCTGCATGCAGTTCTGGACTGCCACCTCGACATTCCGTGTCTCCATACCCAGCCCCTTGGGAATCAACTCAAACCCAACCAAAGCCCTGAACTCCTCGGCAGTAATATGGTCTCTCCAAGTCACGGGCCTCCCGGTGAACTGTAGGCCAGTAATAGCTGTGAAATCGGCAGAAGTCACCGCGCCTCTCCCGGCTCGGATGAAAGCTATGGGTGCTATCCCACCGTAACTCGAAAGGGCCTGGATCAAGCCCTTGCTCTTAGAGGTGATATGAACACCCCTGCCGATAGCCTCGACGAACGAATCCAGGCCGGTAGCCCTCACCAAATCCTTGGGGTTCACCCCATTCTTCTCGAAATCCGGCATCCTCTGCCAAAGCTTGACTGCAATCTCTGATGGTCCTATAGACTTGTTCTCCTGTAGACAAGCACAACAAAGAAGTGTGTCAATCATTCATCATTTTCAAAAGCATGCATATATTCACAAAAGTGCACATATTTTTCAAAAAAAGAAAAGCATTCACAAAAGTTTTTCTAGCATCATTTGCATCAAAAAAAAAAAAAAGAGCGTATTTCATCACTTGAAACGCGTCATGTCAAGTCCCATTGCTGTCCTAAAGCACAAAACCACAATTTTCACAATTCTTTGCACATAAGCATTATTCTTTCAAAAATGGCATGCATGAATCCTTTTCATCTTCCAAAATCATGTTTTCTCAAAATTTTGACCTAGTTCTAGCACATGCAAGAACTCCGTCTCACTTTAGACAATTTTTTCATTCTTACTTTATTTGCGAGAAAAAAAAAAGTGGGTCATTCCCATTATTTTTGTCAAACAAATTGCACATTGCACGTTCTTAGCCTCATAGGTTATTCATCAATATCTCAAAATCATTCAAAAATCCTAGAAAATTCCTAAGTTCGGGTCAAGCCCTAAGTCATTCAAAATTCAATCAAAATCGACGGAATTGAGCCAAATAAGAATGCTTACCCCAACCGGACGCGGGTTCGTCGATTTGTGCTCTCTTCTCCCCGGGTAAAGCTCCGACAGAGGCGTAAGAAAGTCATACTTTCTTTCCGTTCGCACAAGCTCCTTTCTTCTCCTCCGAGCGGCCGCGGAGATATTTCTTCTTGCTTGCCTCGGTATAGGATTGCCCTCCGGATCCATCTCAAATCAAAGGAAGCAAAGGAAATTGAAGGAATTCAAAATTTCTCTTCCTCTCTCTCTCTCTCTCTCTCTCTGCGTTCTTGGGCGGCAACACAATGCCAATGGCCCGTTCAAATCTGATTTTAAATAATCTGGAAAAATCAGGCTTCTAGCCGTACGGCTCCTTTTTCTCCATCTCATGCCGGGCGGCCTCATTCGCTTCCGAGCGTAAAATTACAATCCTGCCCCTGGACCTTCCACTTGGGCATGCAATTCCCGTTATCTTTTAACTAAGATAACATCTTTTTCAGAAGATATCCTTTATCTCTTAAGCAATTAAGCTTTATTCCCAGTCGCCTCCGTTAATTCCGCTATAACGGGATAATGCTAGGTGACAACCTCCGAATTGTCAAAACTCTAAACTGAGCTTACCTCTATCCCGAATAGTGACGTATGCTCGAGTTCCTCTAAACTGAGCTTACCTCTATCCCGGATAGCGACGTATGCTAAGTTCTCTTAACTTAAGCTACCTCTATCACGAATAGTGAAGTATGCTTGAGTTCTTCTTAACTTAAGATACCTCTATCACGAATAGTGAAGTATACTTAAGTTCTTCTAGCTTTAGCTACCTCTATCTCTGTCAAAAAGAGATAGCGCCGTAAGCTTTAGTCTTCGTTATTTCCGTCATAAAGAAATAACGTCATCCAGCTTAAGCTACCTCTATCCCAGATAGTGACGTACGCTCAAGTTTCTCTCAACTTTAGCTACCTCTATCTCCTCGATGGTGGCGTAAGCTCTAGTTTCCTCAGGTGACAGCCTCCATTAATTGTCAAAACCCTCAAGGATCCTAGACATCGTTCCTAACTATCTAGTGATGCTCGAACTACGATCGAGGCTTGATTCCTCCGGGATACGTAGGTAGCCTTTTATAAAAGGTCCAGCCATCCGACCACTTTGGTCACCCTGTTCCTCCGTCACTCCTCAGTGATAAAGTAGTCCCTCATAAGAGACTTTGTTATCCGACCACCTCGGTCACTTCTAGCATATCCCCAGTAGGATCAATTGCTTGACCTCCTAGGTCATTTTCTCTTCTATTTCTCCAGCAAGAGACCAGTTTTCTCTTCTCCATTCCTCAGCGGATTCTACTCCGAACTATGGCCTGGCTTGATTCCTCCGGGATACGTAGGTAGCCTTCCAGAGGTTCAGCCACTCGACCACCTTGGTCACCCAATCCGTCTCGGCATTCGCCAGATCGGATCCTTTTCTATCGACAACCCCACTCGCCTTGCAAGTGACGTTGCCGAGGGGCTTCTGTAAGTACCCAAATCTGGCTCATGCCTTCCGGTTAAATTTCCCGGCAATTTCGGTAAGTTTTCCGGTAATTCCCCGGACCTTCCTAGTGTTTCGGAAATATTCCGGAACAGTTCCAAATTAATTAAAGGCTGAAGAGGAGCCTTCCTAATTAAGAAACACGTTTTTCTTAATTAGGAAGAAGTTTCTAGAATTTGCCACCTTGCATGGTTCTAGAAATGCTGAGTCACAATGGATAATGCCGCACGGCTGCATTAGCTCGAGGTCCCTAGCCGCACGGCCTCATTGGCGATTTCCAGACTGCCTATAAATAGAGCCCTCCTCTACCCATTTTAATCATCCACAAAAGGCATCAATTACTCATATTACGAAGAAATCCCCCCAAGAAGCTGCTGGAAGTCCAAGAAGGTGAAGAAGAAGGCCAAGAAGCTACCTCCCTCCTCCTTGAAGATCCAAGATCAACCTCTCCTCCTAGCTCCATCCAAAGAAGAAGGAAGCCATTGGTAACCTCGCACGCCCTAACCTCGCATCCTAATAGCTTTATAAATTGCTCATTGCATTGCCTTTATATTGCTTGGGACTTGGTAGATTAAAGATCATATCTTTATATTCCCCCTTCCCCTTTTGCATGCATTAGACATCATTTGTCATAAAAATGTAGTCTTTCCCCATAAAGGTGCATCCTTTGCACCTAAAACCCCAATTTTCCAATAAAAATGTCATCTTTATGCATCCTTTGCATATAAAAATCAAATCTTTTCAATCAAAATGCATCCTTTGCATTCAAAATCCCTTTTTCCAAGCATCATTTGCTTTAAAGATCATGTCTTTACCATAAGCTAGCATCATATGCTTTTCAAAATACAATCTTTATGCATCATTTGTATAATGAATTCCAATTTCTTCATAAAAATGCATCATTTGCATAAAAATCATATCTTTATGCATCATTTGCAATAAAGATCATTTCTTTGAATCAAATGCATCATTTTTGCAACCCAAAAATGTCATCTTTTCATTAAAAATGTCATTTTTACATACATTCCCCCATGCCCCCATTAGTAACCTCGAAACGGACCGATGTAAAAGATCCTATCTTTACATCGTTCCTTCCATAAAGGTTTCATAATCTCTTTAGAAAGGGACACCTTCGAACCCTATATCTCCGATTATCACTTAAGATGAGTATGAAGCATCTATACGAGCTCGACCATCTTAAAGTATAGGATTGATGGGCTAAGGACCCTCCTTTTCTAAAGAACCTCATCTTTGACTACAAAGAGAGTCATTCTCTCGATCACGCAAGTCCCAAGGTCCAAAAAATGCGATGATCACAAGTTCAAGATGAGGGCGGGATCATAATCCCGAATACATAAAATCCAAGAAATCCCGAGCGACAACCAACAAATGGTTTGTACGTCCGGAAGACGACTTGGGACATTCCCTCCTTATTTTCAAACACATGCACACAAGAAAGCACGCAAGCAAGCACGATTAATGGGATCTTGGGAGACTTGCTCCGGCAAGACACCTTGGGTGAACGACGATCCGTTCTTCCCAAGGGGTAACTTAACCTCCGAACCCATAAAACCTTTTTTTTTAAAGTTTTGAGGTAATCAAAATGGCGTGGCGACTCCGTTTTTCAAATTAAACCGGATATCTTCAAACTCGCGTGAATCCAACAAACACAAAATTTTGGGCACACATTCACACTTATACCCCCTAAATTTATTTAATTTGTACTGTTCCTCCAAAAAAAATACCTCATTCATCCCTAATTGAATATCTACTTTTAATAAATTTGTTAAAAAATATTTTATTTTATTTTTTTTTTGTAAAAAACTTTGTGTGTATATGGTTTCTATTAAAAATGCTATTTATCTAATATACAATACAGGGAGGTTTTAACTGCCTCTTAGCTTGGGATAAAGAGGGGCTGAGATTCAATCTTGGAATGTTGATCCGACGGCTGAAATTCCTTTCCCTCCCACGATCTCTTCTCCCTCTCTCTCCGTCAAACACCCACGATCTCTTCTCCCTCTCTCCGTCAAACACCACTCGACGACAATTTTCTCCCTTCTCAGACTCAAATCGGCGACAATCTCTCTCTTCTCAGGTGGTACGTTCTCTCGATATCTACCCTACTCCGGGAGGCAGTATCCATTGATGAAGCCGAGACTTCAGATGATGCTGCTAATACATCCACCACCTAAATCGCCCAGGTCGCCTCTCTCCATCCCTTCTCTCTCTCCGTTCCTTCATCTTTCTTCTTCTCACTCTTCTGATTTGGGTATAGATATGTGCTTATATTTATTTGGAAAGAAAGCTCTGTTCTTAGAAAAAGTTATAAACCCTAGAAAAAAATCGATCCGTTGATTTTTGTAGGTGTTTTTGTGTGTGTTTGGAATTTGAAGGTGGGATTATGCGGTGTTAAGGAGGCAGAATGTCTTCTATGAGGAGAGAATTGGTGTTTCTTATACTCCAATTTCTCGAGGAGGAGAAATTTAAGGAGTCTGTTCACAGGTAAATTTTTGTTTCTGTTTTGGTTAATTGCTATTTTATTGTTTTTATTATCTATTGTTGTCTTATGTTTTGTCCCCTCTCCATCCCTGTGTTCTAATCATTGTTGAAGAGCCAAATTTTGAGATTATATTCTTAAAAGTGTTTGTTCATATCATTTCTTGGGAGTTCTATTTTGGGTTTGTTTGTATTCTTGGTAGCTAAACTGAACATTTGGTTGTCGAGAAAATCGAGGTAGAGAAAGAGGGATCAAGTTTTTTTTTTTTTCATTGTAATTTGGTTTTGATTGTTGGGTAGTTTATTTTTTTCCGCAATGAGATTGTTGTCCATCAATGTCTTCGCAGGTAGCTTGGATGATTTTTTAGCAGAAAACATTGAACTTTTGATGTGTTTCTGGGTAAACAAAACATTGTGTTATGGTATGAATATTTCCATCACGGAGCTTTCATCTGTGATGATGTGCTTTCTCTTTCTGAAGTTTTGATTTTTCAGTCTCTTTATTTTTGTTTATCTTTAAATATTGCATGCAATATTTTTACTTGGAAAGATCTTATTATTGCACATGGTTTGAGTGGATTCTGAATGGACATTTTCTTTGTCATGCAGAGACAAGATGCCGTTGTTTCAATAATTTTTGCTGATTTCTTCCGGTCTGCGCAATCCAATTGTGGAATTTGCCAACAATTCATTAAAGTTTCTTACTGCCACAAATATATTTCACCATGGTTGCTACTGCAGCTACTTCAGCTTTCCTTCAGGTTCCTTCCCCAGGCGAGTCTGTTACAAAGACATCTAGCAAACATGGAGGCATGCCTGGTAGTCTTGATGTGCGAGGAGTTAAGACAAAGTCATCTCGGAGTTTTCAGGTCAAGGCCAGTTCACAAGCACCTTCAAAGGTAAACGGTACTAGAGTTGGTGTTATGGATGGCTACAAGACTGATGATATTGCAACATCACCTGCCCCTAGAACTTTTATCAACCAATTGCCAGATTGGAGTATGCTCCTTGCTGCCATCACAACTATTTTCTTGGCAGCAGAGAAGCAATGGATGATGCTTGAATGGAAGACGAAAAGGCCTGACATGCTTACGGATCTGGACCTGTTTGGTTTGGGGAGAATTGTTCAGGATGGTTTGGTATTCCGTCAAAACTTTTCTATAAGATCATATGAGATAGGGGCCGATCGAACAACATCTGTAGAGACGCTGATGAATCATTTGCAGGTAGTTTAAACTTTTAGGAGATCATGATTTTTCTCAATAGCTTGGTGAGGGGAAGTTTAAATGTTGAAGGTCTAATCACATGTGCTTCCCCTCCCCTCTCCCATTTGTCATGTGTAGCTTTGCTTCCTCTAATTGCAGTCTTGGTCTATTTCCAGAGTAAATAATACTTTATTTTACAGGAAACAACACTTAATCATGTAAAGAATGCGGGGCTCTTGGGCGATGGCTTTGGCGCAACACCAGAGATGGCCAAACGGAACTTGATATGGGTGGTGGGAAAGATGCATGTTTTGGTTGATAGATATCCTACATGGTAAGACAGTCTTTTTCTGCATGACTGCTCCCTTTTTTGTGTATTCTGTGATTAGATGCTTTTCGTTGTGTTTGAATTACAGGAGTTGATTGGCGAGACAGTACTGTGATTGACTTTCTGAAAAGCCATTGAAGTTGGGCGGTTAAACGTGACCATGGCTCAGAGTAACTGGGAAGCGGATAAAATGTACGCAATTTTCATCCCCTGTTTGTAATTCTTTTAATTGTTGCATGTTTTTTTTTGACCTTTTGAATAGAAAGGTAGGTAAAGGGAAGTGCTCAAATTTGTATCTTTGTTGTTCTGATCTTGATCCTAAAATTCAGAGAAGTGGTATTTAATGGTTCAAATTCTCTTGGGGTCATTGTTCGGCCCCTTGAAAGAAAGTGTAGATTTTGGAGAAGACATCTGGGTTTTGGTAAGTAATGACTAGACTAATTTCTCTTGGAGTATTTTATAGACAAAGAAATAAGTCAAGAAAAGTGTCTGATTGAACTGAATAGAATTGGTGTGATTAGAGTCAAAAGACTTTGATTTATTATTTCTCCATTTCAAAATAATGACCAAAATATTTTGAACTTTGCTTTTAAGCAAGAAAAACATTTGAAATTTTTCGATCATTCATTTTGGGTACGAGAGGTAGTACTATTTAATATTGTACTTGATGAGAAATAAGTAACTTGATTTTTTATTTTATTGTTTTTATGTTAGATTTAGATTTGATCACATAGAAACATGTGTTTATGTACTTTCTTATCTTATGATTTTAATGTAATCTTTTCCCTTTTATGTCACTTCTAATTTTTTTAATCTATCATTACCACTGAAACTCAACGGAGCAGACAAGAGACAACTGGGTGTGTGTTCTAATTCACTCTGTTTTATTCTCCATTTGTCTCTAAATTAGTGTCAATCTAATAATTCTAACAATTTTATGTTTGCGGCGATGATGATTACGGCTTGCGCACCATAGTATGTGGTTTGTCCACAACTGTTATACATTTGGAGGTGGAATGTTTGAGATGGAAGAAATTAGAGCTGGTACTCCTTACGGACCTGAAACTTTAGTTGGACCAACATGCTCGAGATAGTTGACTTAGCTTGAGCTAGCACAAGCATTCCACCAGGAAAAACAATTAGCTGGCATTGCTAAGTAGTTCAAGGGAACAACTAACTTTACGTTGCCATATATTCTGCTATGCAAGTATTCAGCATTTTATTGAGTGACACTTATCTGATTCATTTAAGATTTCCATTAGAGTTTGGATGAGTGTCAATTTTGGGTGTGTGGGGGTGATGGGATAAGGTGGGATGCATGTAGTACATTTCAATTGTGCAAGTGAAGAAGCTTCATGTATGGTATCATATGAAATGCTTAAAGTTTTTTATTAGCACTGTCTTGGCCGACAATTGTTTTCATATTGTCTTCCTTTTCGTACTGACCCATGCCAATGGCACGGGCTTTTGAGTACTAGTCTATATTACAATAGGGAATGGAGGTAACCGTTGAGACAAAGAAGGGCTGAGATTCATCTTCAAAAATTGATCTAACGGCCTATATTCTCCCCTCCCCCAAAAATTGTGTAAATAGACAAATAAGTGCTAGGATTAAATTTCAAAAAATAATCCTATGGCCTAAAACTAATCCACCAATTTAACCATAACTGCCTAAAAAATTGCTATCTCAATCCCCTAACTCTTTCTTTCCCACTCCCTTGCAGTTGCAGATTTCAACTTCCCTACAATTGTAGATCCGTCCATGAGAAGAGAAAATCATAATCATTTGATTTTTAAGAATCACATACTTTGATTTCAAAATAAAAATAAAATAAAAATCACATACTCTTAATCAATTGTTTCTATTTTTACTTTTTGGTTGCAAATCTTCTTTCTTTCGACAGTGATTAAAGAATATTATAAGGGAATAATAAAATTTAGTAGAATCACAATTGTATAGGCATCACTCTGTGCCTTTGACATGGGGTTAGTACTAGTTTTATACATTAGATAGTGGATATGTACGTATATAAATGCATACAAACTAGAGGTTACTTTATTTAGCATTATTCTATTTTTTCGTCAACACCATTTAATTTGTAGCAGTAAGTCAAACAATTTCAATAAAGATTAAGGCTCTCAAGTCTCAACACTATTTGCATGTATTCGGGAAAAAACTTACCTTCTATGTAATAATATATCACTTTATCTTTTTTTAATTGATGGATGGAAAGTTATAATGAAAGTTAGTTGCTCGTTGTTACAGAATGATAGTTTTATTATAATTTTTTATTCAATTTGAATAAATTTTACTAGAAAATTTTATGAGATTTTAAAAATTGTTATTGATACATCTATTAACAATATTATCAATAATACTTTTCATAAATATTTATGAATAATTAATGATGATGCAGAAAACGATTCAGATCAGCCTTAATCCAGCAATTAGGTTGATCTCCAACTAATAGACCTGAAACCACGAACAAACCACTAGCCGGGTTGGCCTTCGGCTAAGACCCTCCGACGTGATGATGAGATAACGTATATTGTGCTTATAAACTGAATTGAATAAAGCAATACACAAATAGCAAATAAGACATTACCCTTGAACGTTGGATGTTGTAAGGTATTTATAGTGTTGATGTAGGATCGTGTTGAATCCCTAGAATCACGGGAATAATGTTGGCGTAACTGACTCCGAGAAAGTAGGAGGCAGTTACAAATAACGACGTGGGTTGGCGCACGTGTTAGTGGGTCGAGGTCGACTGAATAGTCAAGGGCAACCTGACTTTGTGCTTTGGCTTGATAATAATTGTATAAGTATATGATCGTATGTCGGACGAAGCTAGGTCGGGATCACGGAGGGTCGGACAATGAGCTAGGTCGACTGATCCATGTTGGGCTGTTGGCAACGTAGCAATTGGGCCAGCCCATTCAATAATAGCGTAAACTGGTGGCTAAAATAATGGGCTTCATTTGTTGGGCTTGGTCCGTCATATTTATTCCGTTCAGTGGCCCCCAACTTTCTGAGTTGACTTTGTCGAGCAGGAAGTTATGAAAAATTTGTAGAGCCTTACATAGCTCGATGTTGGATGGTCGACTGGATTGACGTGGCTTGATCTCGACCACTGACTTTTTTGACGGTTGGATGCGTTGAAGTGCCGTAGTTCCATAATGATTACATGATGCCGGCGTTTGGACATTCGTCTTGGGAACCGTTGCTGGCATTAATTGACGGAGTTAACCGTTGTGCCCCTACCCATTCCAATTCTGGAATGGATTTGGAATCATATAAAAAGGAGAATTCTTTTCCTTTTAGAACTTTACAAACCCCAAATTCTCAAAAACCCTCAGCAAGAACAAAAAGGCAAGGCAGTCGTTTTTCCGGTGCAATTGAGCAATCATATTCATCTTCGAGTTTTCTCTCCTTGGAATTAACCAAGGTACCTTTCAATTTCTCTGTATTTAGGTTTAATTTCAAGCTTTTCCCTTGTTTCCACCATGACTAGGACTTTCGGTTGTGAGTTAGGTGTTAGATACGGGTACAACTCCAGTAACCTTAGGGTTTATGAACGGTTAGAGGGCTCATGAAAGGATATGACTAGAGAGGAGTGTATCACTATTCTGAAAGGTGGGGGTTATGTTATGGCATTGTAGATTTCCCAGCCGATGAAAGTATGGGGGATTTGGAGGCGGATGATCCACGGATTGTCCGCTTTCGTCTCTTCAATAAACTGATAGACCATTTTATTATCTTCTATATCATTTGCAACAAACCCCCTTTCCCTAGAGAAAGATTAGAATTCACAGGGGAATCTAGGTCGCCCATAGGTAGCTCAGAACATAAATTGACTAGGACTGATTCCCCTGTTTCTGTGTCTTCTGTAGATATGGCGGATCAATGACCTACGGCTTCTACCTCGTCGAGCTCCTCCTCTAGCAATATTGTGGATGCCTTCTGCTCGACGGTCGTTTCAGGCCGTAATGAGAGAGGATACGTGACCCCCAGGCCGATAGTTGGTAAAAATAATGCTGACTCACGGATCAAGACCCTGTATGACTTCTTCGAGGTCTCCAGGGAGGATTTCCATCTGACCCACTATACTGAGAAACAAAGGAAGGCCCAATCTTGGACGCATTGGGCCCTGAATCCATCCAAGGTAGCTTTCTACTATGGCCAGTTCGAGGTCGGGCTACGCCTCCCCCTCGACCCATTCATTTGTGAATTCTTGGAGTGTTTGGCCGCTGTCCCTATGCAGCTAGGAGCCAACACCGTGAGGGTTCTAGTTTGCTTTGCCATGGTCTACAAGTTCTTAGGGTAAGAGCCTTATATGACTGTATTTAGGAGATTCTTCAAGGTGATAGTCAATGATAAGACTCTTGGGATTAGCACTCCGGCCAAGGCTAAGGCCCCTAAGATGTTTGTTAACTTGACCGACAAAGTATCTGGGTGGAAATCCCACTTAATCTTGGTTAAGAGTAGAAAGGGTTGGAAATTCCCTTTGCCCGAAATCGACGCACGTCCAATGAAGGAGGAGGACCACTGGGTTCCTGACTGGAGTGAGGACTTGTAAAGAAGGCTGGTGTTGGTAGCTCGGAGGAGTACTATCAGCTGGTCCACCCTAGGGTCGGACAAAGATTATTTCATTCAGGCCGACATGATGCTGGGAGGGGATGGAGAGATAGCCCCTCTAGTGCCCATAGTTCGCAACCTTAGGTATCCTGAGTCGGTCATCCATGAACGGGAAATATTTGAGTCTCAGTGTCACTTTTGTGAGAAGACGACCAACCACTGCAAACATATCCCTCACTTTGCCGGTTAAGTGTTTACTCGCTTTTTTCCTTCACTCGTAATTTTTTGCTTGCATACTTCTTTTACTAGCTGTTTCCTCGTCTTTGACTGTGCAGTTCTTACCCCCGACCAGGAAGCTAACATGAATCGTATTGTCAACGTGAGTGACAAGAGGAAAAAATAGGAAAGTCCATGCAGCTGCTAATGCTCGGGCTAGGAGAGATAAGGAGGCCATCGACAGAAACACACTGCTTCCTAAGGCAGGTGTGGGGATGTTCCCCATAGATGGGTCGGTGGAGCCCATAGAGAATGCCCCTGAGGTGCAAGTGATGGGGGTAGATCAAAGGGAGGTCGACACTTCGACCGAGTTATAGTCGGACTCCGATTCTCGACGTGAGACCACTGGGGCTGCTCCCCTTGAAGTAGTTAACTTGGAGCTTGATAACTTCGAGCAAGATGATGTTGAAGACACTCTTCCCCTCACCCGGCTAAGAAAACGGTCGCGGGCCGATCAAGGTGATGACGGAGCTGGCACTTCACAAGTAGCGACTTCTACCTTTAGCCAACCCCCATCTCTGGCCCCCTAATCCAGGAGCATAGAAGAGGTGCAGGCCTTGTTGGAGAAGCTGAGTATGGTTCCTCCTCTCACTGGAGTTAACAGTTTAAGCCGCCAATACCCCGAGCTGGTATTGAGGCAGGCCATAGTAAGGAGGGCAGCAGATAGGGATCTGTTATCCTGGCTGGCTGAGGATGGACTGACTCCTGAGGAGTCCACTGATAGGTTGGGCCTTCTCCATTCTGAGGTAATACTTGTGCTTTACAATTATTTTTCCTTCTGTTTAGTTGTTATGATTTTTAGGTCGTTTGTCGAACTGACTTGTCTTCTTTTTGTTATGCAGTCCCTTTCTATCATCGAACAAGCAAAGAGCAGCTGGAGAGTTGCCATAAAGAAAGAGAAGATCGCCTCTACTAAGTATGTCAGGAAGGCTAGCGAGGCTGCCGAGCTGAGAGAAAAACTGGTTGATTCTGATTCTGCCTATGACGCTCTCCATGCTGTCCACGCTGATGCAGTGAAGGATAGAGATCAGGAACTCGTCGACCTAAGTGCTGCAAGGGAGCATTTTTCTCTTCTTCAAGAAAGGGTGAGCCTTCTGGAGGGTGAGGCAACTGAGGCCAGGCTCGAGAAAGCCAATCTGCAGGGAGAGAATGAGGAGCTGACCAAGATGGTCCAAGATCGAAGTGCTCATATGATCCAACTGATGGAGGACCAGAAGGTAGCTCGAGCTAAATGGGAGGAAGAGGCCCAGGCCAGGGAGAAGGGCATTGTTGAAGCTTTTAAGCACAGCGATGAGTGCTACAATATCATAGCAAGCCGAGCTAAGGTTTTCTATTACGTCAGATGCCAACATATGGCCCATCGAGACATAGTGGATCCCTTGGTCGACCTTTCCGTTGATCAGCTAGCCAAATGGGCCTCAGAAGAGCAATATGATGAGCAAGCCCGCCATGGCCATTCCCTTGTGCCCTATAACAACAACGACCTAGACATCATAGCCCAGCAGGACATGGAAGACGAGCTAGAGCCTTGGGTCGCACCTCCCATTGAAGAAAGGAATTTCAATGTTATTCTTAAGGAGCTCGATGAAGGAGATGATATGGAGGAAGATAATGAAGTCACCCAAGATCATGTCTTCGATTAGGCTGAGCAGCAAGAGCAGCAGCAACAGGATCAAGCCAATGACGATCAATGCAGTTAAGCCGTTGTTATCTTTACTCTGATTTTGTAATGAACAAGTTCCATACAATCTCTTCTTTTTTTTAATAATCAATGTCTGGGCCCGGTTTGGGAGGCATTCTAACTCGTAATTTTTATCTGCAAAAGTCCTGACCCATTTTTGGGGGAATTTAATTTAATACTAGTTGACTATCTGAATCATTCTTCTTTGATCCATGTTTCTGTTTGTTTGTCGAACTAGATTAAATAAGAGATTGGTTTAAGGTACGAGACTGACATAACTTTTTGGTCAAACCTGTTTAAGAACGAGGTTGACCTAAGACTTTAGTAGAGTATTTTAAGGAACGAGACTGACATAAGTTATTGGTCGAACCTGTTTAAGAATGAGGTTGACCTAAGACTTTAGTCGAGTCTGTTTAAAGGAACGAGACTGGCCTAAGTCTTCAGTCGAACCTGTTTAAGAACGAGGTTGACTTAAGACTTTAGTCAAGTCTGTTTAAGGAACGGGACTGACATAAGTTTTTAGTCGAACCTATTTGAGAACTAGGTTGACATAAGACTTTAGTCGAGTCTGTTTAAGGATTCGAGGTCGACCAAAGATCGGACCTGAGTTAAATAAGAAGCAAGTGTAACACAGTTTGTGAATAGAACTTTCATTTCGTTGATGAAGTAGATCGTTACATTGACGCTTTAATCAGAAATAATATCTAACTAAATGGCTAGCATGCCAAGGATGTTTTAGCCCATCACCACATGAATGGCCAATCATGTAGGTCCCTTCCTTAATAATTCGAGTTACGAGGTAGGGTCCTTCCCAGTTAGGAGATAACTTGTTTTGTTCAGCTTTCCTTCCTGTTATCTCGATCTTCCTTAACACATAGTCCCTAACATTGAATGACCTCTTCTTGACCTTCTTGTCATGATAGCCCTTGGTTTTCTGTTTTTAGTTTACCATCCTAAGTTGAGCAGTTGTCCTTTTCTCTTCTAGCAAGTCTAAGTCGAGCAACCTGTTGGAGTCGTTCTAATTCTGATCAAACAAAGCCACACTAGCCGTGGGGAGTCATAGTTCAGCAGGTGCCATGGCTTTTGATCTAAAATTAAGGGCGAATGGGGTTTCTCCTGTAGGCCCCCGGGTGATTGTGCAGACTGCCCATAGAGCAAGGGGAAGTTCGTCCAACCATCTGCCAGCTCAACCAATGATGCTCTTGCTTAGTGCTGATAAGACTAGTTTGTTTGCTGCTTCTGCTTGACCATTACCCTGTGGATAAGCAACAAACGACTTCCAATGATTCACTCCCAACCTATTCATCTCCGTTTCAAAAGCTGTGGAAAACTGTAGCCCGTTGTCTGAAACGATTGAATGTGGCACCCCAAAACGGAACCAAATGTAGTCGTGGATGAAGTTGATGGCGTTTTCCTCTGTTATCTTGGCCAAAGGTTTAGCTTCGATCCATTTTGTGAAATATTCAATCGCCACAATAACATACTTACAATTTCCCCAGGCGGGTAGGAAGGGTCCGATCAAATCTAACCCCCACATGTCGAACGGCCAAGCTGCGACCACATGTGTTTGTTCGGTTGTTGGGAGCTTTGGTAGGTCGGCATACCTTTGAAACTTGTCACATTTTCTCACAAATTCATGAGCATCCTCCCTTAAGTGAGGCCAATAGTATCCCAAGGTAAGTATTCTGTCTGCCAAAGTTTTGGCCCCCGGGTGTCCACCACATACCCTACAATGTACCTCGTGCTAGAGCTGGGCGACCTCCATAGGATGAACGCACCTCAATAACGTCTTTATGAAAGATCTTCTAAATAGTGCATCTCCATATATGACAAATCTAGGGGACTTCTTCTTGATCGTTCTTGCTTTTTGCTCGTCAGATGGTAGCTTGCCTGTTTCGTTGTAGGCCTTCATCTCGTCAATCCAGCACTTAGAATTTTAGATCGAGCATAGAACCTGCACTCTTTCGTATACAGGATGCTCTAAGTATGAGACTGGTTCTCCATACAGCTCATCTGATGTAGCCAGTTTAGAAAGTAGATCGGCCAATTCATTCTCTTCGCGGCCTACCCTTTGTATCTCCCAAAATTCTAAGTTTTGGACCAACTTCTTCACCAGCTCGCAGTACTTGATCAAGACTGGATTTATCACTTCGTATTCCCCCTTGACTTGGTTCACGATCAATTGGGAGTCACAATAGGCTATGAATATTGTCGGCCCAAAACACTGGGCGTACGCAATTGCTGCAATCAAGGCCTTATACTCGGCCTGACTGTTGGAGGCTTGGAACTTGAACCTCAAAGCTTCCTCAAAGTCCTTTCCAGTTTCTGGCTCGATCAATACAATCCCAGCTCCACTGACATTCTTGGTCGCTGACCCATCTGAGTAAACCTTCCAGCAATCATCGGGTAAACTAACTGTCTGCTGGCTAAAATGTTCCTTCCCCTTCGAGCTTTCCTTTGGGGTATTCTTTGTGTCATCTTCCTTGGTGAACGTAAGCTCGACCAAGAAGTCCACCAAAGGCTGAGCTTGGAAAGCTTTTCGAGGTTGGTACTCATTGTCAAATTCTGTCAATTCAATGGACCAATTGAGCAGTCGACCTGAACTTTCTGGCTTATGCGGTATCTTTCTCAATGGAGTGTTGGTCAACACGATAATGGAGTGGGCTGAGAAGTATGCACGTAGTTTTCTAGCTGCAACCACCAAGGAATAGGCCACCTTCTCAGCATTGAAATATCTTTCTTCCACGTCTGACAAGGCCTTGCTCACATAATATACCGGCTTTTGAATCCCCTTTTCTTCTCTAACCAAAACTGCAGCTACAGCTCGATCTCCAGCTGAGAGATAGACACACAATCTTTCTCCTTGGACCGGGCTACTCAGCAATGGGGGAGAGGCGAGGTACTCCTTGAGTTGTTTGAACGATGAGGAACATTCGATCGTCCACTCAATGTTTTTCGTCCCCCTCAAAGTTTCGAAGAAGGAGATAGACCTTTCTGCCGACTTGGCTATAAAGCGACCCAATGCTGCCACCCTACCGTTCAGTCATTGCACCTCCTTGATGCATGTTGGTTCCTGCATCTCTACCAAAGCCTTTATTTTTTTTAGATTAGCTTCAATATCCCTCTGAGATACCATGAACCCCAGAAACTTGCCAGCAGCTACCCCAAAGACACACTTGCTTGGATTCAGCTTCATGTCGTTTGCTCGCAGATTGGCGAACGTTTCCCTTAGGTCGACCACATGACTTCCAGACTTGGTTTTGATGACCATGTCGTCGATGTAGGCCTCCATGTTTCGGCCAATCTGACTAGCAAAGACCCTATTCACCATCCTCTGATAGGTAGCTCCAACATTCTTCAGCCCGAATGGCATCTTCGTGTAGCAATATACCCCTCCAGCAGCTTGGAAAGCAGTCTTTTCTATGTCATCTTCATGCATTCTGATCTGATGGTAACCCGAGTAAGCGTCGAGAAAGCTGAGTGTGGCATGTCCAACTATCGAGTCAACCAACTTGTCAATCTATGGGATTGGGTAGCTGTCTTTTGGGCAAGCTACATTCAGGTCGGTGAAGTCGACACACATCCTCCACTTTTTGTTGGCCTTCTTGACCATCACTACATTTGCCAGCCAAGTAGTGTGGGATGCCTCCTTGATTATACCTGCACTAAGGAGTTTGTTTACCTCTTGCTTGATAGCCACCTCCTTGTTTGTAGCAAAGATTCGTAGCTTCAGGCTTTTGAACTTGATGGTGGGATTGACCTCCAAACAATGTACTACGACCTCCTCCTTTATGCCCCTCATGTCTTCTACTCTCCAGGCAAAGACATCTGTGATTTCCTTAAACAGGTCGACTATCTCCACCCATTCTTCTGGTGATAGTTGTCTCCCTATTCTGATTATTTGGTCGGGGTAGGAGGGATTGAATTCTATTTCTTCTAGCTCGTCGACAGGTTCCAGCTCTGGGCCGTCTCTGAACTGTAGGGTCTCAATAATAATCTCTCTGACCCTTCTCCTTTCCTCAGCTCCTAAGTGTGGAGCCTCAACTTCAATCAAGTCATCTAGCTCAACAACTATTTCACCGTTGGAGGCCCCTGAGTTTTGGTTGATTGGGAGGCATAGGTCACCTATGATGATCTAATCGACCAAAACTGAATCTGCCGTGACCCTAGTGTCATGCTGGTAGCCAGCTCGTAGGGATAGAAACTGATCACCTCATCTTTAACACAGCTCATAGGTGGCACATAAGGAGCGTTACTTAACTGAAAAATTTTATGTTTAAGGGCAGTGTCGCTCATATCTTCAGCAATCAATCCCAAAGTCAGCCCAGGTTGCCTCAGCTCTGGCACACCTCTGGAAGGTCGATCTCCACCAGCAGGATGATTTCCCTTGACAAACCTATCTAACCTTCCTTCATTTACCCACTTCTGGATAATCCTCTTCAGACTCATGTACTCTTTCGTGATGTGCCCAGTGTCCTTGTGGTACTCACAGTACCTGCTATTGTCCCTTTTGAATTTATTCTGGGCATTCATTGGGGCTGGGGGGCCTAGATCGACTGTGTTCATAATCTCAGTCCGACTCACTGTTAGTGGGGTGAAGCTTTCGGGGACTCTTTCTGTCGCTCTAGTCCCGTTATTCCCCTTATTATCATTGTTTTTCATCGGTCCCCCTTTCGTCGACTCACCAGCTTCAGAATGCTTTGAGCCCTTATCTTTCTTTCTTTCCTTTCTCTCCTCAGCCACGACCACATCATAGGCCCTCTCAAACAGTTCCTTCCTCGTGGTCGCCCTCCTAACCTAGAGCTTGTAGTCCAAATCAGGAGAGGACACTCCATTTCTGAAACAATTAATGACCTCCCTATCTGTGAGGTCTTCCTCGATCTGATCGACCAACTCCTTGAACCGTGTGAGATAACTCATGGTACATTCTGTCTTACCATGAGTCATATTGTTTAGGTCGGTCACTGTTTTCTTACGGGCCCCAGCTGTAGAGAATATGTCCAAGAATTTTTTCCTCATATAATCCCATGAGGTGATGCAACCAGTAGTCAGGCCACGAAACCAAGTTAGTGTTGCACCTGTGAAGGTGCTGGTTAGTGCCTTGCATAGTATGTCGTCCTCAGAGGAGACCAAGCACATTGTGGCCTCAAAATGTTGCATACGATTCAAGGCATTGGTCGCGCCTGAATACTTGTCTAGCATGGGCAATTTGAAGCCCACAGGAGGCCTTTGGTCGAGCATATCCTGGGACAATGGTCGAAGAGTACTGTAATTTCGTTCGACCTTCCCATCAGTCTCCTTCCGGTCTGCTTCCATGTTATCCAACCTTCTTTTCAAGTTGAGAAGCTCCCTAGCATCCAGGTCGCTTCTTTGATGGGAGACATAATTAGACTTTTGTCTCTCCTCCCTGTGGGGTTCCCTTCTAGAGAGGGTCCGCTGTCTTTCATTTCGTGGGGGTGTCACCTCTCTCCTTTCCCGACGGGACAGCAATCTTTCTCCCCTTGAGGGCGACCTACGTCGAGCCCTGTTAGCTTCAAGCCGCCTCCTCTGAACTGAGTCAGCGTCTTGTTCCCTCTGCTGGTTGAGCCTATCCCTTAGGTCGCCAGGCGGGTCTACGGAAATATGGGAGGGAGGAGGCATCTCGATCCTCAGTTGTTCACCAGACGGTCTAGGACCTCCGTTAGTCCGCCTGTGAGAAGTGATGGAGGGAGCTACTCTTTGCGATCTCCTATCATCCTTGTTAGGAGACTCAGGCATTTCGAGCAGTTCGTCTTGCACATCGAGCAAGTTTTGTAGTATCCTAGCTCGCTCCAACAGAATATCCTTCCTACTAGGGTGAGTAGTTGAGGGACCTGGAATGTCGCTTGCAACTGTTCGACCCGTTTGGATCCTCTTAACATGCTGGTTCGTCCCCTGATTAGGCATAGGCCTTTTCTGGCTTCTGCCATCTCGCAAACCTTCACCGTCAGCCACACTATTGGAACGAGTAGCCCTCCTAGGGGGATTGCCCGAAGGGGGAGGAGGCAAATTTGCAGTCCTATTTCCAGTATATGCCTCAATGTTTCTTAATGTATTCCCAAGTGTTGGATCACTGGAGAAGTTGCGGTATGTCCATCAGAAACCATGTTTGTGGTTTGATTAGAGTTTCAAGGTCTAGCGTCTATCGTTCCCGGCAATGGAACCAAAATGATGATGTAGGAAACGGTCCAGATCAGCCTTAATCCAGCAATTAAGTTGATCTCCAGCTAATAGACCTAAAACCACGAACAAACGACTAGCCGGGTTAGCCTCCAGCTAAGACCCTCCGACGTGATGATGAGATAACGTATATTGTGCTTATAAACTAAATTGAATAAAGCAATACTCAAATAGCAAATAAGACGTTACCCTTGAATATTGGCTGTTGAAAGGTATTTATAGTATTGATGTAGGATCGTGTTGAATCTCTAGAATCACGGGAATAATATTGGCATAACTGACTCCGAGAAAGTAGGAGGCTGTTACAAATAACAACGTGGGTTGACGCACGTGTTGGTGGGTCGAAGTCGACTGAATAGTCAAGGGCGACATGACTTTGTGATTTGGCTTGATAATAATTGTATAAGTATATGATCGTATGTCGGACGAAGTTAGGTCGGGACCACGGAGGGTCGGACAATGAGCTAGGTCGACTGATCGATGTTGGGTTGTTGACAGTGTAGCAATTGGGCCGGCCCATTCAATAATAGAGTAAACTGGTGGTTGAAATGTTGGAATTCATTTGTTGGGCCTGATCCATCATATTTATTTCGTTCAAATAATATTTTTGAATGAGTAGATTTATTTTGTTGTATATATATTTTAGCTTTAACATCTTATCGTATTGGTTATTAAAAAAAAACTTATAAAAATTAAAATTAGTACCTTCGTTCTCAAATGAATGTCTAAATTTTATTTAGATGACATTTTGAAAATGACTTCTTATACTATCTAAACTTAGAGATGCATACATATTCTTGTTATACATTTTTTAAACGTTTAATTTTATTAGTATAAAATGAATAGCGAAAAAAAATGTGAAAAAATATATAGGGACAATTATTTACAATAGCATATGATATACATTCTGGGATGATTTGCTTTTATCAAAGAGTCGGTCTCTGGAGAAACGCGTTTCTCCATAAGTTATGGAGAAAGGCCAAGCTTCTGAATATTCAGAAGCTTTGGAACGGATATCCAGAAAAAAAGTTTGGGGGAAAGGCCAAGCTTCTGGATATCCATCCCAAAGCTTACGGCTATCAAGCCTCGCTCGCATTGTCCACAGTGGACGCGTTTCTCCATAAGTTATGAAGAAACGCACTTCTCCCCAGATTTTACGTTTATCAAAACGGATATTTATTTGTGGACAAAAAATAGTTGTTTGGAGGGATGTTACAAATTGGATAAATTTAGGGGGTGTAACTGCACTTTCATAACTTATTTTTTAACGACTAAGTGAATGAAGGTTTAAAGTGCAACAATTTTTTTTGTAGAAGATTTTTATGCAATTATTATTCGTATAAGGTTTAAACGACCAGTTTCTAGTAGTGTTTATATTATCTATAAATATATAGAAGATGACGCTTTACAACATTCGGATGCTCATCAAAAAGTTCAGGATTTCTCCAAGATATGCAACTATCGACAAATTGTCCACCACAAAAAAAAAATATCTAACTCATCTCAAATATTGAAGTATATAACCTTAAACAAAAATTCCATTGAACGGCCAGACGAATAATGACGTTATGCCCAAATATTTCTCCAATCGTAAGTTGGATGCCGTTGTTTTGAAAATTTGTTTGATTAGTGTCTCGTAATTTATAAGATTTACTAGTTTAATATAGAATTAAGGGTAATTATTGAACATAAGAGGGTCCATACTCCATACTACTGAGACTTTATCGTTGGAAAGTAGTAAGCAAGTTGCTAATTATTGATCGTTAAGTTTTGTTATTAGCAATCACACGTGAGGAGGGTCCTTCATGTTGCTATTTCCTGCTCCCTCCGTCCCACAAAACTTTACACCTTTACTGTTGAGAGCGAAAAATAAAGAATAATGTTATTAAAGTAGGTGTTGTGAGTGGGAGGAGAGAGAATGAGTGGAGAGAATAGTAAATTTGAAAAGTGTTGTGAGTATGACAAGTGGGTCCCATGAATAAAGAAGTATTAAAAAATTTCCTTTTTAGAAAAGTGGGACTTTAAAGTGGAACGCCCAAAATAGTAAAAGGGGTAATGTTTTATGGGACGGAGGGAGTATATCCTATATCCTTTTAAGTGAGATTTTATTTTTTATTTCTTTAACCATTTTTTTTTTTATCCTTCTGTATTTGCGTTTCCAAAAGTCTCCAATTTGCACAATTTTTTAGAGGACAATTATTTATATTTATTTCTACTGGTCTATTAGGGGAATGTTTATTCCCCTAAGACCCCAGTGAAATTCTCTAATCCCCAGACTACCTGGCCCCTAGTTGATCCAAGGGAAACATATGAAAATATATGTCTTTATTAAGAATTACAACTAAATTGTTTTTGGCTTTAGGATTTAGGTTTTTGGGCTTAGGATTAGGGGTTTAGAGGAATAAACTAAAATAAATATCTTCTTTTGAAATAAGGGTAACTTTGTCTCGAGGAATCTTAGAAGAATAAATGAATTTAAGTGATTATAGGTTATATGATAATTTCATGAAAGAATATCACATGTCCCAGAAATTTGTTTTGTAGGAATCATATAATTATATGATCAACAAAAAGAATGACATGATTTTTGAATACCTTCCTTAAGTACACTTCCCTCCCCTCCATCAATCGTATCATAATTACAAAATAATAATAATAATAATAACAATTACAAGTGTAGCATCATTTTATCTAAGTACTCCCTCCGTTCCTGAAAGATTATCTTATTTGCCATTTTGACTTGTCCCAAAAAGTATGTCCCATTTCTAAACTTAGGCATGAATGTTAGTGCAAATCTACTAAGGTACGAGAAGGTGAAGCTCTTCCTTAATAATTGTAAAATGTACAACATAACAATCTTTTATGGACGGAGGGAGTACAAGTTAATGAAGCTATATATTTTACATCTTTAATAAGATTGTTATCTATTATTAATTGACTATATTTTCTATTTGCATAAGATTCTCACTTATTATTTATTTAAGCTACCTATACTTTATTAATTACGTAATTTCCATTAAAAGAAGTTATGTTAATAAGCTATAACTCAATCCATATCCGATATCCTTTTTATATGATAAGTCAGGGATTCAATTTTCACCAAAGATCTTGTAATACTTAAGACATTTATTAATAGAAAAAAAATTTATTAAAAAAAGTTATATTTTTTTAAGATTTTGGTTCTACACCTAATAATTTTATGCGAGACCTACACTCGCCAATTCAACAAACCCTAGACTAATTAACGAACACTAACGTTCTTCAATAATTTATGCCATATTACTATGAAATTAATGTTGGAATTTAATTTCAAATATTAGGTTTGATCAATAATTGATCAAAAATTAATATAATTTCATTTTATATAAATGAAAATAAATTGCATATTTGTAATCTACATTGTAGTAGATTAATGTGATGTATTTATTTTCTCAAAATCAAATTGTGGTGAATGAGAAATTAATGCTCAAAATATGCAATTGGAAACGGGTTTACAAATCTATAGTATAAATGGCAACAAGGGTGAACAGTACAATGAATAGTTTCAAATGAATTTTTTCCCATTTTGCCCTCACTAAGTTGTCCCTTTCCCATTTTGCCCTTTAAAAAAAAAATTAAAAAAAAAAAAAACATGTGTCGTCGGACACGGGCTTTTACTAGTAGTTTATAAATATAGAAAGTCATATCTCACATAGCCTAGAAATCACAAAGTAGAAGAGTTTTTAAACTTATCCACTTCGAGTAGGTAACAATCAAGTGTAATTCTTCTTACCATGCAACCTAATGGTCTATTGGGCAAACCATGCAAATATTGGCCCAATTGTTCTAGTTTTGGACTATCTCAAATTCGAAGCATGATTAAGGTTCGATGAACCATCTGAGCTCGAGCCCGAGCAAAGGGCGCATTGGGCGTTTTAGAGGCGCAATTCGCTGGGAGCTGTGAAGCCTTAAACTTTTGAAAAATTCAGTCAAAGTCAAGGATCGCGGCCAGCTAGCTCGGGTGCATGTGGGCGGTTCGGGGTTGCATTATTGGTTCAGACAAGGTGTCGGCTCGGTTCGGCGTGTCGTTGGTTCGGTCTAGGCTGTCCAGGTGGGGTGGGCTCTGTATTGGGCCAAATAGACATGTGGGGTTGGCGAGGACTGGACCGAATAGGTGCGATGGGCCGAACGGGTGTATGTTGGGTACATGTGTCCATACAAATGAGCATGGGTCAGTTCAGATGGAGGATCCGCGTCTTATCGAATGGGCGTGGGTCGCTCTGCTCAATTTGGTGCCTTGATCAAGATCAGATCGGACGGTACAGATCCATTCGATCTGAATTATGTCTATTCCCTAAAAGGCACCACAACTTTTAGAAAACTATAAAAGGACCCCCAGGTTTGACAAATTTATTTATTCGGTCTTCAAGCATTCAATAACAATTTTGAGAGATAGCATATTGGAGCATAATTTCCTTTCAAGTCCGAAGTTTCAAACATTCAGATTTGTTTGCCGAAATCATTAATTTGGAGTGATCCTATTAACGGCAGTTAAAGTCGTTGCATCTTACGAGAAGATTGTCGGTAATCGTTAGCACCAGTGCTGGGCAATTAAGAAGTGTTGGGCAATTAATTTTTACGGAGATTGTGTCCAATACAAACCTCGACTTTCTACATTCCAATTTAATTTATTTTGGATTTAATTTACTTTCAGTTAATTTCTTAAGAATGCCTTTTCAAATTTCCGTTATTTTCCCTACAATTACAAAAGTAACATTGTAATTTTAAATGTATGAAAATTCAAAAAGTAGTTTGCCCTAAACTATTTGAACAAAAAGGATAGAAAAATAAGTATTGATGGATGAGAGTTTACTTAAAGAAATGTAAAAGGAGTTGCATTTTTATTTTTGCCTGAATATGAAAAAGGAGGAGAAATATATTTTATAGAAATTTTAAACATTAATATTGGTGCAACCAAAAAAATACTAACATTCATTTAATTGCTTATGGATGAGATAATAGTTATACTGATTTCTTTTATTGCAATTTTTCATTTGTCTAAAAAATGTCAATTTTTGAGTTTGAGTATATTTTGAAAAAGACATTGAAGCAATTTTAGTAGTCAATTTACACAATTTTAGTTGTTAAAAACTCTTATTATAACATGAGCTTTTTTTATACTCCCTCCGTCCCGGACCTATGTGCTCGGTTTGACTTTTCACGTAAATTAAGGAGAGAGTATTATATTGAAAGTGTTGTGAGTGTGAAATAAAATAGGAGAGAGAATGAGTGGAGGAAATAGTAAATTATAATGGTGTTGTGAGTATTAAAATAATGTAGGAGAGAGAATGAGTGGAGGGAATAGTAAAGATTCCTTTCCATTTTAGAAAATGTGCACGTAGGTTTGGGACGCCCAAAATGAAAAGTGTGCACGTAGGTATGGGACGGAGGGAGTATATCATTGTAATTTATTTTCTTTTAGTGACCATTCATTTGAAGAAATACAAATTATTTTTTTAGAAAAGGGCTGTCAATTTTTAACAAGTAATTAGAATAATGAACGAAACACATGCTTCTTTTTTATTACTAAAACCGAAAAAGTCATGAAACCCCTCTGCCATTGCCTTTTGTTACAATATATTCATTTTTTTTTAAAAAAAAATCCAATTAAAAAAAAATATATAATTATTTTTCTACCAAGTTTTTTTCATTAGTCATTTTATAATTGAAAAACTAAATATTTAGAAAGTAAATATCAAAAATATTTATGCATCTTTGTTATTTAAAAATGTACAAAAAATAAGCATTTTCAAAATATCCATTAATATAAAATTTAAATATTCATTTAAGGTTACGTAAAGAGTATAGATGAAAATAATAGTATATGCTCAATACATCAAGCAACTCTTCTTTATAAATAGCTCAAACAATTATTTGATGATACTATCATTTGAAACTTTCAACAATGGCTGCCAAGTAGGGTGTCTCAATTGTTTGATTTATTTTTTATTTTTTATTTTTATTTAATTTGGAAGTTAATATGCTGCAATATTATACTCCTTCAATCTCGTACTAACAAGTGTTGCATCTAATTTATTTATATTCTTATACTTTTAATGAAAGTATTTCACTTATTTTTTACATTATTAGTATTGTGATAATTTACATTAAGACTATTTGATACCTTATTTAGTACCATGGTATTACATCTGTCTCAAAACAAATAACAAAAAAAATATCAATTTTATTATTGATCAAAAGAAAATTTAAAATAATTTTGGACATTAATGACATTTATTACGGAGGTGTCTAAGTTGTATATAAATACATTGACAATATTGGAATAAACAGAGAAAATTCTTCCCTCTCCCACTCTTGATTTCTAACTTGGTATCAGAGCAGTGATCTTGAAACCTTAAACCTAAACACAACTCAACGCAAATGTCTGCCGAGAGTAGTGAGAAAAGAACCCCCCACTTCCTTCCATCGAGTGATAATTCCAGACAGATTCGCACTCATGTCCAATTTAAGAGAAAACTAGGAAGAATGGACTCGTGTTTTCAAGGGTTCGTTGAGAGGCAAGATGAAAGTCGGGTTCATCGATGGAACGATTGATCGTCCGACAAATGCGGACGAACTAGAGCTTTTGTGGACGGTGAACTCGATGGTGGTGTCATGGATCTTCAACACCAATGAACCAAATCTTCGATCCACGGTGACTTACGTGTAGGAGGCAAGAATTTTGTGGGACGTCTTAGAGGCGAGTTCTCGGTTGGCAATGGGCCAATGGTGTAACAGATTAACTGTGACCTAGCCAATTGTAAGCATTAGAAGAACGAGAGCGTAGCTGCTTACTATGGTCGAATTAAGAAGTTGTGGGATGAATTGAATGACTATGATAAGATTCCGGTGTGTTCTTGTACTAGATGCAAATGTGAGATCAACTTGAGGCTCACTCAGCGAAAGGAGGAGGAGGAGCGAGTGCATTAGATTGTTATGGGACTCGAGACGCCTAAGTTCGAGAATGTAAAATCAAATATTCTGAACTCAGAGCCTCTTCCAACCGTAAACAAAGTTTATTCAACGGTGGTGAGAGTGAAGCGTGTTAAGGGGAGCGCGAGAGAGGAGTACTCAGAACCTATGAGCTTTGTGGTATGCACCAACACTAGGGTCCGAAATCCAAGGGGAGCTCAATGAGATGGGGAACGTTACTTGTGGACATTTCAAGAAAAAATGACACAAAGCCGACTATTGTTTCAAGCTTGTAGGTTATCCAGAATGGTGGGGCGAGTAATCCTCACTTAATGGAAAGGGAAAGAATGGGCAGAATGTCACGGCAATCGCTGGAGGAGCGAGAGGGCGGGAGTCTTTCAGTGCTCGAGTCAACACTGTACAAGTGAATGATGATGATGGCGCAGAGATGGCAGATGCAGAGCGCGCTCAACTCTTGGGACTTACAAGTGAATAGTGGAATAGTTTCAAATTCATGGTGCACACCAACGACAAAAGTAATGAGCGGATGAGTGTTAAGATGAATGATGATCCTTGGATAGCGGATAGCGGGGCTAATCGACATATAACAGGAAACCTTGCGTTGCTTGTTAATGTTCGCAACATTGAATCGAGTCGAGTAGGACTTCCTAATGGGAAGCACATCATTGCCACAAAAGAAGGTGATGTTATAATTGGGCCTAAACTTATTCTACAAAATTTGTTATATGCTCTGTCATTCAATTACAATATGTTGTCTGTCTTTCAGTTGCTTTGTGACTCAAATAATTTTGTACAATTTTCTGACAAACTTTGTTTAATACAGGACCGAACCTCGAAGATGTTGATTGGTGCGGATGAACAAAGTGAGAGGTTGTACTACTTGAGGAAGTCTACCGAAGCACGAGTCTGTAGTGCTAAAGAACTTGTAAAGCCTGTGTTATGGCTTCAGCCGTTGGGACATCCATCAAGTAAAGTAGTTAGTTTGCTTCCTTTTGTTAGTCGGAATAGTGCTAATAAATATGTTTGTGAAATTTGTTGTAAAGCCAAACAAACTAGAGATAAGTTTTTGCCTAGTGAGAGCAATTACGAAAGGATTTTTGATTTAATTCATGTTGATCTTTGGGGTGATTATCGGACACCTGATTTGTGTGGAACAACTTATTTTTTAACTAAATTGGATGACTTCTCTCGTGTTGTGTGGGTATATTTGATAAACTCAAAAAGTAATCCGCCTCACACTTTGAATAATTATCTTGCCATGGTGAGCGCCAGTTTAATAAATGTGTCAAATTGGTACAAATTGACAATGGGAAAGAATTCACATGTCTTAAAAAATACTTTGCTGAAAAGGGAATTGTGTTTCACACCACATGTATTCGCACTTCACAACAAAATGGGAGAGTAGAAAGAAAGCACCGTCACATTTTGAACGTAGCACGGGTCTTACAGTTTCAAGCTGGATTGCTAATTAGATTTTGAGGTGAGTGTGTTTTGACGGCCGGGTATTTGATTAATCGCACTCCTTCAAAATTGTTGCATGGGAAAACTTCGTATGAAATCAGTATTAGGCGCCCCTTGAGCATGATGAGGCACCTAATACTAAGTTTGTTCAAAGTAAAGCGCCTGCACCCATCATGGAGGAAGAATCTGATGGGCAGAGGTAAACGGACAAAGGTTCCCTACTCACGGTATACAAGCACCGAGTATGATTTAAGTACATCTCAAACACACATTATACAAGCTAGCCCCTCGTCCAGATCACTCTCTCTAAACAAGTCTTCAGGTACTCAATATCCTTTATCACATTTTGTCAATTGCACTAAATCTCAAACACACATTATACAAGCTAGCCCCTCGTCCAGATCACTCTCTCCAAACAAGTCTTCAGGTAATCAATATCCTTTATCACATTTTGTCAATTGCACTAAATTCTCTCATGCACATCGTTATTTTCTGGCCGCAATTGATGCAGATGTTGAGCCTAGAAACTTTGCAGATGCTGTAAGGTCGGAAGAGTGGAGGGCAACCATGAACAATGAGATTGATGCTCTAGATCAGAATGGGACATGGGATCTGGTGGATGCTCTTATTGGTAAAAAGGTTATTGGGAACAAATGGGTGTATAAAATCAAATATAAGGCAGATGAAACGGTGGAACAATACAAGGTACGACTGATAATTCTGGGTAATCATCAAGTGGAAGGCATAGAGTATACAGAAACCTTTGGTTCAACGATCAAAATGGTTACAGTACGAGTGTTCTCGGCTATTGCCACGACCTGTGTCTGGGAATTTCATCAAATGGATGTTCACAACGCCTTCTTATATGGAGATCTGATTGAGGAGGTATATACGAAGCTTCCCTTGGGTTATCAACCCCATATATCTGGAAAAGTATGTAAGCTCCGAAAGTCCTTGTATAGGCTTCGTCAGGCACCCTGTTGCTGGTTTGCAAAGCTATCTGATGCATTTAAAAAGTACAATTTTGTTCAATCGTACTCAGACTATTCGCTCTTTTCTTATCAGAAGGACGACATCAATATACATACCTTGGTTTACGTTGACGATTTGGTTATTAGGGGTAATGATTCCACTACCATTACTGACTTTAAAGATTATTTATGTCTCAAAGGAAATACGCTCTTGATATTCTCTTTGAAACCGGTCTTCTTGGTGCACATACGGTGAATACTCCTATTGAGCAGAATTATCGGTTAGTCTTAACAGATGATGATCTCTTGTCTAACCCCGAACGCTATCGACGTCTTGTTGGACGTTTAATCTATCTCACTATCACAAGACCATAGTTCTCTTACTGTGTTCATATCCTTCCACAGTTTATGTAAACACCCAAGCTTGCTCATTGGCATGCGGCTTTACGAGTGGTTCGCTATCTTAAGGAACATCCTGGCCATGGGATTCTATTGAGCGCTGACTCGGATCTTCGACCATATGCCTATTGTGACTCTAACTGGCCAGCTGCCCCATTACTCGTCGCACTTTGACGACGTACTTTCTGATTTTGGATAGTTCTCCTGTGTCATGGAATAATAAGAAGCAAACCACCATTGCTCGCTTTTCGGCTGAAGCTGAGTATCGCTCTATGGCATGCGCAACATGTGAACTTAAAGGGATGCGTGGTCTCTTGTTATCATATGGGATCACTCTCTCAGCTCCAATGACTCTCTTGTGTGATAGTCAGACAGCTATTCACATCGCACAAAATCCTGTTTTTCATGAGCACACTAAATATATCGAGGTTGATTATCACCTTGTTCGTGACTCCATTCAGTCCGGCCTCATCTCTACGAAATATGTTCACACTTCAGCCAAGTTAGCTGACGTACTTATGAAATATGTTTCCTATCTTACTTGGCAAGTTGGGCGTTTGTGACCTTCACACTCCAATTTAAGGGGGTGTTAGAGGGAGCGCCAAACACGCGTCTAGCCCTAGGGTGGGCGCCCCTAGGAGTGTCGGGACAACCAAGGAAGGGCGCTAGGAACTCATATGGCACTGGGGCGTTTGGGGGAACTCTGAGTGCCGGAAAGAGCTGCTTCAAAATGGAGCGAGCATGAGCTCGCTTATATTTCGATATAATTCTCTTCTTTCTTTGTATATATCTTGTTATCATTTATGTATATCAAGTAGTTGGCGTAATTGTATGGATTGATAGTGTATATCAAGTAATTAGTGTAATTGTAGGGATTAATAGCGTAATTGTAGGATTGATTTGTATCAAGATTGAATCAAGATCTTATCAAAATCTTTAGGTTGTATATAAAGCCATTGACGACATTTGAATACATAATTAAAATTCTCCCCTCTCCCACTCTTCATTTTTAACTTACAATAAAAAATGGTAAAGTGAAACATTATAAAACAATAAGGAAATTAAGATGAATAAATTAATAAATAAACTAAGGAAAACAAGAACTGTCTCATTGCAGGAAGTAGCATTTGTTTAAACCTTAAGGAAAATGTTAAAAAGTGTTATTAGAACATTATTAAAGAACCTCATTTTAGAATGTATCAGCTTTGAAATTTTCCCTAAATATCTTGTAAACTTCTATTATCACAGTCTCAATACAAATATTCATTTTATTCTGATATTCATTTTGATTTTGAGACGGAAAGTATCATCTCATTGATTTGTTAATAACACCATAACTATATATAGGTGAGCTCACTATGCTTTGAGAAATGATATATATATATATATATATATATATATATATATATATATATATATATATATATATATATATATATATATATATATATATATATATATATATATATATATATATATATATATATATATACAAATATATATATAAAAGAAGTTCATATACGATTTTTTGACTTCTTAAATAAATGATGATTATTTATATAAAATCACAACAATAGGAAAAAAAAATAGTACAAAGTAGGACCAGATCTTAACTATGCATTCTCATATAATATCACCACCAAATCAAGAAATTGGTTATATAAATATGAATCAGCCAAGCTTTAGCTTAAAGATTGCCTTCTCTCATTGCCACATAATTAGTTACTGCATCTATGAGGCACAACCTATAATCAATGAATATGATATAACATATTTGGATAATATAATTCTAACCACATGAATATCATTAAAAATGGAAGAACAATCTTTTTTATTTCATACACCAAGGAGCAAAAACATGAGAGAAGTTTAATTAATACACAGAGAAAAATGATGCCTTTTCTCTTCTCCATTCTTAATTTCTCCTATATATACTACTAGTAGTTTCTACTTATATTTTCCAATCAAACAGAAAATTGAACTTCACCTGAAATCACCTTCTTCCTCCTTTACTTTGATCTTCCTTTGTTTTCAGTAAGGAGGTCTGGCATGATTCCAAGCATATGCATCATGGTTCAATTGACCTCCATTAGGTAACAAATTGGGAGGCAAATTGTAAATGGGCATAGCGGAAGGATCGGGCAACCCCAGTTGTGGCTGTCCTCCCCCACTACCCGTTCCCGGCGGTGAACCTCCTGAAGAGCCGGGCATATGAACCTGCCCAACGCCGCTTGCTTCTTCCTCGTCTTCTAGAGGTAATCTTTCATAAGTAGCATTAGAAAAAGTTGCAGCAATGACCATGACCGGTCCTGCTGCAATAAGTGGCCCCACCACACTCCCCCCTACGACCTGGCCTTGCCCACCGGCAAGGTACACAGTTAGGCCAGTCGAGCCCGGAGGGGCTGGACCGGGCAAAAATGCTCCCGTCAAGGATAAAATTTCGAATCTCCCCTGAAGTGCAACGACGGCACCGGGTGCTGCCGGCTGCCTAAGTGTGACGTTGGCGACGGTCCCGCTCCCGCTGAGCACACACACACCACGCTGCCGCCTGCGTGCAAATTGTGCTATGCTTTCCGCCACATCGGTACCATTAGCGACCTCCAAGACATGACTACGAAGAGAATTAGGGCTATCTCGAGTAACAACGATTGGGGGTTTAGGCTTGTTCTTAGAACCTGGCGGCCGGCCTCTAGGTCTGCGAGAACCCACCTCGACCGCACCCTCTCTAGGCTCATCGCCATTAATGTCTTCATCATCACCGCTGTTCTGATCATTCATCTCATGTTCTCGAGCTAGTTTATTCGTCACCGGAGAGGATGAATCCGGGTCGATGCCAGGTGGTAAGCCCACCTGGCCGGTCCACCACGGGTTTGCCAGAACTCCAAATTTCAATCAAAGACACTAATTAAACAACACTCCAAGAGTTGAGGGATTTGATTACCCTTAATTCAGCAAGTACATAAAACAAGTTGTAACCTAGCTAGCTTCTTTATATGCGTAAGATCAACATTCTCAACAGAAATCAGTCTCTTTACCATCAAGACCTCAACTTCTTCTATGTGTATGTGTGAGAGAGAGAGGAAGAGAGAGGGAAGGTGAGAGAGAGAGAGAACAGATGCAAAAACAACTTTGATAGAATCAAACCACGCAAAGCATTAATAAAAAGAATAAAGCAGAAAACACACACAAACACACACTGGTCTAGTAAAAGATACTATTAATATTGGGTGTCTGTTAGCTCTCAATGTGTTTTATAAACAAAAGTTTTGTGTTCTTCCCATTTGCTATGAGTATTGAAAAATTAGGGTTTCTTTCTTGTTTTCTAACTAATGCTGTGGGTGTGGTGTGGTGTGGTGTGGTGTGGGGTAGGGTAGGGTGCGCGTGGACGGGTGGGGAGCACGTCGTTGTCTCGGGTCCCGACATATCAAACGGAGGGCGGCCCTATTTTTGGATTATCTTATTATGAACGACCCTATTCTTAATGTCTTTTTATATGTTTATGTTTTATATGCCATATTCTATTAACACCGTTATCATTATAAACCTTGCATTATTTTGATTGAATTTCGAACTTACGTTTTTTTTATTTTCAATCAAAGAAATCATATTTAAAATTCTGTTTTCTTCTTCTTTAAAAGAGTTTTTGTTTTATTTCTTTTGTGAGAAATTCATCAAAGATAGTTTTTACAATTTTATAAAAGGGAAATTGCATTTTGGGCCCCAAAGTTTAGGAGGGTTTCCTAAGTGGGGCTCATTCTATCACTTATTACATTATAGGCTCCAAAGTTGATATTCTGTTAGCATTTTGGGATTTTTAACCATTTTTGTTAGAAAAAACTATTAAATAATCTCGTACAATTCACGTGTCATTTAACGTATGATGTTTTTTAATAAGAATTAATTCATTATTGTTTTAATGCAAGATTTTGAAAATGAGGGCAAAATTAAAAAACATTCTACTCTAACCTCAACTCCTCCCTATTCCAACCTACGCCGTCCCTCCACCGTCGTCAACAATACACACTTCTCAACACAATTTCTTCCCCCCCCCCCCTTTCATCACCTCCGACAAGCCACCGTAACATCTTCTTCCCTTCATATCTGTCATTTCTCCAGTTCCGCCCCTTTTCCAGATTGCCCTTTTTCGAATTTGTCTCTCTCTCCTTCTTCTTTGTTCCCATTGCGTAGATCTGCCCCTCCTACCATGGACGCCATTGTTAATGTTACGAGTTTTTGTGTGTATGTTGTGTGCGTTTGATTTCTTGATGAATGATTGATTTTCAAAGAAGGTTAGAAACTTTTGTTGTTTGATGTTGATATATAAAGAATAATAGGATTTTTTAAATTGATTTTTCTAAAAGGTTAGACTCGTTCCTCTACTGTCAACTCGATTCTTCTTCATCGGGTACGTTGCTGCAGAAGGTGAAGAACGGGTGAATAATTTTTTTATTTAGTTTTGTTGATTCAATATATTTTATTTCGACAATTTGTTTTCATTCAATTTACATTAAAGCAACAATGAAAAAAAATATTGTTCAAAACAATCCTCCGTTAAATGACACGTGACATGCATGTGATATTTTTCTAACAAAACTAGTTAAAAATCCTAAAATGCTAACATGATATCAAATTTGGGGCTTATAATGTAATTATTGATAGAATGGGGCCTAACTTAGGAACACCCCCTAAACTTTGGGGCCCAAAATGCAATTTTCCTTTTTATAAATTATACTCCCTCCGTCCCATATTATCTTACCCATTTTGCTATTTTGGGCGTACCACTTTAAAGTCACACTTTCCTAAAAAAGAAACTTTTTAATACTTCTTTATTCATGGGACCCACTTGTCATACTCACAACACTTTTCAAATTTACTATTCTCTCCACTCATTCTCTCTCCTACCCACTCACAACTCCTACTTTAATAACATTATTCCTTATTTTCCATTCTCAACAGTAAATGAGTAAACTATTATAGGACGGAGGGAGCAATTGTTAGGAATTTGGCTCAAGTTCAAGAAAGAGTTAACATACATTGCCTCATGTGATTCATGAATGTGACGATTGATTTTCCATTGACACTTTTGGTATTTGTCTATCTAGATAAGCCTTGAACTAGGGGATATTTTGTGCCTATAAATAGGCACATATAGAAAGAGTTCAAGCGTGCCTTGTGGTGCCAAGAGTGGCTCCCCTCATGGAAGAGTGAGTTGGAGAGATGTGTACATTCATAAATGAGTTGTACACTATTGTGAGTGTATTCAAGAATGTTGAGAAGGATGTAGATACCTCCATTCTTATAATATTGTTCTGATAAGTGGTGTGTCTTTGCGAGTTTCTTGATTAAAATTCATGGTGTTGTAATTACATAATATTGTGGTTAAGTTGTTGATCGGTTTGTGGATGTAGCCCATTGTTGGGATGAAGCACATTAAATCTTGTCTTATTTATTCTTTTTCTGTCATTTTATTTGTGTCCAAATTAAAGGTGTAGCATAACCTAACTGTTGATGTGCATGAGAACCGCTTCCGATGCGCACAACAATTAGTATGAGAGCGGATGATTTAGCTCCTGATGATGCATGATAATATTTAATATTTTAGGTTATGCTTAATTTGTTATGTTTGTGAATGACAGAAAAGTTTTGCAGAGAGTGTAAGATTAGATGATGAATTGTGTTGATGTGCAACCTCGCGAATGGATCCTTGTGTCGAAAATCTTCTTGATATTGGTGATCAGGCGGCGTGTCCCGCTAGTGGATAGTGGCGTACAAGTTTCGTGGTGGAATTTGCATCATCAAAAGATATCCAAAATTGAAGAAAAAAGGTAGCAGATTTTCTGATTTGGATTTTTTTAGCGCATTGGTGAAAAAATCAGTACTGCGCGTTCGTTCACCGTTGGATCGTGCTGATTGTTGGTGTGTAGCTTAGGGACTCATATATCTAAAATATGAATGGCCGAGATCAGATTGTGAACTCTCTGTCATTGGGAATCGTGTCAAAACTGAGGCAGAAAGTTTGGAAGAAATTCATGTTTTTGAAGAATATGAATATCATGGAAATTTCAAGTTTGAGGATGACAATGATTCGGTTGAGCCGGTTGTCATGGTGAAGCCAAACCCAGTTATGTGATCAAGAACTTTTGTCAAGGTGGATATTGTTAGAATTTGGCTCAAGTTCATGAACGAGTCAAAATACATTGTCTAATGTGATTCATGAATGTGACGATTGATTTTCCATTGAAACTTTTGATATTTGTCTATCTAGATAACACTTGAACTAGCTAGGAGATGTCTTTGCCAATAAATAGGCACATACTCCCTCCGTCCCATAAAATCTTACCCGGTTACTACGAACTCAGTTCAACCAAGTTCAACTTTGACCAAACTTTAATATCAATTTACTTATCATAATAAAAATCTAAAAATTGTTACCCATAAAATAACCAAATGATTTATCAATAGCAATTATTAAAATTTCATTAGAATGAATAGATTGATATTAAAGTTTGGTCAAAATTGTACTCGGTTGACTTCGCACTATTCAAAACGGGGAAGGTTTTATGGGACGGAGGGGGTATAAAAAGAGTTCAAGTGTGTCTTGTGGTGCGAAGAGTGGCTTCCCTTATGGGAGTGTGAGATAGAGAGATGTGTATATTCATGAAGGAGTTATACATTATTATGAGAGTATTTATCAAGAATGTTGAGAAGGATGTGGATATCTCCATTCTTGTAATACTGTTGTGATAAGTAGTGTGTCTTTGCGAGTTTCTTGATTAAAACTCGTGGTGTTGTAATTCCATAATATTATTGGAAAGTTGTTGATCGATCAGTGGACTTAGCCCATTGATGTTGGGATAAACCACATTATATATTGTCTTATTTACTCTTCCCGTCATATTGTTCGTGTCCAAATTAATGGTATAGTATAACCTAATTATTGATATGCATGAGAACTGTTTCCGCCACGCATAACAATAACTTCTTTCCATACTGAAAATATTTATATTGGAATGTTTCGTATAATGGAATAATCCTATGAGGCCCCTCACCCCAAATCATTCTCCATAAAATCATAGGCGAGCAGCAAAAACTCACACACCATTGAAGGCCGAGATTAAAATTGCATAAAAATCCAAATTCCTTTAAAAAAACAGTGGACCAAATCCTCAATCCTAGCGCCTCCCTCATTTACACCGATGGACACAGAAACGCAATATTCGCTCCCAAAAATCATCGGTGTCTCTCAAATCAAATTGACAACGTACGACACGATTCCGACGTCAAGCGAAGGCTCACACATCGAGTACCTTTCCTGTGCAAAGGAACGGATTAAGCTCGGCCTCAACACCCGGCAGCCATAGAAGCACCCGTTTGACTAACGCTCAATTAAACTATCGGCGAGCCTCAGCGTCACAATTGCACGAATCAAAACGAATTTGGTCTACTTCGGAGTCAACTACATCATGATCATTATGTTAATTCTTTTTTTAGCAAGAGCAAGTTTAGATCTACAACAATTACTCTTATACCTTAATGTATAAGAGTATTTTTTTCATAATTTGAAGGTAACAAATTACTCTCACCTAGGTATAAAAATAATTCTTGTCTTATACCTTTAGGTATAGAAGCGAATTTTATTATTTTTTAATTAATGTAAATATTTGTGAAAAAAAATACTCTTATACCCAAGTATAAAAGTATTTGTAGTCTTATACCTTTAAGTATAAAAGCAGATTGTTTAATAAAGTATTAGAATTTTTTATTACTTTTAAGAAAAGATGAAAAATAGTGAAAAAAATATACTCTTATACCTAGGTATAAGAATGATTTTACTCTTATAACTTTGCATCTAGCGTGTATATTTATGGGTTTTATAAGTTGTACAGGGACCTAGGATCCTCGACCTTTTCTCAAATTGGAAATATACTTAGTTAGTTCGGACTCTAAATAATTCAATTTCAATAATTAGATTAGATAATACTCCCTCCATCCCGTTTGAAGCTTCACCTTTTACTCAAATGAGTGTCCCGATAAAAGCTTCACCATTTCTAAAATGAAAAAGGTTTATTAATATTCTAGTATACATACCCCACTTCTCATACTCACATTCATAAATTGTGGAATCCACTTGTCATATTTACTAACTTTTCTCCCTCACATATTTAAATTGTGGGTCCCACTTGTCATACTCACTCACTTATTCTCTCTCACAACCATTTTCCACTCAACACTTTCCTTAAATTTTGTATCACT
Organism: Adenophora triphylla var. japonica; assembly: GCA_022495995.1. Lineage (NCBI taxonomy): Eukaryota > Viridiplantae > Streptophyta > Magnoliopsida > Asterales > Campanulaceae > Adenophora > Adenophora triphylla. Next base: position 82,995 of record JAFEMH010002641.1, on the reverse strand, counting down.
CTCAAAATGGTAAAGCTTGAGCCGGGACGGGAAGAGTATATATATAGTCTCATTCACAACAACTTTCCTCATTACTCCATACCCCATTTTCTCTATTTTATTTCATTTTTTATATTCACAACATCTAATCTACTACTAACACTTTTTTTTAATTTTCGTGTCAGGATCAAAAATCATATTTCGAATGGGACGGAGTGATTATATATACTCCCTCCGTCCCGGAACATGATTCACAAACACTGTTTGCACTGGTTTTAAGGAGTGAGTATTATATTGAAAGTGTTGTGAGTGTAAAAATAAAATATGAGAGAGAATGAGTGGAGGGAATAGTAAATTTCTTAAGAGTTATGGGTATTAAAATAGAAAGTAGGACATGGGAATGAGTGGAGTATATATAGTCTCATTCACAACAACTTTCCTCATTACTCCATACCCCATTTTCTCTATTTTATTTCATTTTTTATATTCACAACATCTAATCTACTACTAACACTTTTTTTTAATTTTCGTGTCAGGATCAAAAATCATATTTCGAATGGAACGGAGTGATTATATATATATATATATATATATATATATATATATATATATATATATATATATATATATATATATATATTGATTTGTTTTTATTTAGGGCAAATTGCAATTTGATTACATATGTTTGTGTCACTGTTGCAATTTGGTTGCCAAAATTGAAAAAGTTACAATTTGATTCATAACATTGACATTTTGTTGCTAATTGGTGTAAAAATTAACGAAATTTTAGTTTTTTGACAAAATCCAAATCATGTGTTGTGCACTTGAATTTTTGAAAGTCATAATGGTCATTTTATATTCATTTCAATCCCAACACTACCGACCCCTACCACTATAGCATCATAGTCACCGCCACACACTACTTTACGTGTTTTTTTAATTTATTTATATTTTTGGATCATTTTTTTCATTAACCAAGTGTTATAAAACTACATCATTTTGATATTAAAGAGTAATTTATTCCTTTTCCACCCTGCGAAATGATTTGCATGCCACTTAAAAAGTTATTTACATGGTAAATGACTTTAATTCCGTCAAAAAATTAACAATTCGTTAATTTTTATATCAATTTACAACAAAATGTCAATGTTAAGAATCGACTTGCAACTTTTTTAATGTTGAAAACCAAATTGCAAAACTAATACAAACATAGATAATTGAATTGCAATTTGCCCTTTTATTTAATATTCAACATAGGATAGTTTCTAGCGTGTTACAAATGCATAAAATAACAAAATATAAAAGTTTATCTTTCAAACATGAACCTTTTGGGTGGACCCGAAGGAGTATAAATAAATACCCTATTATCATCCTTTGTTATTAATATATATTATTACACTTAAATATTAGAATTAAATACTAGTATTTATGTAAAAAAAAAAATAACTATCTTAAAAACAAGTACTCATGTTTAAAAAGCATATATTAAAAAATGGAGGGAGTATAAATAGCACCTTGCAAGTTACATACTCCCTCTGTCCCAAAATGTTTGTTCCATTTGATTTTTTTGTTAAGCTTTGACCACAAATTTATGAGAGATTAATCATGTTCATAAAATTCTAAAAGTTGTTATTGATAATATTATTAATGGTGAATCAATAGAAATTTTTAGAATTTCATGAACATAATTAAATTGTCATATATTTTGTAAAAAGTCATATATTAAAAAATGGAGGGAGTATAAATAGCACCTTGCAAGTTACATACTTAATTTGTTCCTTTTCTCATTACCCATTCGAGTCCAGAAATACATTTGAACCTACTTTAATAATATTAGTTTTTTTTTTTAAAAGATGTCGGTAGAGGGATTAAACCCTAGTTAGTTATGACGGTGTGAAATTTAACTTTATCATTGGGTAACAACATTTGAATAAGTCAGTTTGATTTAGCTGTAGGAAAATGATTTTTATTTCACTATTAATTGGAAATCCAAAAGGTTAAAAAAATAAGTCTTGATCAAGTCAGTCGGAGAAGAAAAGGAATGAGATTTGTGACGTCCAAAAGGCGGTTTTCCAGCAAATATCTGCCGACAAAGCTTCCAATTTCCAACACTGTCAGGTCTTCATTTTGATTCAACTTTAACAATTAATTAAAGTTCAACCTTGCTACAACTTTTAAGTTTGTTGCAGTGCAGCTCCCCTGCCCAACAACAACAAAGCCTTAGTCCCAAAAATAAACTTTCCATTTTTTTTTTCATTTTTGAGCAATAATTTTAATTTTATTTAGTTATACACATTAAAATCTAAAACTTGTTATTGATACACCATCATCAATGCTATCAATAAAAAGTTTTAGATTTCCATTAGGATAATCAAATCAACCTAAAATTATTGCTCAAAGTTCCTTCGTAATAATGGCAAAACAAGTGGGAAGGTCATTTTGGGACGAAGGAAGTACTTAATTCTTTCTTCTTTTTCTATACCAAGTGTGTGAATTTCAGTAATTGTACATTTTGATATCACATAACCTCTATCACTTACAAAGCATTTGCAGGGTAGGTCTCATATCTGTTCTAACCATACATGAAATACATGAGAAACCTGCAAACAAAAGGCTTAATCAGCTCTAGAGTACATGTTTTTTTCCTTCTTCATGTTTCAATTTTCTCCTTTCATTTTATTTATTCGTTTCCGTTTACTTTGAGTAACTAATAACTTTAACACGATGAAAGATATCACAAACTTAAATGTAAATGTAAATGTAATGTAATGGTAGTAAAACATTACTCTATAAGCTGATAGCTTTGTTAAGAATGAATAAGTGAAAGCTTGTACAGTGCACACCTGAATAAGTAGTATATAACGATGAAAGAGAGCACAAACCATCCAGCAAGTGCACACATCTTTTTACTTGATTTCTTCTCAAACACCTAAACCGTAAGGTCAACATGCTCAAAAATTGACTGAAGAGGTGAAAAAAGATGATTGAGACTGTCAGTATATGAAATCAACTTTTAATACCATCTTCAACTTATCCATGGTCCCCGACATGATGCCCCTTGATGAATCCATCTCATTTCCCTGGTTCATCAACATAATTAGTTGAAAAGTAGAAAAGGGAAAATTAAATCTATTTTTTTTTTAATGTAGCTACAACTTACATACCATTCGGTCCAGCAAACGGTTATGATTCTCCACCTCCCCGTGTATATCACCAGTCAACTGTCAATGTCAACGGTCAAGCACAAATCAGAATGAACAAACACTCAAATTGACTACTCAAATATTTTAGTGGTATAGTTTAGGAAGTTCACCTAGTTTAACCACTCAAATTTGGAAATGAGACTTTCTTTTTGCGACAAACATTTTTATTTGGGCAGAGAGAGTATAATGCAACAGTGACCATAATTACGGGCACCTATTAGTGATGGTACCGGGGTTCCTAAAATAAGCAAAATAATGAGAACTTTTTCATATGCCAACTAAAACGTGTATGGATGAATTAGTAATAAGCTTTTTAACCTCATGTCGGCTTGCTCCTAGAGGGTCTCGATAAAGTCAGGTTGTGGCCATGATAATCTTTGTTCTATTACCTTCGGGTTAATGCCCCTGTGATCAACCTCCCCACCTCCTCGCGCTATCTCCCGGAGTCTACTATGCTCTTGTGGGATTCATCAATTTTAAAAGATTCAATCAATATTCATAAGTCAATGCTTCCAATTCTTAACTTGAAGCCTTCTAGTATTTATGTTCACAAATCATCACATGATTTTCAGCTTAAATGGTTCATAATAATCTAAGATTTCTCTTTCTTTATTCAAAATATCATAGAAGTCTTCGAGCTTGTTCGATCTCAACGAATCTAGGTTATAGTTTATGTTAATCTGATCGCGCAGGAAAGCGTGCCAAGCTCAGTTCTTGTGTCCAGCGAAAGATTGAGCTAGCTCCGGATCTGCACAGCACCAGAAATAAGGGGTGAAACTGCGCCGGGGGTCTTCCGGCAAGCCCCTCCGGCGTGAGAGTGAGATTATGGTCTGGAAATATGGTGTAAAATGTTACAGAGTGTGTGAGTATAGAAATATGCAGAAAAGCATTACCTTTTTCCATGATATTACTCTCTTATTTATAGTTGGAAAGGTGGTATTAGGGTTTTCACCAGGACCGTTGGATTGGATTGATGCCAGCCGTGGGATCAGCTCCATCTCCTGGATGTACACGTGTCACGCCGGTATTGGTCTGTCTATGTAAGGACACTGCAACACCTGACATCTGATAAGTAGTTTACCTTATAGAGGAAAGTCAACCTGCACGCCTTTTGTTGTTATTACTGGTTGTGTGAATGCACGTGTAACTAGGCGGTTTATGAGGTCGACATTATCCCAAATTAGCTAATTAACCAAGCTTGTCGAGGAAGCTTAATAGAGGAGACGACACAGGCATGCGTCCACTTGGGTCGTTTCCTTGAGAGGTGACTCGACGGGAGAGTGTTGGTCGTTCGGTGACGACTCTCTCTCTTGGGCGAGTCTTTGAGTGCGCGTTGAGGAAGGCTCGTCGTTAGATGGGCCTACCTCGATCGACGATCTCTTCTTGGAGTGTCGACGAGTTATAAGACAAATCCTTCCTTATTGATATGATGGCTCGTCGCTTGGATGGGCTTGGTCGTTCGATGACGACGATTGCCAACCGAGGTCGGACGGGCCGTGACCCAGGCTCGATCGATACTTCATAGTTGGGTCCTAGGGTGGGCCTAATGGGCCCAGGCTCGTAATACACGTTGGGCTCGGCCCATGCCGGATTATTCCGTTCGGTGGCTGACTCATGGTCGTCTCGACGGGCCGGGAGTTGTCGTTTTCCCTCCCAGATATCCGTACGGCCGTCAATTTGAATTTTGAATTATGATGATGTCGGTGGTGATGACGTGGGCCGTGATCCCTCCATTAATGGACACGCGTCCGCGATGGGACATTCTTCTCGGAAGTTGTGAGGGTATTTAATGCTCATTATTTCGCCGTTTGGGTTTCCCAGGCATAAACCCTTCATCTTCTCTACATATAAAAACCTCTTCCCTCCTCCCTTTCAGACTTTTCACGAACTCGAGCATTGAGAGCAAAGGAGTAAGTGGCGATTTCCGGCGGCGAGGAAGAACTCCGGCGGCCGTGTGAACTTTTCCGCAACAGCTTTGGTTGCTCGCTTCACCACCGTTGGACAATCCTGCGGCTTGGATCGAAACTTCTTTGATCTTCCACCGGCGAATTCATCGGAAAACCCACCTCGCACCCGAAACGAGGTAATTTTCTTCGTCATTCTTCATTTCTGGATTTTTGCTTGGGGTTTTGCTCGATGGGACCCGAACGGTGAGCTTCGAGAGGGTGTCAAATTTGGCTTTGGGTTGAATCAACGGGTATCTGAAGTGTGCCGTAGGTGTTTGGAGAGAAATCCCAGCTGGTTGAGTGTTCAATCCATTACAGCAAAGTTTGATTTTGAAAATGAACCTCTAGGGTTTCCGAGTTGATGAGGCTCTTGGGAATTTTGAGGAAGGTGACCCAGGGTAACGCCTTTTAGATCGATGAACGACCTCCCAAATCATATACGAACCAACTATTCCTTGTCCGTCGTGATTCATCTAGGAACTTGGTTGTAGGGAATCTAGTTTGCCGGGAGATAGGTCGTCGTTCGAAAATGTTAGGAGTGATTCCCTTACTGTCTTTCCTTGTTTTGTAGGCATGGATCACGACGGACGCCCGCTCAGCCGGTTCAAGAAGTAAACGAAGCCGATGCGAGTGCAGGAGATACTAGAATTGTCGACGCCTTCCACACAGGTGTACGAGTAGGAAGCAATGAACGAGACTTCGGGGGTGGCGCTCTCGGGGATTGGGCAATCACCAAGATCGGGGCTGCGACAAAGGGAGACGTAGCGAGCCGTTCATAGATTCCGCTTGAAGCTCGTTCGAGTGCACGCAACAATTACAAGCTGGAGTATCTTAGCCGGAGAGGACTATGAGCCTCGTAGACAAACTCTTCTCACCAAAGAAGAAGGTTGCTTTCTTCTATAAGCGGTTTGAGAGCTTGGGTTGAGGTTGCCGCTTAGATCCTTTTATCAACGAGTTTCTTGAAGACTGCAGTTTGCGTGCCGATGGAGTTGAGCGGCAACACGGTTAGGGTTCTATCATGCTTCATCGTCGTTTGTAGATTCCTTGGCTACGAGCCATGTAACAAAGTATTCCGTCAGTATTACCGGACCAAACGATCCATGAAGAATGGGAAGTCCGTCCTAAGTGTGTCGTGCATCCGGAATGTACAGGGTTTGTTTCTAGATACCCAGAATAAAGTGTACGGCTGGGATAGCCACATGATCCTGGTGGAGAGCCGGTTAGGATGGCAATTTCCGTGGCACGAGAATCGTGATTTGGTTCTGACGATTTGTGTATTTCAAGCCCCGTGGGCCGGCAGTGAAAGGAAAGATCGACGATCTGTTGAGTCATGGATGGGTGGCGTTTGAGAACATCGAGGCTTCTCATTTGGAGGTATATACGGGCGGCATTATGAGTAAGCCGTCGAAGGGCCCTGAACCCTTGGTAAGGATAGACTTAGCCCCCCGTTACCCAGTTTGGGTCGTTCACGACGACTTACAGTGGGATGACAACTGTATTAAGCTGTCTTTGAGGCCCGCCTTGACCATCCGAAGAGGCGTGTGAAAACCTTGAGATGTGCGGGGTTGGGTTCTCATCACTCGTCTATTTATTTTGATAACATGCCTATATGTCTCGTCGTTTATGACTGAACTTTTTTCATTTTTCACTTGGCAGTTCTCTCTGAAAAGGATATCCAGCTCATTGAGAAGAAGGTTGCAAACATGAGTGAAGCAATCGGACTGCCGTGCGAACAGGCCGGGAAAGATAGGGCGGCGTCGATGCCATCTGCGGACGGGGACAATCGAGCGAAAGAGCGACGAGCTTCCTAAGAATCGGCTGCGGGCGCCATTCAGCTTGATTGAAAAAGAGGTCGCCGTTGGAGGCCTAAACACTAGGGGTCGTCGAATCTGTTGTCGACGAGTGGAGAAAGAGGTTGGAGTGGAATCGAAGTCTTTGCCGTTGCCAATGCGAGGATCAGTGCTCGTCGTCGTGGGTGAGCATGGTGACCACGAGGACGTAGGAAGTTACGATTCCAACCGTGAGGCGTCGAAGGAGGGAGCCGCGTCTCCGGGAAGAGAAAAAGTCACTCTGCGGCTCACGGGAGAGAGAGAAGCAAAAGGGGTAGAGGCGACAACGACCCCAAAGAGTCCCTCCGACCTATCAACTCCTGTGAAGCCCCTGGTTCATCTTACGAAGTGCTTACCGGAGAAAAGGCCTTAGCCATGGCTACCAAGTTTGGTAAGGTTCCTCGGATAAGCAGGGGTTCCTTGCTTGGCAAGAAGTGGTCTGCTCTTCTTACGGGGACGGCCACGACGAAGAGGGTAAGGATGATCTTGTGGGTCAAATGAGGAAGGCGAATGAGTCAGACGACTATCATGCTCGCTTCGGGCTAATGCGAGACGGAGGTAATTTAGTTGCCTATTTTTTTTTTTTTTTTTTTTTTTTTTTTTTTTTACTTCGTCGTTTTATACTTGGGAAAATGATAATCCTTTGGCTGCAGATGACGTCGATGATGGAGGCGATGACGGCGGACTTTAAGGCTTGCTACGACGCTGAGATGAAGGAAAATGAGCAGCTGATTTTGTCCGTCGGAGCCAAGGAGGAGGCTGAGAAGAAGTTGAAGGAAGCTGAAGAAAACATCAGCCAGCTCACCGCTGCCTATGAGTCGTTGATGGCTCAAAAGAATGGGATTCTGAAGGAGGTGGAGGCGGCGAAAGCTGAGAAGGCCAAGCTCATAGAAGATGGCAAGATTTTGACGACTGCCCTTCGAGCTGCCGAGGGTAAAGTGACTAAATTGACAACTGACTACGAGTGTTCTCGGAGTCAAATTGAATCGATGAGGGCAGATAATCAAGTGGCTTTGGCCGAGGCAAGGTTGGATGCCGTGGAAGAATTCAAAAGAGGTGGTGAATTCTCCCAAATCGTCGCCGATAAGGCCCATTTGCTTCTTCGAAGATGGAGCTAAACATTTAGCCCGGAGGATCCTTGCTGATCCGGAAGCTAAGGGTCTTTTATCCACGAGGAAACTGGCTGACCTTTGCACTGAATTGCCATATGACGAAGAAGCTCGTCTGGTTCATCCGTCTGTTCCCTTCAACGACAATGACTTACTCATTATAAGAGAAGACGACGAGAAGGCTGGGAGGGACGAGTGGCCGGTTCCCGTAGTTGATCCCAAAAATTTCGACGCCTATTTCAAGCATTTCGTCGAGGATGCCCCGGACCCTGATGCAGCTCCGTCCAATGTTGGTGTTGGCCTCCAGTAATCATTTGATTTTTTAGGAGATTGTTCGTATTGTCTCAAACAATGTTGATTCTTTTTTGGTGGTGGTTTCAAACAATTATCTCAAGACAATTTTTAATTTTGTAATGTAGCTTGACCTGTTTCCTCGTTGTTTAGAGGGGGTCGTACAATGTTTGTTTTATGTTTTAAGTTATTTAATGCTTTTGTTTTCTGTTTGTTAATCTGTGTTAACATAGATAGCATGTGATAACCTATTGGACGAGTAAGTTTGAGGACAAGTGTGAGTGGTCGTCTTAATGTGGTCGACCTTTGTTCAAACTTGTGTTTTCTCAACTTCTCAGTGGCTCGTAGGAATAGTATGAAGGTCTGTAGATTTTTGTTCGTAGACAAAGATCCATAGACGAGTCATCTATGCCGTTATAGCGATCGACGAAGTCTGGCTACGTCTAACCTTTATACTTGGTTAAAGTAGATGTATTCGACGAAGTCTGGCTTCATCTAACCTTTATACTTGGTTAAAGTGCTAGAGTTTGTGTAGTAGGAAATCAACAAAGCGACGATCTTTCGTAAATAACTTTCTAGTAAACAACGAGCTACTGGGATTTATATGTATCCCTTACAGTTTCCCAAAAACTTCAAATTTCACAAAATTACATAAGGAAACGCGAGGTAGGTGCCCTAAGGGCGCTGGATGTTGTCGACGACCTCAAAAGTGGTATTTCATTAGGTGGTTGGCGTGCCATGGATGCTTGAGACTTTCGCCGTTCGGCTTTGCAAGGCGATAGGTTCCCTCTCTGACCACACTTGTGACAATGTATGGTCCTTCCCGGTGGGGAGAGTTTGTTTTGACGGGCTTTGAGTCCCGTTGCTTCAATCTTTCTTAGTACATGGTCACCGACCTTAAAGAACCTTCTCTTCACCTTCTTGTCGTGATAAGCTTTGGTTTTCTTCTTGTAGTTCTCCATCCTCAATTGGGCATCCAATCTCCGTTCGTCTACGAGGTCCAGGTCGACCTGTCGGTTGTGGATGTTCTTTTCTACCTCGTACAAAGCAACTCGGTCCGTCGGCAGCTGGAGTTCGGCGGGAGCCATGGCTTCTGAGCCATAAGCCAAGGCAAATGGGGTTTCCCCGTAGGCCGGGTGGTTGTGCGGACGGCCCGGAGGCGAGGTAGTCCGTCCCGACCATCTCGTATCTCTTCCTGGAGATTTTTGCACAAGGCGAGATAAGACGAGCTTATTGGCGGCTTCGGCTTGCCGTTGCCTTGGGGGTAGGCGACGGACGACTTGGAGTGTTTGACGCCCGTCTGTTCGGTTCTGCTTTCAAATTTTCTTGAAAGCGCAAGCCGTTATGCGAAACGATCACCCTTGGGATTCGAAGCGACACCATATTGAGTCATGAATGAAGGCTTAGGGCGTTGTTTTCCGTAATCTTGTTCAAGGCCTTGGCCTCCACCCACTTTGAAAAGTAATCAGCCGCTACGATCACATATTTGACTCCTCCCTTGGCCGGCGGAAAAGGCCCGATCAAATCAACACCCAGCATATCAAACGGCCGGGCGGCGAGACGGGGTTTGCTCGGTCGTAGGCAGTTTGGGCAGATCGGCGAATCGTTGGCAGGTGTCACACTTTTTCACAAATTGTTTAGCGTCCTCACGAAGGTGGGGCCGGTAGTATCCCGTGGTTATGATTTTATCGGCCGGTGTACGGGCCCAGGGGTGGCCTCCACATTCTCGCTTGATGCACTTGAGCGGCAAGCTGAACGACCTTATGCGGATGAACGCACTTTAACAATGGCCGGGTAATGGATCGTCTGTAGAGCTCTCCTTCGACGACCGTAAATCGTGCTGACTTCCTCTTTACTTGTCTTGCCAAGACCTCGTCCGTTGGCAACTCCTCCCGTTCAATGAACGCCTTTAATTCGTCGATCCAACATTTTGGGCCGTCTCCTATGCAACGGATTTTCACCCGTTCATAAGCCATTTGGTGATCCAAATAGGCAGTGATGGCCGTGCTCGTCCTCGGGGAGTTGGTCCGTAGCTAGCTTTGAAAGTAGGTCGGCGTGCTCGTTGTTTTCTCGAGCGATTCTCTGAATGGCCCAAAATTCTAAACCTTGTATCAATTCTCCGACCAATAGGTGATACTTCTGTAGGGTGGAATCGACGACCTGATAATCTCCTCTTACTTGGTTCACGATCAATTGAGAATCACAATAAGCTGCAATTTTTGTGGCTCCAAAACACTTTGCATACTCAATGGCTGCTATGAGTGCCTCGTACTCGGCCTGGTTGTTTGATGCTTGAAACTTGAACCTCAGAACCTCTTCAAAAATTGTCCCGCTTTCTGGCTCGACAAGAACGATCCCTGCTCCGCTCAGACTCTTGGTGGCTGACCCGTCGGAAAAGATTTTCCAACATCCTACGGGCAGAACTAACTCCGTTTCTTTGTTCGATGACCTCCTTCCCCTTGCTCGATGGCTGCGACCTCCTTTGATCGTCGTCGAGGGTGAATGATGTTTCAACCGGGGAAGTACGCGATGATTGAGCTTGCAGGGTCTTCCTCGTCCTATACTCTATATCAAACTCAGTCAGCTCGATACTCCAGTTGAGAAGACGACCAGAGCTTTCCGGACGGTGCAAGATTTTGCGCAGTGGGGCATTTGTATATACGACGATGGGATGAGCGGAGAAGTATGCTCGTAGCTTTCGTGCTGTAATGACGAGAGCGTAAGCTATCTTTTCCGCATTAAAGTAACGGGTTTCCACATCTGACAAAGCTTTGCTGACGTAATAGACCGGCCTCTGGGTTCCTTCCTCCTCCCTTACCAATACGGCGGCGACAGCCTTGTCACTCGCCGAAAGATAAACATAGAGGTCTTCCCCTGCCGGGGCTTTGGAGGAGTGGTGGGGAGCCAAGGTATTCTTTCAACTGTCTGAACGATTGGGAACACTCGTCCGTCCATTGGAAGTCTTTCGCACCTCGGAGAGCTTTAAAAAACGGGAGTGATTTCTCAGCAGATTTGGCGATGAAACGTCCCAGGGCCGCTACTCGTCCATTTAGACGCTGAACCTCTTTGACGTTCGTAGGCTCAGCCATATCCATCAAAGCCTTAATTTTCTCAGGGTTGGCTTCAATCCCCCGCTGAGATAGCATAAATCCTAGGAACTTGCCCGCGACTCCGAAACGCATTTGGCGGGTTGAGTACCATGTCGTTGGCTCGTAGGTTGGTGAATGTTTGTTACAGGTCGTCGACGTGCTTCCTCTTTTGACTTGACGACCGTATCATCGACGTACGCTTCAGTTATCACCGATCTGGTCTTTGAACACCTTATTTATCATCCTACGATAGGTGGCGCGGCGTTTTTAAGTCCTAAAGGCATCTTTGTGTACACGTAAGTTCCCCCCGCCGCCTGAAAAGCTGTTTTCGGAATGTCCTCCTCAGCCATCTTGATTTGGTGATAGCCGGAGTAGGCATCAAGAAAGCTTAGGGTAGTATGGCCGGCCAGAATCGACGAGCTTGTCAATTCTTGGCGGGGATAAGCTTGTCTTTGGGACACGCCATGTTCGGATCCAGTGAAGTCAGCCTTGCAATCTCAGCTTCCCATTAGGTTTCTTCACGAGAACCACATTGGCCAACCAGGTTGTGAACCCAGCGTTCACGATTATTCCAGCACTTAGCAATTTCTCGATCTCTTGCTTTATGGCAACCTCCTTTTCAGTTGAAAAAACACGACACCTCTGTTCCTTGAATTTCATAGTAGGATTCACCCCACTGTGAGCGCCACGTCTTCTCTAATGCCTTTCATATCTTCTACCCTCCAAGCGAAAACGTCGAGGTTTTGTTTGAGTAGGGAGATTATCTCTTCCCTCTCCTCAGTGCACAACTGAGACCCCAGTTTTATTTTCTGCTCGGGATACTCTGGGTGGATGACTAGTTCGAGTAGCTCGTCTGCTGGCTTCATTTCGGGGGCGTCGTCCCTAAAATCCATGGACTCAATGACGATCTCCCTAATTTTTCTTCTTGCTTCTGGTGTCAGATCTGGAACCTCGTCGTCAATCAGCTTGTCCAGGTCGGCCCCCGATTCTTGGGCGGCCAAAGGTTGTGCTTCTGCAACTTTGTCGTTCAAGAATACTTCGTCCAAAATTTCTGGATCTTCGACGCACTTGATCGTTGAGACATTGGCGTACGAGGTCGTCGTTTCTTTGATGGATTTTGAGAGCTTCACATTGTGATTTGGGTCGTCGATTTCGATAGTCCGCTTCGCCTTTAGCACGTGCTCCAGGAATTACAGGGCCGTCCCAACACACATCCGACTCCGGCACGTGTAGGAAAGTTAACTCGTTGGTGGGGAACGGAGGCGACGATCCCAGCGACCGGCCCGGGCGGCGAGGATGGCATGATAATCGCGACGACGTCGATCACAATGAAGGTTACGGTCTTGATAGTTCTCGAGGGTGTTCTCCGATATCGGCGAGAGGCTAATTTGACCTTTCGCATCTACCCGATGATTGGTGAATCCTACAGACGACCTAAGTATGGACTTAGGCGGTCGGAGTAGACCCGTTCGTTGGTAGACATTGTAAAATAGGATATCCTTGGGCTGCTCCGTGTCAATCAAGATTCTCGTGACTCACAATTATCAATGAAACCAGGTATGACTAAGGTTTGTTGACGAGCTAGCGGGTTGGTTGGAAGCTCGTAGGGAAAGAAACTTATGACGTCGTTTGGAACTTACGCTTTACGGGGACGTGCGGGGCCTTCTTGAAATGATAGATGGCGCTCTTAATCTGGTTCTTGCTCGTCTCCTCGAGAGATCACCGGGACCATTCTTGGGTTCCTTTGGGGCGCTTCGTCGTTAGTAGTCCGTTTGTGGCCGGCTGATGGTCCTTCCTTACATATTCCTCCGGTCGCCGGCGTCTATCCATCTTTGGATGATCTTTTTCAAACCGAAACATTCCTCGGTGTCGTGCCCCTTGTCCCTGTGGTATTCACAATACTTGTTCATGTTCTTCTTTCCACTTCCCGTTAGGGTTCATGCTTTGGTGCGGTCCGAAATCAACGTTGCTCAAAATTTACGCTCTGGAAACGGTGAGTGGAGTGTACGACTGGAACCTTTTCCGCTTTCGGCTTGTTCTTTCCTTTTTCTCCGCCACTTATCCTTTTTGGACTTCGTTGCCTCGGCCTCGTCCATGAGACTTTCCTTCTCTTTGTAACTTTCTTTCTTCGGCCTCGCGACGGCGTACGCCTTGGCATAGAGGTCTTTGCGAGATTTGGGTGGGTGGACTTGGAGCTCGTAGTCCGGGGGTAGAGGAAAGGATGCCGTGTACGAAGCAGTTTATTATTTCCTATCGGTTAGGTCCTCGTCAATTTGATCTACCAATTTCTTAAACCTCTTGAAGTAGTTCATTGAGCTTTCGGTAGCTCACTTGGGATATGTTCTTTGAGGTCGTTGGTGTCTTACGGCTCTCCCGCCGTAGCAAACCTTCCTAAAAACTTCTTCCTCATCTGTTTCCAAGATTGAATACTCCCTTTGGTAGGCCTCTAAACCACCTCAAAGCCGAGTCGACCCGACGTGCTTGTGAGAGCCTTGCGCGTAGCGTCGTCGTGGCCGGAAGCTTTGCCGCCACGTACGTACATCGTGCCTCGAGGTGTAGTATGTGGTCCGTGGCACTGGTGGAGCCGTCGTATTGCTTAAGGTCGGGTAGTTTAAAGCACGGTTCAGGGGTCCAGGTTTCCAACATCAGGAGCGAGGGGATTCGTAGTGCCGCCGTCGTCATCAGAGTCGTCGCTATCCGCTTTGTTCTTCTTGTTCCTCAACTCTTCCACTTGACGTTTTAACCTCCAAAATTCTCTCATGTCTACCTCTTCTGCTGGGCCAGCTGGGGGGATCCTATCTTGACGGGGCCCCCGGGTAACGGTATTAGACCGATTGCCTCTCGGTGGGGGCGGGCCGTCGTGAGATGGATCGTTCCCTATAGGCTGGGAGGTGGAGACGATCTATAAGATACGGAAGCCCGTTCATGACGTGGAGATCGAGTTCTCTCTCTTTGGCTCGGTGCCGTTCATTTCTTAGTGACGGAGTTCTGTAGAGCGACCGGACGACTTGATTCTGATAGCTTCAAGATTTTCGACGACGAGCTCCTATGAGGCTCATTGCCTCGGCTAAATCATTTGTTGTGATCGTGCTCCTTGGCTCAGTCTTTCATTGATGTGTTCCACGAGATCAAGGCGGGGCACTGACTTGCTCGTTTCCGGCGGCGGTCCCTCACGACGAGCGGCATTTTCTCTCTGGTTCCTTCTCCTCCTTCTGACGAGATTGTTTGATGTGATGCACAGGGAGCTTGAGGAGCGGCCGTATGGATCGGCTCGTCTGGATTTGCAAGAACTCCACGAGGGCGTTAGCTCTCTCGACGAGGAAAGCCGCTCTGTCGAGATTAGGGTTAGAGGGACCTCCTGGATACCTTGCGGTTGTCTCGGGCCTCCTTTCTAGTGGAGGTCTCCTCCCGGCGCTCGGCGGCGGGCCCCTTTTCTCTTCTTCTAGTTGCTTGAAGACACATGCATCCAACCGCCCCCTTGTGACACTGGTAACCCTTAAGTTAGGGTTCCTAGGTGGTGAGGAGTGGCCTAGGATTCTCTTCGAGGTGGTACGCCTTCATCTCGGTTGATTCTTGTTTGTATGACCATCGGACACCATTTTTCCAAAGCTATTCATTTGTATTTACGTGGCGAAGATCACTAACACGTTCCGTGCAATGGAACCCAATCGATCGCGCGGGAAAGCGTGCGAAGCTCGGTTCTTGTGTCCGGCGAAAGATTGAGCTAGCTCAGGATCTGCGCGGCACGAAATAAGGGTGAAAGCTGCGTAGGGGTCTTCCGGCAAGCCCCTCCGGCGTGAGAGTGAGATTATGGTGCGGAAATATGGTGTAAAATGTTACGAGTGTGTGAGTATAGAAATATGCGAAAAGCATTACCTTTTCCATGATATTACTCTCTTATTTATAGTTGGAAAGGTGGTATTAGGGTTTTCACCGGGGCCGTTGGATTGGATTGATGCCGGTAGGTGGGATCGGCTCCATCTCTGGATGTACACGTGTCACGCCGGTATTGGTGCATGCATGTAAGGACACTGACACTGACATACGATAAGTAGTTTACCTTATAGAGGAAAGTCGGCACACGCCTTTTGTTGTTATTCTTGGTTGTGTGAATGCGCGTGTAACTAGCACTGTATGCAGTCGACATTATCCCAAATTAGCTAATTAACCAAGCTTGTCGAGGAAGCTTAATAGAGGAGACGACACAGGGCATGCGTCCGCTTGGGTCGTTTCCTTGAGAGGTGACTCGACGGGAGAGTGTTGGTCGTTCGGTGACGACTCTCTCTCTTGGGCGAGTCTTTGAGTGCGTTGAGGGAAGGCTCGTCGTTAGATGGGCCTACCTCAGTCGACGATCTCTTCTTGGAGTGTCGACGAGTTATAAGACAAATCCTTCCTTATTGATATGATGGCTCGTCGCTTGGATGGGCTTGGTCGTTCAATGACGACGATTGCCCGGCCGAGGGTCGGACGGGCCATGACCCAAGGCTCTGATCTGATACTTCATAGTTGGGTCCTAGGGTGGGCCTAATGGGCCCCCAGGCTCGTAATACACGTTGGGCTCGGCCCATCACAGATTATTCCGTTCATTTATAATTTATGGTTTACGGCTTATCTGAAATGTAGTATAAGTTAAGTTTCAGGAGTACGGATGGCGGGTAATTAAGAAGGGTATATTGGTATGAATGATTTATGGCCCAAAAATAAAATCAAACCCATAAATTGTTTCTGAAAAACTATAAAACATAAACTGGTTACAAATCAAACGAGTTTTAGTGCTTCACGTGAGTTGAGAGAAAAGTGGTATACGTTCCAAGGGAGTCCAATTGTACACCTTTAACTTTGTGCAGACTACACTATCACAACTAATTTGAGAACTCGTCATTATAAGCAGAGCACTTTTTTTAAGATAACACCCCCCCCCACACTCATCCCTGAGAACCAATTAACTTTGTAACAAAGAGAATGTTTCCCATCTTTTTTGTACAAATTCATCTACACAAGATATAAATGGCAAAGCAAAGAAATTAATTTCTTAAACCCCTACTTTTGCTGCAACCCTACAGTATGAGAAAGGCTTAAGTGCTCCCTCCGTCACAAAATGAATGACCACTTTCCATCTTGGACAAATTTAAGAATTTCAACTTTTGGCAAATTTTAATAACTAAGGTGTAAGAAATTTTTTGTTATCTACGTTTTAAACTCTTAGTGCCCGTTTGGTATGGTAGGAGGGTTTAGCACATGATAACACTCAATAGGATTATTAAGTAGAGTTAGATGAGCATTTGGTTAGCAATTAGGCAACATGATGATTAAGGGGCTTTATTGGGCTTAGCTCCAAATCCCCTCACTAATTATCCTGAGATGGGGGAGGTATTATTAATCCCCTGTTATGCAACGCAGCGGAAGCAATTGACAAAACGCAAAAGCAATTTGGGAATCAAAAGAGAAAGAGATGGAATTGTTTTGGGGTTATGAATTTCTGCCGCTTTTATTATTCTGTGCAATAATCTTCTTACGTTTACATAGGGTTACAATCATATATATAGGAAACAAACCCTAGCCCAACTAATAAAGATAAACGAATAAAAAAGCATGACGTCTTCGGCCTCGGCGGCCCGGGCGCCCGCCTCGCCTCGCTTTCGGGCGCCGGCCTCGCGCCAGCCCGGCCCAGAATCGGCCTGGAGCCCGGGCGCGCTCGCTGCGTCAAATGCGCACTTTGGATCTTGATCAAGCACAAACCAAGCTACTGCCTTTGAGGCGCACGCCTCATGCATTACCAAGCGGCCCTACTGCTGCTGAAGCTTCCACGTTTGCTGATGTTCCGCAATCCATACCGGGCGCCGGCCCCTTTGCCAGGACATCGAGCCATCACATCTAACATCCCCTCATTAGGCGCCGGGATTAATATTTTCCTATCTTACCCCACTTTGCATTGTTAATAAAACTAGGGGTGAAAATGGTTCGATTCGGGAGAATTTACAGACCGAACCACTAGTCCTCGGTTTGGAAAAATTTCAAACCGAAACGAACCATGACAAAATTCACACCGAACCAAACCAAGCCGCTATGGTTTGAATCGGTTTGGTTCAAACCGCGGTTCAATTATGTGGTTCAAACCACGGTTCAGACCACAATCCAGACCGTGATTTATAACATGGTTTAGACTACGGTTCAAACCACGATTTAGACCGCAACTCATTATCAGATTTGTTTAAATTTTTCGTGATCACGGAAAAAGAGCGAAAGATGTGGATATTTAAAAGGAAAGTCGAAGGAAGAGCGAGACCGAAGGAAGAAAATCACTTTACAATGTCGATGATTATGGAAAGAATTTGCTTATTTATGAGTCGCAATGAAGATAACAAATGATGAAATTAATTTAAATAAGATACAAAACGGGGAATAGGATTAGTCTATGTAATATATGTTTTTTATTTATCTAGATATAAATATCAATAAATATACGAAAACATTAAATAGGATACAAAACAGGGGTTAAGGTTATTTTATATAATGTGGTTTGATGTGGTGGTTTGGTTTGGTGGTTTGGTTTGGCGGTTTGGTCTCGCGGTTCGATTTAGTGGTTAAGTCTCGCGGTTTCAAACCGCGGTTTGGTTTGGTTTGGTCTCGGAGGGTCAGACCACAAACCATATGGTTTGCCAACATTTGAAACCGAACCGAACCATTCATATTTGAAAACCAAAACAAACCACATGATTTGGTTCGCTTCGATCTCAAACCGGGTTTGAACCGAACCACTTACACCCCTAAATAAAACTAAAGCCCTACCCTCATTCTTTAAACGTGTTTTTCCTCCACAAGACGATTGATCGTTGATCGTTCCACGGTGAGTTCTTCTTCATCCTCGCCATCTTTCTTCTTCTGTTTTCTTTTTCTCATTATAGAACCAAAAATTTAGTTCTCTCCTCTCCTACACCAATTGGATATCACAACACAAGGATACTTAGGACGAAGGAGAAAACTTGATTGTTACATAAAATCACCTCCGCGCCCATCCCCAACCTCATCCCATGTACAATCTTTGATTTTGAATTTCTTGGTCACTTTTGGATCACTCCGATCAGAATTGATTGGGGATTTTATATGTTACTCCCTCCGTCCCAAAATGAATGACCATTAGAAATTTAAGGGTCAATTTGAAAAGGTCTATTTTTAATAGAAAAAAAAATCATAAATATTAGTATTGTTTTTCACTTTCAAAAAGTTTCATAAAATCATTCATTTTGGGACAAAAAAGACATTCAATTTAGGACGGAGGGAGTAAAATCTTTTTTGTTTTATGCATTTAGCAGCTTGGATATGTTTGAGTTCACCGGTTATAGTGCTTTAGTAGCAGTTAAGCAACTGGTAATCACTAGTATTATGCATATTAAGTGTTTGATAAATTGTTTGTCTGAAGAACTGAGCTGCTTGATCTATAATTTTTGTGCATGCTTTTTTGGCCTTCTTTTGCTAAATTAATTAAAGAGTACAGAGGTAACCTCAGGGCAAAGCACAATATTTCATCTTCGTGTTCTTACAACACTATAGATTCTGAAGTGTGCTTTAATACTTCCTCCGTATCAAAATAAATGTCTATTTCTTTTAACTTTTATGCCAAAATAATGCATACATTGGTTCAATTTAGCTTTATCTTACGTTTAAATTTGCGAAATTATTGTGTGGCTTATGTTACTGTAGGTATGAAAGGATTCACTCATGGAAGAAGGCTCAAGTGGACTGAAGAAATGGAGGTAGCACTTTTGGATGCACTTGTGGAAAGGTTGGATGTCCATCGAATTTCTGATGGTCATCTTAGATCAAGGATTGCTCAATCCATAGTGAGTAGATTAAATACACAATTGAGATCAACATGTGACATTATCGTAAAGGAGATCAAGAACAAGATAAAGAATTGGAAAACGAAGCATTGCAATATTTTGAGAAATGAATGTTGCACTATATTAGTTATATAGGCAGTACACATGAGCCTATAATTTTAGTCAGTATTATGTTATGCAATATTTTGATTTTCTAATGTTTTTTATATAATCAATATTTATTGTTAGTTTAATGTGAAATTAAACAGGAAGAATATGAGAAGTAGCAAGTTTAGATTTTTTTAAGCATAATTTGTTATAAAAGTTAGTTAGGGGCGTACTTGGAAAAGTAATAAAAATATTTAAATTAAGATGCAATTAAAGCATATTTATGATGCTACCAAACGCCTTAATATTTACAAAAATGGTATTATTAATACCTTGGATTAATAAGGAGGGGATTAATATGATGCAGCTGCCATACTATTTCACCAACCTAGAAGAGATTCACACAAAAGACAGTACGTAGAATTTAAAACAAAATAAAAACTTGGGTTTGTGATAACACCGGACCATTTCATTATTTTGTAAAGATTGTGTTGCAAGAAGAAGTAACAACAGTACCAGGAGATGATATTCAAAAGAAGAGTAAGGGGCTAAACCCAAGAAAATAAAGCGGAATCAAGTAATAACAACTACAAAATTGATCAGTGAACAAAACAACTTCTAAAGAAAAACTCACTCTCTTTAAAAAGCCAACTTTGTCTTGCAAGCTGTCCAGGGCCCTTTCATTTTCATGCTCATCGATGTCATGTGAATAAGAAGGTGAAGCCCTAATACTGCCCTCTTCAATGCCATCAAAACTATCAAAAAGAGCAGCCCTAGATGCGCGATACTCCCTGCATGTGAAAGCACCCCATAACTTAAGAGAGGTAGGTATATCTTACACTAAACAGAAGTCACCAAATCAGGTAAGAATCCAAAAATTAGCAAGGAAAAATTAAGATAAAACAAGAAAAAGAAGCACACAGGGGGGAAGTAATATGGATGAGGGTAACAATCAAGTTATATCTACTGAAGCAGTTAGTTCTGTTAGCAATGCAGTTAGATCAGTTAGTGTTGTTACAAGTGTATGATAGCATAGCTTAGTAAGGTGTATGTTAGTCTAGCTCAGTTTGTTAGATCTCAAGTAGTATATAATCTAGAGAGTCTCTGTATATTGAAGAATAATAAGAAACATTGTTACATTCTATTTTGCTATATGGTATCAGAGCACTTTTCCGCATTCTTTTTCTTCCTAATTCCTCTGTTTGCATTTGCTTATTATCAACAATTGACGATTGTTTTCGTCAATTTCCTCCTATTCTCTTTTCTCGATCATTGAATTTCGATCATTTCCATGGCGGAAGATGGATCAACTTCTCCTGAAACTGCTCGAACAACAGAAGAAATTGGTGGAGCTACAGATGATTATGATCTGATTGATATCGCTCTGGTGTTAAAGTCCTCATCATCCACTTTTCCTGCATCCAAATGATCACTCAGGTTTGTGCTTAATTACTGAAGTCCTAGTTGAGCACAATTTCAATTCATGGAAACGCAATATGACAATTGCTTTATCCACTAAGAATAAGTTGGAAATGGTAACTGGTTTGCACAAACAACCAGTCATCAATTCGAAATACTTTCATCAATGGTGTCGATGCAATGATATGGTTATTTCTTGGATATTCAATGTTGTTTCTGCTTAGATTAAGTCTAGTATTGTGTATACAACCACTGCTAAGGAAATTTGGGACAATTTGATTGAGCGATTTACTCAAGGCAATGCTCCACAAGTCTATCAAATAAGGAAGGAGATTATTTCTTTCACTCAGGAAAATCTCTCATTATCTGCCTATTTTACTAAGTTCAAGGCACTATGGGATGAATATGCTCACTTGATTCAAGCTCCAAAATGCACTTGCAACTACACTTGTGGTGCTCTTAAGAAAGTTGAAGAAACTGAGCAATTGCATCAGTTAACTCAGTGTCTCATGGGCTTAAATGACAATTTTAGTCATATTAGAGGCATTATTTTAGCCAAGACTCCTTTACCAACTCTGGCTGTAGCATGCTCTCTGCTAGCTCAAGATGAAAAACAAAGAGGCATTATCAATGCTGTCAATGCATCTAAGTTTCCAATGATTGTTGCTGATTCTACTACTACATTGATGGTTAAGAAACCTCATGGCTATAAGCCATCAGGTTATAATAATCCCAGTGGTTTGAAGAAGATTGATAAGTCCAAGTTGTCATGTGATCATTGTGGGGGGTTTAAACATACAAAGGAGAGCTGTTTCTTCATTAATGGATTTCCTGATTGGCATCCAATGTATGGAGTCAAACCTGATCCCTCCAAGATGCCAAAACTCAAGAATAAGTATATATCTTCTGCCAACAACAGCACTCTCATGACTGACAATGTCTCACCTAGCTCTGCTTGCAGTTCTAATGATCTTACTGCCTCTCAGTATCAGCATCTGCTTAACCTGATCAATCAACAACAAATCAGTGCTCACAATGATCACATTGCAGGCATAATCACTACATCACCTTGTGTTACTAGTTTAACTCAGAACACACCTTTTTCCAATGATTGGATCATAGACTCTGGTGCAACTGACCATATCACAAATTCTTTTGAGTCATTGATTAATCCTATCCCTCTCAATTCTCTTGTCTTGTTACCTAATGGTCAGTCTGCAAATATTACTCATAAAGGTACTATCAAACTTACTTCTTCACTGATATTACATAATGTGTTATATATTCCCAATTTCAAGTTCAATCTCATCTCTGGAAGTAAGTTAGCTTGTGATAGTAACCTCTGTCTCATCTTCTTTCCTTCTTATTGCTCTTTCAGGCTTTAGTGGAGAAGAAGGTGATGGGGATTAGACAGCTACAAGGGCATTTGTATAGACTTGTTCTAACTATGAGTGATTCTACTACTTGTACTTCATTGAATGTTTCAAGTTCAAACTCTCTCTCTTTGGCATAATAGATTAGGCCATTGTTCTATATCTATTCTGAAGCATATGTCTGGTGTTTCTTGTACTACTTCTGACAATGCTAAGTTTTTGTGTAAGATATGTCATTATGCAAAACAAACAAGAATTCCTTTTCCTATAAGCTTATCTCATGCTTCTGTTCCTTTTTCTCTTATTCATTGTGATGTGTGGGGACCATACAAATCTCCCACTTTAAATGGTTGTCATTCCTTCTTGACCATAGTTGATGATTGCACTAGATGCACCTGGACATACTTCATTCGAAATCCCAAGTCAGTCAGTATCTTGAATTCTTTCTCAAATTCATTTCAAATCAGTTTCATGCTAAACCTCTTGTTATCAGATCTGACAATGGATCTGAGTTCTTCAATTCATCCATTGATTCTATTCTTCTTCCCCTTGGCATTTCTCAATATAGTTCATGTGTCCAAACTCCCCAACAAAATGGGAGAGTTGAAAGAAAGCACAGACACTTATTGGAAATTGCAAGAGCTCTTAGATTCCAGTCAGGTCTTCCAATAAAGTTCTGGGGTGAGTGCATTCTTACTGCCACTTATCTCATAAACAGATTTCCCACTGCTATTCTTGACCATAAATCTTCTTATGAACTTCTCTTGGGTCATGCTCCCTCTTACAATCATCTTAGAGTATTTGGTTGTCTCTGTTTTGCTTCCACTTTAAAATCATCAAGAGATAAATTTGAAGCAAGAGCTACCAAGTGTGTGTTTCTTGGTTACCCATTTAGAAAAAAAGCTTATAAACTATATGAGCTATCTTCTCATAAAATAATTCATAGTAGAGATGTTCATTTCTATGAAGATCACTTCCCTTTCAAATCATCTTCTGCTACATCTGATACTGCCTCCTCCCCCACTTTTCCATTACCCTCTCCTCTTGATTTCTCCTTTGATGAGCCTAATTTGAGTACTACCACTTCTCCTTCTGATGTACTTTCTCCCATAATCAATAATGGTCCTTCTTCACCTGTTTCATCTAATCATTCGCCTGTTTCTAATGATGTTCCATCCAATCATGAATCTGATTCTTCACCAAATATAATCAGTTCTCAACCTCATCATAATAGACCTATCAGATCCAAATCCATTCCCATCAAATACAAGGACTATACAGGTCTCCTACCTCAG
Source organism: Adenophora triphylla var. japonica (assembly GCA_022495995.1). Classification (NCBI taxonomy): domain Eukaryota; kingdom Viridiplantae; phylum Streptophyta; class Magnoliopsida; order Asterales; family Campanulaceae; genus Adenophora; species Adenophora triphylla. The sequence goes on along the minus strand of JAFEMH010002641.1, from coordinate 59,534 downwards.
TTCAAGATCCCTGACACCTCATCTTCTTTCTTATCTGTAAGTACTTGTTTGTATCCACTCTCTATGTGTCATATGCAAATCTTTCTCCCTCATATCTCTCTTACATTTGTAACATCTCTTCCATTGTTGAGCCTTCTTCTTACAAACAAGCTGTAATCCTAAATGGTGTGAAGCAATGACTTCTGAGTTAAATGCTTTAGAACAAAGCAACACTTGGTCCTTGCAGTGCTTACCTCCAGGCAAGAAAATTGTGGGGTGTAAATGGATCTACAAGGTTAAGTACGAGCCGATGATGCTCGGTTGACAATCTGAAAGCCAGGCTTGTGGCAAAAGGGTTTACTCAAACTCTTGGTCTTGATTATTTTGATACCTTTGCACCTGTTGCAAAAATGACATCAATTGAACTTTCTTACCCCATAAGAGCATATAACCGAGATATACTTGAAAAATATGTATGTTCAAGGAAAAAGGTTATGAGATTGATGCAATTCACTTACAGTTTATTTTGTGATAATCTGAATCTGCTTTTCTCTCTGTTTATTTCTTATTTCTGTACTGATTCAGGATATCCTGACTGAGAGACAGAAGTAGCCGCGTGGCCCTTTTGGGACCACGTGACGCCATTAGGCAATTCGCGCGACTTCTTGTGCCCAGTAATAACCTATGATCAGTCTTGCACATTTCTTCCATTTTTTCATGTCAAATCCTTTCTTCGTTGTTGTTCTTTATTTAAAACAGATTTCCAAAGATGCACAAGTTTTTCAAAACCTTTCTTTTGCTTATTTTGATCCTATTCCTCCCCCACACACACATTTTAACTAGAAAGACTCGTTGATACGAAGCACTTTAGGTGAGCTCTTGATACTATTCCCAAGGTATTTCGGACTAATCTCATTAAATATTCTTTTTCAATAATTTAGCTTACAAAAAACGGCGTGGCGACTCTCATTCACACTATTTAGCTATGTCCCACTTTTATAAAATATTTTCAAACAACCCATCGGCGCATCGGATCGGGACACTTTCACTTAGGCGAGACGACTTGGCAAAGGCAAGCTTAAACAGATGCCTCTCTTGCCTAGGCAAGATATGAAAGGCAAAGAAATCAAAGGAGGCTCTGGCGCACACTAATTAAAATACCGGTCCCCTTACTCTCTAAGTTAAACAATGAAGTTTTGTGGTGCTTTAAATGGGAAAAGTGGTTCAAAAAACCCTAATCAAATCTGACCTAGAATCTTAAACACTTTCACGCCTAGAACGTATCCGAAGTTGATATTCGATTCAAAGTACTTGTTTTCGGCTTCAGCGAGAATGCAAGACTCCAAAGACCCCATGATATCGGTTCTACCCCTTCATTCTCCCCGTTCTTTTGTTTAATATTTTTTTGTTTTTATTTTTATTTTTGCATCGAGAGTGATTATTGTTTCAAATCTTCATCTTCCTTCTCATTGATAACACAGTTACCTTGTTGCACCTGCCGCTTCATAGCACTATTGCAGATACCTAATTTGGCTGAACTAGTGAGCTGAAACTATTTTAATACACCCTTTTGTGTTAGAATATGAGGGATGCAGTGCAATTGATTGTATGTGAGTAGGGGATAAATACATTGTGTATGCAATAAGAAAACTATCTTCTCCCTAACTCTCTTTTCCTTCTTATTATCAATTTCTCTTATACTTTGCTTTCACTATATCTTTCTCTTTTCTTTCTCTCAGTTTAACTATTGTGCATTCGTTTACATGGTGTTAGAGTTCAACAAGTACTGATGTCTGATACTCAGCATATAAAATTCCTCAAGCAATCTCGGAGGTAGCTCCATGCATGGCTAACATTGACCATTAAGGAATTAAGCAGCGTATGGAGTTGGTATTTAGTAATTTAGCAATAAGAATTCAGGTGGGTATGGAGTCCAAGCAGTCCATAATCGAGGATAGAAAATGTCAACCCATCCCAAAAGTTGCAGTCTTGCACATAAAGTGTTACATAACTGCACAATATATGGCCTTCAAAAAATTTCAAGGTTAAGTCACCATTAAGTTGGATTGGATGCAATACTTCTTAAAGGTGATATGATAATCTACAGGAGGTAATTAACCACCCCCATTATAGTGCTCATTTTCATTTTCATGTACTCGAGGAATAATTGTCTCCCAATTGCAACATTTTTTACATACGATGTGCACCTCCTTACTTTAAAGCTTCACTATATTACTATTAAAGGCAAGTCACAACATTGCACCTAAAACAAAATCCAATACAAAAGGGGCTCGTAGTTTTGAATTGACCTCAACTGCTTATCTTTAGACAAACTCAGCAGCGGTAGTTCCTATTTTCATAAGTACAAAAGGAAGGTAGCCCACAAGAGACTCCTCCTTTGTGCGGTTTTGTTTGTTATCATATGCTCCACTTAGTACTAAGGATTCTTGACATAGAAATCCAGTTTGTTTTTTCTTCTTTTGCAACATTTTTAGAATAGGAAATCTATGAATGGTTAATAGAAATAAGGATTGCTCCTAAACAATCAATCAAGGAAGGACGTGGAATTTTTCAAAGCTTCTGTACTTAGAATTAGCAACCGAGCACAGATTGCATAGATTTAAAAGTCAATAGATGACATGTGGCACGTGTGTCACATGTGTACACAATGCACAAAGCATACACTGTAAATTAATGTTCACCATAAAGGTGCTAAAGTAAATTGATGGGTCAAACGTCACACAACCAATTTATGTATATGTTTCAATCTAAGATGCTTCGACCCTTCAATTTTGTCAAAGTACGTGTCTACAGGATATGACATGGGTGTGGTGTGGGTGTGGGTATGAGTGTGTCTATTTTACACTACAATCAGTGTAAATCTTATGGGGATTCGACACTCAGATCCGTACCCGTGTCTGACACTCGAACCCAAATCCGATCGCCATAGGTTTCAATAGCCATTTCTTTATAAAAACAACTACAATTTTTCAAACTTAGCATACGATTACTATCATATATAGCAATAGAATTACGCCTTTAGGTTAATGCTATAAAGATAAGGTTAACACACTAATATAAGGAGTCCTCGCTACTTGATCATTAGATTATGTATAAGGCAAACCCTAACAAGAATGAAATTCCACCTTTGGTTACCATGAGCCAATGAAACTAGGGAGAGCTCTTGAATATAGAAAACCATCTTCTTGTAGGTTAGGTAACAATTACACACAAACTTCTTCAAGTGCGGAATTACCCAAGAGACTGCTTCCATTTTCTGCCGACCAAAGGTGGAGGCCAGTTTCATATCATTGCCCTTTTAATCTTCACTAAAACTCACAAGGAAAACACCTATTCGTATATCTTTCCCTCCTCAACTTCCAATATTTTAGCCTTTCAATTTATCCATCGGCTGAAAGAAATGATCAAGTCCAAGTAGTTGTATGGCTGTTATAGTGAGCATCAGAAAGAAAATAATTATAGCCAATTTCGAGGTAGCATCTCACCAACCAGACCTTAATTTTTCATCTCCCAAGAAAGAAAATAATTGTAGCCAATTTCGAGGTATCATCTCACCAACCATACCTTAATTTTTCATCTCCCATTGTTTAACACGTATCTCTTCTTTTCATAACAAAAAGTTCCTGAAGGTTTCTTGTTTCCTCACCTCTCGTTAAATTTCCAAGAGGACGTCCATATATCAATGAAGTTTCTATGAAATAAACTTCAGAAATTCTCCTTTCTAGCTTCGCTCCATCATTTAAGTAAAAGTTACAATAGAAGTGACAACAAAAACAGAGAACCCTTAATGTAATAACTAGGCATCCTAATGCATGTACTGCATCAAGGTGTGCAAAACGATGTCCAAATAACCCTTGTGCATTTTGAAAATTTAGTGCCATCTGAAGGGTAATTGGGTAAATAAGGGATGGTAATAATCATTTTCTTTTCTGTGATCATCTAAACAAAACCAATCTAAATAACACATTTAATCACTCAAAATGGGGCTCTAGCTACCAGCAATGGCAATCATGGATTCAAAAGAAACTTAACCGTTAACTAGAAAATGACCATTAATTGTCAAGCCCTCACCTGGATCAATCTATACAAAAATGATGATATTCACAAATTACTAAGATAAATGAACTCCATAAAACAAATCAGTGTTGTAATTCTCCATTGAAATCAAAGCTAAAGAGCCTAAATTTACATGAAATACATGTATGAGATAAAAGGAACTAAATTGGATTAGGGGACGAACCTTCGATAGCTCATGATCCAAGCACAATTGTCAGGGAATGTATAATGCGCTTTGCGTCTGATTAATGGAAACTGTTCATACTTTTCGACGATTGCAATTGAATTGTACGGGTAAATGATGCAGATCTGGCATTCAAATGTTCTAGTATTTGTATATCGTGTGCGTGTGTGAGAATGTTCTAGTATTTGTATATCGTGAGCGTGAGAGAGAGAGAGAGGGAGGGTTGGGCCTATTGTTCTAGCGCGTTCTTACTTCTTGCCACTTGGTAATCCCACTTAAAGAAAAAACAATATTCGCTGGAGATAACTGTATGGGCTGGCTGGCCCGGCCCAGTAGAGACGGGCTTCATGGGCATCTTGACCTAAACGTGCTCATTGGATAAGGTTTTTGATTCGCGGTCTCGAATCGCCTATCCCATTTGGGCCATTATTTCAGTGGATTGAGAAAATTGTATTCGAACCGGATAATATCGGTCCCGATTCACGAGTTTCAACGGCCGATTTTCGGTACCGATGGTTCCAATTTATTTACTGTTTTAATTATTCATTTTACTTTTTTTAATTAAATATAACTGAAAATAGTTAAATAATTAATAGAATTTCAAAATTTATTAGATTTATAACAAAATTCATTTAAAATATACTCCCTCCGTCCCACGTTAGTTGAGACTTCTTTCCCTTTTGGGCCGTCCCACGTTAGTTGAGACTGCCCAAAATGGCAAAGGAATCTTCACTATTTACCCCACTCATTCTCTCTCCTATTTCACTTTTACACTCACAACATTCTCTCTCCTAACTATTCCTCCCACTCATTCTCTCTCCTATTTAATTCTTCATACTCACAACATTTTCTTTCACTTTTTCTCTCACTTACTTTTCCTTAATTGGTGTGCCCAAAAAGTTAGTCTCAACTAACGTGGGACGGAGGGAGTATTTTATAAGAAAATGTTAGTTTTTTAACAAATTTGGTTAGTTTTTTAACAAATTCAGTTAATTTTTTTTAACAAATTTGGTTAGTTTTTTAACGAATTCAGTTAATTTATTAACTAACTAATAACAAAAAAACCGGTCATTATACGATTCCAAAGTCACACTTTTGTGGTTCACGGTTCTCGGTTTCGAAGTCGCCGGTTCCTAGTTTGAAAATGGTGGACTTGTATTGAAACTGAAACTGTGGAACCGCCGTTTTCGATTTCTACGGTTCTCGATTCTTCCACGGTTTCGGCTCTATGGGTCCCCGGTGTCCGATTTCACTCGTCGATTCTCCTGTTTCCCGAATATATTTAGCATGTCTACCTTGACCCAGCCTTTTCGATATTAACCCCACTGATAAAATGGGCCATCCCAATTTTATATTTTAAAAATAATACTCTCTATTTCTTTAAATAAATGTCGAAAAAAATTTTAAATTTACTATTAATTAAGAGCAAATTTGAAAAAAAAAAAATCAACATTCATTTAGGGACTCAGAGAGTATGTATTTTTTTCTAAACCAGTATTCATATATGGTCGCATTTCGAATATTGCCGCATGCCGGTTTGAAATGGTTAGAACATAAGAATGACAAAGCTCTAAAGTTGAAATTGTTAACGCTGCTTCCGCCTGAAATCAGCATTATTGCAGGTATACTTTGTCATTTTATGTTAAAAATTTTGAGATTTTTTTTTTTTGTTTTTATTTATTTTAAATGAACAATTATAATGGAACATTCAAAAAAGTAATGTTTTTTTTCATAATTGTCTTTGCTAATTTGCGGGATATTATATTCTAGTTGGATTTGGTTCAATTTAGGCTCCGTTTGTTTCGACGTAAAATGTTTTCCGGAAAACGTTTTCTGGAAAATGTTTTCCTGTAAAATGTTTTCCTGTAAAATGTTTTACGGAGGTAGAGCGTAAAATATTTTACGGAGGAAAATATTTTACGGAGGAAGGGTGTAAAATGTTTTCGGGTGTTTGATAAAACGACTCATATTTCACAAGGTGACCTACCCCACCCCCCAAAAAAATTTTTTTTTTTTTTTTTTTTTTTTTTGTAATCGCCCCTACCCCCTGCCTACCCCCCACCCCCCCCCACCCCCCCCAAATTTTTTTTTTTTTTTTTTTTTTTTTGTAATCGCCCCCTACCCCCGCCTACCCCCCACCCCCCAAATTTTATTTTATTTTTTTTTTTTTTTTGTAATCGCCCCTACCCCCCCCACCCCCCAAAAATTTTTTTTTTTGTAATCGCCCCCACTCAGCCTACCCCACCCCCACCCACCCCCCCAAAAAAAATTTTTTTTTTTGTAATCGCCCCCTACCCCTCACCTCTCTCACCCCCCCAAATTTTTTTTTTTTTTTTTTGTAATCGCCCCTACCTCGCTTACCCTCCACCCCCATCCCTCACTTTCACTCCCCCACTCCACTCTCACTTCTCACTTCAAAATTTTTTTTTTTTTTTTTTTTTTTGTAACGCTCTCGCCCCCCAACCCCACCCACCCTCACCCCACCCCCACCCTGGGGGTGGGGGTGGGGGTGGGGTAGGCTAGGGGCGGGGGGGCGACATAAAAAAAAAAAAAAAATTTTGGGTGGGTGGGGGTGGGGGCGGGGGGTAGGCAGGGGGTGGGGGCGACATAAAAAAAAAAAAAAATTTTTTTGGGGGTGGTGGGGTAGGCAGGGGTAGGGGGCGATTACAAAAAAAAAAAAAAAAAAATTTTTTTGGGGGTGGGTGGGGGTGGGTGGGTGGGGGTAGGCAGGGGTAGGGGGGCGATTACAAAAAAAAAAAAATTTTTTTGGGGGTGGGTGGGTGGGGGTGGGGGGTAGGCGTGGGTAGGGGGCGATTACAAAAATTAAAAAAAAAAAAATTTTGGGGGGTGGGATAGGCAAAGGGGTGGTTGTACGCGTAATATGAATTGTACATTAGCGCTCCATTTTCCTGGAAAATGTTTTACTTGTGACAAGGTCAAGAGGTCGTTTTACTTAGGAAGTGCAGAAAATGTTTTCCGGAAAACGTTTTACTTAGGCAACCAAACAGCGGAAAACGAATTATTTTCCGGAAAACATTTTCCGGCTAACCAAACACCGTAAACAAAGTTATTTTCCAAAACATTTTCCTAAAACGTTTGATTTACAAAACAAACTGTTCTTAATGGATCCGTTTTTGAGGGGTGAAGCGTTGCTCATAATTATAGAGTAGATAACAAAGGCACGCCTAAGTCTATTTCAATGGTATATATTCCCTGTATTATTTCAATATTTTAATAAGGGCTAAATTTTTGAAGACTAAATTTTGGACATGATTGGTAATTAAGGAAAAGTAGTATTTCTTCTTTAAATCTTATTATTATCGTAATAATGTTTTTGTTTGATATTACTTTACACGGTAATTAAATAAAATATTGAAAGTATGAAAAGTAAAATATGAAGTAAAAAGTGCGTAGAGAGTACTCTCCATCCCTCTCGAAAGGGCATTTTTGTGTTCTTGCACGAAAATTAAGAAAAGTGATGTAACAAAGAGAAAAAGTGTATAGTAAATAAATAATGTGAGTGAAAGATGATGTAGGAAAAAGAAAGTGGGGTAGGAAATAGTTAGTGAATATTTATTATGAGAGTATGACAAGTGGATCCCACAAATAAAGAAGTAATAAAAAACTTTTCATTTTTGGGTTGTGCTCTTTCGAATGAGACGCCTAAAAAGAAAATTTGTGCCCTTTTAAACTGGACAGATTATTTGTTATGAAAATGATAAGTGATCCTGATAATGCCAAAATCGTCAAATCAGCCCAAATCCAAGCGATCGGATGCTCCGGAGATTGCAAGGCCTGAAAATAAGAGAAAATACGTAAACAAAGTCGGGGCGGATCCGGCTAAAGGCCCTCCGGCGTGAGAGTAAGTTCACGATTTGTATGTAAGAAACTAAATTGACAGAGTTTCTGTATTGTAAAAAGTAACGTACAAAATAATGAGCCATATGGCTTGTATTTATAGGGATGGATGGATAGAATCCATGTTGGAGTGAACTTGTAAAGAGATAAGATATAATCCCAAGAGAATTATATCTTTTTAAGGAGTCATTGTTTGACTTGAATTGGTGTTGGTAATTGTAATCCTGATTGGATCATGACTGTAGAATCATTGTTTAATAAGGACTGTGTAATCTGCTAGCAGGAACGCCGAGGAGCAAGAATGTTTTATCTCGGCATTTGTATATAAGCCGAGATGCATGATTTTGACTCCTCGTCATTGGATGATTGGCTGGCATGTGAAGATGCCGGGGTGAATGATTTTCTCTCCTCGTCACTTTATGATATGCCGAGGTAAGAACTTTTATCTCCTCGTCACTTGTGATATCCCGGAGTACGACGGTCCAAGCATGAAGATATAAGGCCGAGATGGGTGCTCCTCGGCATACGAGGAAGATGTTCCTCGGCCCTGACCCTTGTGTATTAGATTATGTTTATGGCCCAATCCCTTTGGGCCCAATTCGGGCAAGCCCATGTTCGTATCTCGGTTTATACTGTTCAGTGGCCCCCGACTTTCTAGCTCGGCTTAAGACGAGGAGAAAGTCATCTCGTCCTCGGCTACTGGGGATACGAACAGGTTTTGACACGTGTCCTTGGCGTCGCTTCATATAACTGACGGTTAATTACCATGATGATTACGCGTGGGCCCCCAGTCCCGTCATGCCTCGGAAGTTGTTACAGGCATTTAATGTTGGCGGCGCCCTACCCGAATTCTTGCTTTACCCATGGGTTGACCCGGTTTGGTGGAGTATAAAAAGCTAAAACCCTCTCATTTAAACCTTTACACACCCCAATTGTTTGAGAGCGAATAGCAAGAATTCACCGGCGAATCTCAGGTCTTCATCCTACCCAGCTTCCGGCGAACTTGATTTTTTCGGCGAAGTTACGTTCTGTTGCGATTCCGTCCATTCCTTCACACTCAGGTATGAAATTTCTCCCTTTTTATGCCTTTTGCTCCTGATTTCGAGTTTTCTAGGGTTTTTTGGAAGAAATTTTGAATATGCCAAGAAAAAGAACCGCCATTGTTGAAGACTGAAGCTTTTCTTCATGAATTTCTACTTTTAACTCTTTAAACTTCAAATCTTTGATTTTCTTTGAATTTTCCATGAACTTTCTTGAATATTGAATGAATTCCCCCATTGATCTTTGATTCCCCTTAGAAATGGCTCGTTCTTGGGACCATTCCCCCCGATTCCGTTATGGATATCACTCTGGCAATCTGAGGGTTTATCGTAGGGAGAGGGGACCTTGGTTGATGCTGACCTTGGATGAAATAGGAAAGATGTTGAGGAGTTATGGCCGTACCCGAATGTTCATCCAATACCCAGATAAAACAAGGATAGATCGAATTGATTCTTCGACTCGTAACGTTGTGTTGCTTGAGGATAGAGCAGAAATAGTGGAACACATCGAGTTGTTCTATCCTTCATCTGATCACATAGTTCGTGAGCATTTGAGTGGTAAGGCTCCCTCCTCGGCCTTTTGATAATGACGAGGAGGGATATCTCCCTTCCCCGTCATAAGATCAGCCATTGACGAGGTAACTAATTTTGTCCCCTCGTCTTTTTGCGGATATGACGAGTAGAGAAGGAGAAACCTCCTCGTCCCCCGTATTGTTGATGCTTTCATGGAGAATGCCCAGGTTGAGGGTAGAAGAGGCCGAGGAAGGGGAAGTCGAGGGAAACAAAGAGAACGGGCTCCAAAGGCCGGGGATCCCATGCTTGAAAAATTGTATTCCACGTACAGGGTGAACAAAGCCGAGTATAAGCTAACTTATATTGGCAAACCCAATCTGAAGACAAAAAAGGATGAGATGAGCTTCTATTATAACGAAGACTACGTCCACTTCTATTTCAAACAGTTTCAACAAGGGCTCCGTCTTCCTTTGGACCCGTTTATTAACGAGTTTTTGGACGACGTGAGGGCAGTGCCGGCCATGCTAGGAGCCAATGGTACCAGGGTCCTTGTTAGCTTCATAGTGTTATGCAGGAGTTTAGGATTTGAGCCGACAATGGGAGCCTTTCGGCACTTCTATCAAGTCGGCTTTATCTCCGATAGTTGGCTCCTAGTCATCAGAAGTGCACCCAAGAAACCCAAGCTTCTTCTTCCCATGTCCAGCAAGGTTGCAGGTTGGGAAAATCATGCAATTAGGGTTGAGAGTCGCCAAGGCTGGGAGTTCCAATCTCCTTGCAAGGAGCCAACCTCATCAGGTCCTGTTCAACAATATGAGTGGACCAAGGCTTTAATCAAGCGCCTTGAGAATTTCGCCGAGATGGGGCTTCTCGACTGGTCGGCAATAGAGTCCACCGATCACTACTACGTCCAGGCAGGATTGATGCCGGGACCGAAGGACGGGGTGGTTCCCCTTGTCACCGTTAAGAGGGGAAGGCGATTTAACGATTGGACAACACACCCTGGCCTCGTATTTCATGAGGATTGTCCGAGGTGCAAGATCCCCCCCTTGATCAGTGTCTGGAGGAAGTAGATGTGGTTGAATGTAAATATTTAACTCTAATACTTTATGATTTTTGCATGTTTATTTCTTCCTCTGCTCGTACTTAACCATCCCTTCCTTGTCTTTGCAGTTTTAACCCCCGAGGAAGAAGCAGCACTAGCCATGAAGAGACTAAGTCCCATGGAGCTGGTGAAACAGAAGAGGAAACAAAGCAAGAAGTCGGGCTTGGTAGAAAGGAGAGAGGAAGCCAATGCCCGCAATCTGGTGCTAAGTGCTCAAGGTGATCAACCCCTTCCAATCAAGCCACACGGGGAGGTAAATGCCGAGGAGGCGGCGTCTGAGGAGCAAGCTAATCCATCAACTGTAGAGGGGCATAGCCTCCATGTTGATACCGAGGAGGTGGAAGCCGAGAAGTCCGACCTCGTCACAAGGAAGTCTGGCTCCAAAAGAGCCCAACCTGCTAGTGCCGAGGAGCCTGCAGCTAAGCGGGCAACCGTTGAATCCTCCAAGCCTGATGGTCCTCCTCCCCTTACCATTCAAACCGTCAAAACTTATGATGAGGCCGACGAGCTGGCTCGGCGCATGGCTGCTAGTGTCCCACGTCTGAAGGGTATTCCTCTGCAAAATAAGGAGGGACCTTTGGTGAGATTGGGCCGAGCTCCAGTTCAGAGGGCTATGGACGAGGAGGCTTATGAGGCTCTCGTCAAAGAAGCTCCAAGCGAAGATGACTTGCTTTGCCGCAAGGGGCTCTTAATTGCCGAGGTGAATGTCTCCTTTTCTCGGTCATATTGATTTTGTGATTTGCTTGGATTTCTAACATTGATTTCTCTTTCAGTTGGCTTCCGTCACGGCTTATGAGAATGTCTTGGCCAAGAAAAAGGCCAGGCGCCTGAATGAGGCCAAGACCGCCCAGGAGAAGAGTGGGGCTGATAAGGCTTCCTTGGTTAAACTTTTGAAGGCCAAGGATGCTGAGCTCGAAGCGGCCAAGGCCAAAGTAGAGGCCGAAGTGCAGCGGGCAAGTGACGAGAAGGCTAAGGCTGAGGAGCTCCGTACAAAGGACGAGGAGCATCTCCGGCAGACGGAAGCCGAGCTAGCCGAGGCAAGGAAGGCCAAGGCCGAGGTCCAAGTAAGGGCCGAGGAAGCTGAAGCCAAGTGTCTCGGTTACGAGGCTACTCTCGTCACTAGGGAAGAGGAGGCCGTGACCCGCTTTAAGGAGAGCCAGGCTTTCCAAGATGCCGTGGATGAGAAGACGACAACCATGTTCGAGGACGGGTATCTCCACCTTGCCCGTAGCATCCTGGCTGACCCCTTCACCGGCTTGGACATTAACAAGGTGGCCATGCTGATTTGCCGGGATCAGTATGACGAGGAAGCAAGGGCTCTCCACCACTTAGTTCCATTCTCTGAGTATAACTTAGAAGTAATGGCCGAGAAAGATGCCCAAGCGTGCCGAGAAGTGTGGAGGCCAGCCCCTGTTGTCCCCGGCAATATCAAAGCCTTGGTGGAGGCGATTCAGGATGAGGAAGAGCCCGAGGACATGGACGCTGAGGTCGGGGGAGGAGAGGCCGAGAAGACTGATGCCCAAATTGATGAAGCCGTTCTTCCTCCCCCTGGTACTATCACGGAGCGGTGGCTTGAAGAGCCTTTTAACGATGGTCAGCAAACTTAGGATAGATTTTCCTTTCTTGCTTTTTGTAATAGATGATAGGACTTATATTTTCCCTTGAATATCAATGAAAAAGTCCTTTTTGTTTTAATTCATGTTGTTTCAATGAATTGCTTATGTTTCTGTATGCTAGACATAGGTACCAGATTTGTGAAGGCGAGATCCGAGGAGGGTCCCTCGTTTCCTAATTGTTGAGCAAGTGATTAGGCCGAGGAAGGACTCCTCGGCTTTAACTGTACTCTAAGTCCTATATGCCGAGGAAGGACTCCTCGGCTTTGACTGTTGGATGATTTCTTCTTTTTCGTCTCCTTGTGCCGAGGAAGATGACTCGTGCACAGGTTTCAGACGTGATGCCTTCTAGTCGTAGTGACAAGGTGTTTCCTTGTCTTGACGTGAGGCGATTCATCAGGCCGAGGAGGAATCCTTGGTCTTGACTGTGATAGTTGTAATCCTGGAATCAAGGCGGACCCTTGTCAGGATGTAAAGCCCTTAGGCCGAGGAGGACCCTCGGTCTTGGCTGTTAGGAACCTGTAGTCGTTGAGTCAAGGCGGACCCTTGTCAAGACGTAAGGTGTATGTTTTGAAGAGTCAGGGATAAGGTCCTCGTCTTCTGGTGTTTGTGTGAGGAACTGATAGTTGCTTTGCATGTTGGAAGAAACTGCTTTCGTAAAACTGAAACGTGATTACATCGAACTGCAATACTATCGACTAGAAAGTAAAAGACAGAAAATAAGAAACTAATCTATTGCAAACTAAACTAGACTAGTGATAATATTTTCGGAGGTTGTCGAAATGGCATGGATGTTTAAGATCTTTCCCCTCCTTGGTCTTCAATCTGTAGGTCCCTTCTCGAATGACTTGAGTGATGATATAGGGACCTTCCCAATTTGGGGAGAGCTTGTTTTGTTCTGCCTTCCGACCAGTTGCCTCAATCTTTCTAAGTACCCAATCACCTACTTGGAATACTCTTCTGATGACCCTCTTATCATGATATGCCTTGGTCCTTTGTTTGTAGTTTACCATCCTCATCTGCGCAGCTAGTCGTTTCTTATCTATCAGGTCTAGGTCTAGGAGCCTATTAACCTTGTTGACTTGCTCATCATAATGGGAGTTTCTCACCGTAGGGATTGCCATTTTAGCTGGTACCATAGCCTCAGAACCGAAGGTTAGTGCGAATGGGGTTTCCCCGGTTGGCCCCCGGGTGATTGTACGAACAGCCCATAGGGCTAGGGGAAGTTCGTCCAACCATCTATCTCGCGTCCCTCAAGGTTCTTGGTAAGGGCGGTTAGGAACAGTTTATTGGCAGCTTCTGCTTGACCGTTGCCTTGAGGTCTGCTCACTGAAGATTTTGCTTGGCGGACTTTGACTCTTCCCAATTCCGTTGTAAATGCCGTAGAGAATTGAAGTCCATGATCAGAAACAATTGTATGTGGAAGGCCAAATCTGCACCAGATGTAGTCGTGGACAAAGTTGATTGTGTTCTCTTCCGTTATCTTGGCTAATGCCTTGGCTTCTATCCACTTGGAGAAGTAATCAACAGCTACTATCACATACTTGCAATTACCACGTGCGGGAGGGAAGGGTCCGATGATGTCGATCCCCCACATATCAAATGGCCACGTAGGTATCACAAGTGTTTGCTCAACTGCCGGTAGTCTAGAAATGTCAGAGAATCTTTGGCACTTGTCACATTTTCTAACGTAGGCGTGCGCGTCCGCCCTCAGGTTTGGCCAGTAGTAACCTAGCGATATGATCTTGTCAGCTAAGGTTCTGGCCCCCGGGTGTCCGCCGCAAACACCTTCATATACTTCTGCCAAGAGGTTCTCAATTTCCTTAGGATAGACACACCTTAGCAGGGGCTTTGTGAAAGATCTTCGGTAGAGGACTCCGCCCATCACAACGAACCTTGGGGACCTCTTCTTGATAAGTTTGGCTTGTGTTTCGTCTTCTGGGAGTTGTTCCTTCTCAATGTAGTCAATGTAGTCATCGATCCAACACCTCTCCTCTCCGTCTAGGAGCATGACTTGTAGTCTTTCATACGCAGGTTCTTCGGCATAAACTACGTATGGACTGGTCTTAGATGTAGACACGTCCATGGTTGCTAGTTTAGATAGAACGTCTGCGACTTGATTATCTTCCCTGTCTATTTGCTTGAGTTCGAAAAATTACATCTTCTTCGTCATATCCAGGACCAGGTCTCTATACTTGGCAAGGGTGGGGTCTTGGGTGTTATACTCTCCCTTCACTTGTTTGACTACGAGTTAGGAGTCACAGAAAGCCGCCACCTTAGTTGCTCCGTAGAAGGAGGCCAACTCAATACCAAATATTAGAGCTTCATATTCTGCTTGGTTGTTGGAGGCAGGAAACTTGAAACAGATGGCATCTTGCATGGTGTACTCTCCTTCCGGGCTTGCTAGTACAACTCCAACTCCGCTTCTTTCTTTTGTAGCTGATCCGTCCGTATACAGGATCCAACAGTTGGATGGGAGTTCAATGGGAGAGTCTTTTTCCTCCGGTGCGTTTTGCTTCCAGGAGGTGGGGAGATGCTCACCCATAAAGGCAGTCTCGACCATGAAGTAAACCAAAGGCTGTGCCAGGAGGGTCTTCCTTGGTTGGTAGGTGATATCGAACTCGGTAAGAGCGATGGACCAATTAAGGAGACGTCCGGAGCCGTCCAACTTATGTAATATCTTCTTCAGTGGTTCATTCGTGTACACGGTGATAGGATGTGCAAAAAAATAGGCACGTAATTTCCTTGCGATGATCAATGACCAAATACAGTACGCTATCTTCTCCACATTAAAGTATCTCGTTTTCCACGTCGACAAAGCTGCCTTAGAGACATAGTAGATGGGCTTCGAATTCCTTCGTCATTCCGAACTAGGACAAACCGCGACAAAGATGATCGGTGAGGCTAGGAAGACATAAAGCATCTCACCTAGGTAGTGGATCGGGCTGAAAGCAAGGGAGGGGAACCCAAATATTCCTTCAATCAGAGGAATGCTTCAGAGCATTCGGGAGTCCAGGAGAAGCCCTTGGTACCCTTCAATACCTTAGAAAGGCAGTGACTTTTCGGCGGATTTGGCAATGAATCTTCCCAGTGCTGCAATTCTTCCATTTAATCTTTGAACCTCCTTGATGGTGGTAGGTTCCTTCATGTTAATGAGTGCCTTGATTTTTTCGGGGTTCGCCTCAATTCCCCTTTGTGATACCATGAAGCCCAAGAACTTTCCAAATTGTTACCCCGAACACACATTTACTTGGGTTTAACTTCATGTTGTTGGCACGGAGGTTGTTTATTGTCTCTTCCAAGTCAGGAGTATGACTACCCTCCTTGGTCTTAATGACCATGTCATCAATGTATGCTTCCATGTTCTGTCCTATTTGCGCGCCAAACACTTGGTTCACCATTCGTTGGTACGTGGCACCTGCGTTCTTGAGCCCAAAGGGCATCATGATGTAGCAATAATTTCCCCCAGGTGTTTGGAAGGCCGTCTTCTCGATGTCCTCTTCCGCCATTTTTATCTGATGATAGCCTGAATAGGCATCTAGGAAGCTGAGAGTTTGGTGTACAGCAATGGAGTCAACCAACTTGTCAATTCTGGGGAGAGGATAGCTATCCTTGGGGCAAGCTTTGTTCAAATCAGTGAAGTCTATACACATACGCCACTTCCCATTTTGCTTCTTCACCATAACTACATTGGCCAACCAAACGGGGTACTTGACTTCACGAATTATTCCGGCGCTAAGTAATTTCTGCACCTCTTCTTTAATAGCTTCCTCCTTGTCCCTCGCAAAGTTTCTCCTTGTCTGGGAGATAGTTTTCGCCGAAGGATCAACTTCCAGGCGGTGGAGGGCTACTTCTTCGTTGATCCCTCTCATGTCTTCGACTCTCCAAGCAAAGACGTTGAGACTGTTTTTCAAGAGGGAGATGATTCTTTCTTTCTCTTCTGGAGATAGTTGGCCCCCGAGTTTAATTTTTTGTTCAGGATTGATGACTACCTCTTCCAGCTCATCTACAGGATTCATTTCAGGACCGTCTCGAAATTCCAGAGACTCGATAATAATTTCTCTAATTCTCCTCCCTTCGTTGTCGTTCACATTGAGGCCTTCTTCCTCCATAAGTTTATCAACGTCAGGAAGATCAACCTTTCCCAAGTCATGGTTGGCCCCCGAGTTCTGGCCGTTGACAAGGATGGGGTCTTCTTCGGAGACGGACGGAACTATACCTTGGTCATCTGCAATTTCCTGGACCATAGGTACTTCCTCAGATACAGGTGAAATTGTGCCTTGGTCATCTGCAATTTCTAGGACCATAGGATCCTCCTCGTTATCAAGTACCTCACGAATATAGCTCATTCTGGAGCTAGTCTCGGTGGTTTTCTGAGATTTAGAGATCTTGATGTTTTCCTCGGGGGTATCTATCTCCACACTTTTAGATTTCTTTCTGCTCTTCACGACATGTTCCAAGAAGTCTTTGGGGATTGCCCTCACACATCCAATTCCAGCACGAGTGGGAAATTTAACTCGTTGGTGAGGAAGGGAGGCCACCATCCCAAGCTTAGCTTGACTTGGAATGCCTATGATTGCATGATAATCACTAGTCAAGTCCATGACTACAAAATTGACAGTAGCCTTTGCTCTAAGGGATGTTCACCGACTTCAAGTTCCGGGGCCCACAGCTTCCTTTAGCTCCAACCTTACGGTTGGTGAATCTTTCCAGCCTTCCATTATATGGTTCCAAAGATGGTGTCTTTTAATCCCATTTGTTGGAAAGCGGAATAGTACGTAATGTCACGGAGGCCCTCGTGTCTACAAGTAGTCTTTCCGATTCCACATTATCAATCCGACCCTTTATTACCAAGGGTTGTTTCACGGGCAAGACGGCTTCCCGGTTCGTTGGGAGAAAAACCGATGACCTCTTCCACCTTATGAATCCAAGGTGCACATGGTACACTTTGCTTAGTTCATGGATCTCGGTCCCTTAGCTCGGTAGAAGTCACTTCTTCACTGGATCACGTGCAATTTGGCTCTAGGAGGCCTACGCTCTCCGTCTTCACTTTTATCATCATCTTCACTTTCCTCCTCCTTTCGTTTCCGCTTTCCATCCTTCTTCATGACATAGCGGTCTAACTTTACCTCGTCGACCCACCGTTGTATTATTTTCGAGGGCCCAACACCCATCGCATTGTGACCACTACGGTCCTTATGGAAATCACAGATTTAGATTTATCACTTGGGAACTTTGGTTTGTCACTCGGTGGGCGGGGAGGAGGAAAATCTACCAATTGCATAATTTCGAGATGGGTTTAGTAAGAGGGGTGAATACTTCCGCTTTTCGGTGCTTCTTGTCCTATTCTTCCCTCGAGCTTTTACCGTTCCCATTTCATTCTCGCGAGTGCCCGTCGCTTCCGGTTCCGTCTTGTCTGATCCCCTTTTCTTGCTCTTATCCTCGCCCATTGCAATGGCATATGCCACTTGGTATAATTCGGCTTTGGACTTAGGCTCTCGGGCGGAGAGTTCATAGATGAGGGGACCAGATTTCAATCCAGTTGAAACAAACAATGACCTCCCCGTCGGTGAGGCTCTCTTCTACCTGATCTGCCATTTTTCGGAACCGATTGTAGTAGCTAAGGGTGGTTTCCCCCTTTCCTTGCTCGATATTTGCAAGGTCAGTCAATCTCATCTTTCTCCTACCAGCCGTGGCAAAGTGGTTCAGAAACATCATCCTCATGCCTCTCCAGCTATCGATGCAACCTTTTTTCAGTTCACGGAACCAGGTCAAGGCTGTTCCGGAGAAGGTGCTCGCGAAAGCTTTGCAAAGTATGTCATCAGCTACAGTGAGGAGATTCATGGTTTGTTCAAAACTTTGCACATGGTCTTTTGCGTCAGTGGTTCCATTGTATTTTTCAAAATTCGGGACCTTAAGGTGAGGATTAGGTTGTGCGGATGTTATCCTCAAGGAGAACGGACGAGTTGCCCAGTCAAAGTCATCATCATCAAATTTCTTTCCCATCTCCATGTCATCGAGCCTTTGCTTTAACATCTCCCATTGTTTTGTTTCCACTCCTTTGTCACTGCTTGAGCGGGTGCTTCGTTGGGAGCTACGGGTTGATTTGTCTTTGGGGCGACCATTCACCCTACTGTGTTCCACATCGTGTCGGTGGTTGTCCCGCTTGGATGGTGCCTTATCACGCCTTGGCTCCAAGTCTTGACCACCAAGTATCATTCGGTATGGTTCGGGTGTCCTCGGCCTGGCAAATTCACGAGCACGAGGACGAGGAGAATCTGGGCGAGGCCGATGTGGTCGAGGAGAATCATGACGAGATCGTCGAGGATGAGGTGATCCGGGACGACGAGGAGCCATGACAAGACGAGGTGGTGACATTCGCCTGCTCAGACTGAGCCTTGTCCTTAGGTCCCGTGAGTTCACTTCTTCTTCCCTGGGAGTTAACTGGCTTCTCAGGTCAATTACCTTATCCTTCTTCTTACTGTCATGCCGAGGAAGGGGGAAACCTCGGAGGGCCTGCTTAGATGGTAAGGCAGGATCGAGGGGAGGACCTCGTCGTTCACCTTGCTCCCTTCCAAGAGGGTTGCCCATAGACGGCAGCATAAACTCAGCCATGGAATGGTCTGGGTCCAATTGCAAAAGAGCAGCATGTGTCTCATACATCCTTTGCAATGTCTCCATTTGTTTATGTAGCAAAGAGCGTCGGCCAACGGGCCGAGTTCCTCCCGATTGGACCTAGCTGGCTTGGCAGTTTTCCTTGCCTTCTTCCTTCCTACTTGCTTCCCACGAGGACGAGTAGGACGAGGAAGCTCAACACCCTCCCCCTCGGCATTCGCCTGACCCTTGGAGCGCAGAGTCATGACGAGGGGTGGGGGGTCGTCTGGCTGAGGTAGAGGAGGAGGAGGAGGTAGCTCCTCGACACCTGTGTTAACCCCATTCACTTGGGTTTGGTCCTCAGCAGTTACACTTGTAAATTGTCCGTCCATTGCAAATCAACAAATTACCAAGTGCAAATTTCCCAAAAATCACGATTTTCAATAGATCCAAATTTCTGGCCAAAATTAGGGCAAATTTTGACCGCAAACAAGCTGTCAATTGCGATTTTTCCTACACCAAATTTTTCGGCTAAAATTGGGGAAGAATTCCACGCAAAAACGATTTCAACCAAATATGGGCAAATTCCGGCTGAAATTTGCAGATTCCGGCCGAATAAAAAACAGAGCTAAAACGGATCAGAAATTTCCGTTCAAAATTAGAAAATTTCCGGCGATCAACAGGCTTTTAGCGAGACTTTTCCAGGCCAAACAAAGGGTGTTTGAATCGATTTCTCGGCAATGGAACCAATTGATGATGCCAAAATCGTCAAATCAGTCCAAATCCAAGCGATCGAATGCTCCGGAGATTGCAAGGACTGAAAATAAGAGAAAACACATAAACTAAGCCGGGGCGGATCCGGCTAAAGGCCCTCCGGCGTGAGAGTAAGTTCACGGTTTGTATGTAAGAAACTAAATTGACAGAGTTTCTTTATTGTAAAAAGTAACGTACCAAATAATGAGCCATTGTTAGTACCCGACCTGAAAATACCCCTGATAGGCACCTCTGAGGACCTCTCAGTCATTTATGAGTTTCAATAGGCTCAAGTAATATTTCCCCGAAAGCCCTTATTTGTAGTTTTAGAATCCCGATAGACCAAATGTCAGCTAAAACTTCCGAAGGCCATAACTTTCTCATACGAACTCTGTTTTGGGCCCATCGCATATCAAATCGAACGGGAGAATGTGACTGACAAGAAAAAAGGGTCGATCGACCCCTTTCCATAAACGCCGCCTTATAAAAAAAGGGTCGAACGACCCTTTCCAGCCACCTTTTAAAGAAGGGTCGAACGACCCTTTCTCCTTTCCCACATCACTTTCGCAGCTTTTTCTCCCCAATTCCTTTCACTATATAAACCCCACTCCGCCTCACACTTTGAACACAGAATCATTCTACGGAAAAATCAAGACCAAACTTGAGACTTCCTCCATAGAAAACTTGAGACTAAACTCGAGTTTTCTAAGTCTAAATATTTTCTCAAGAACGTTCTTCGAATCTTCATAGATTCAATCCAAAAGCCTTGCCATCATTAGGTAAGTCTTCTGTTTATTTTTCTGTCTTTACTATTATTATGCTAGATTTATTATTTGCATGCTTAGTATATTTTAATTATTTTATTTCTTGCCTATGTCATATATGCTAGATTTAGGATTGTTTTAATATATTTATGCATAGCCGAGGATGGTCTAGGGTTTGCACTCAAGCCCTTACTAGACCTAGGAACTACTTTCTCTCCCTTTCCTTTAGTAATAATTATTCCCATGATCAACAATTCTCCAATAATGGACGTTGATTAGTACACCTTTCAAGGGTCTAATCAAAGGGTCCTAGGATGTGATCATCAAAATCATTTTCTTTCTCTCCCCTCCTCCTTATGCATGATCCCGCTTCTCCTATCTATTTCTGTAAACACCACACACAACCAACACCCCATATGCTAGAAAGACCGATCCGTCGGGCAATAGGAGTGATAACGTTTCTTTTTCTGTTGTAACTTGACCCCCGAACCCAATTACATATTTAGCCTTTTTTCAATGCTTTGGGCTATATCAAAGCGGCGTGGCGACTCTCATAAAATTAAACTAATATTTTTAATATGGTTTAAATCGAGTGTCACTTAATGAATATCCCATTTCGGTCCGACTTCCATGATTATTTATTTTAAACCTCCGAATGCGCGTTGCATCGGGACGGGGTATTCACAGCCATAGGGCTTGTATTTATAGGGATGGATTGATAGAATCCATGTTGGAGTAAACTTGTAAAGAGATAAGATATAATTCCAAGAGAATTATATCTTGTTAAGGAGTCATTGTTTGACTTGAATTGGTGTTGGTAATTGTAATCCTGATTGAATCATGACTGTAGAATCATTGTTTGATAAGGACTGTGTAATCTGCTAGCAGGAACGCCGAGGAGCAAGAATGTTTTATCTCGGCATTTGTATATAAGCCGAGATGCATGATTTTGACTCCTCGTCATTGGATGATTGGCCGACATGTGAAGATGCCGGGGTGAATGATTTTCTCTCCTCGTCACTTTATGATATGCCGAGGTAAGAACTTTTATCTCCTCGTCACTTGTGATATCCCGAAGTACGACGGTCCAAGCATGAAGATATAAGGCCGAGATGGGTGCTCCTCGGCATACGAGAAAGATGTTCCTCGGCCCTGACCCTTGTATATTGAATTATGTTTATAGCCCCATCTTTTTGGGTCCAATTCGGGCAAGCCCGTATCTCGATTTATACTGTTCAGATCCCATCCTTTATCCAATCCCCAAAAGGGCACTTGGTGGAGCAGCTTTCCTGTAACAACAAAACGAAGGTATTCTCAGCAAGGCTTGTTGGAATATTTGGTATATGTGGTATGAAGTTCATAGCATATGACCTTGGGTGTCATTGGGCTTGAACTGTTATTTGGCGAGAGGAAAATTCCCGTCGGATGTTCTGCGCTCGAGGGCGGCCGCGCTTAGGCCGAGAGCGGCCGCGCTTCCTTGCCGAGAGACGAGCTTCAAAATCCTGTGTTGAGCGCGGTCGCGCTCTCCTTGAGAGCGGCCGCGCTTGTGACGGGATCTGCGAATTTCCTGGGCCGAATTAGATCAGTTTTAGGTCTTTTTAAGCCCTAAAACTCTAGTTTTACCACACATATAAATACTCTAATACCTCCACTGCTTTTGGTACTTGAATATTAGAGAGAAACACAATTCTCTTGCTTTTATTCATTGATCGATTACTCCCGTTCATAGAGATTTGTTCGTGAGATTCAAGGCGACCGAGATAGGACCGCAGTGACTACCTACCCGCGTGCCGCTTTGTGGTACGTAGTCCGTGATCGTTTTATCCTCGGAGAAATTTGCCTGTACCTGAAGTTGCACCAATCGGGGGCAATATTTTCTCTTAGGACAGTCTTCCTAAGGCGACTCGATCAAATCACGATAAGTTTTCTAACCGTTTGATTTCTTGTTTCGTTTGTTTTCCCGATCCTGTTCCTTGGCTTTCGGTTTTGCTATTGGCATCTTAATTGGTACGTTCTTGACTTGATCAATAAAATCCCCTACCGTTGATTAAATCTTTGTTTAATCGTGGTGCTTATTAATTTAATTTCCAAATGCCTAAGAGAAAATAGTAGTTTTATTTGATCATGTCTCGGTGGTTCCTCTAGCTCTCCCTTTAAGTCCCTAGTTGACACCTCCGATCTTCCGAGAAGTTTGGTGGTAAGAACTTCAAGCGTTGGTCCGAACGCATGAAGATCCGGGCCGTCAATTAAGGGCATGTCTCGGTATGCCGACATCTAAATGTCCCGCCCGAATGGTGATGATCCAGCTAATGTGGCCGCTGTTAAACCGTGGAAGGAGCAGGACGATGTTGTTCGAGGATGCATTCCGTCGCCTTTGTCGAATGCACTCTTTGATGTTTATTGCTCGCTCCTCTCACCGCCGCATCATCGTGGGATTCTCTTTCCAAGAAGTACAAAGACCGATGAATCCGGTGTGGAAAAGTACCAAGTGGGAAAGTTCCCGAATTATCACATGAGTGAGGGAAAGTCGGTTACCGACCAAGTGCACGAACTCCAAATCGTTTTGCGCCACTCAAGGATGCCGATACGGGACTTCCCGATAAGTTCGTTGTCACGGCTATCATTGAGAAGTTTCCTCGATCTTGGGGGAATTCGGTATGACCCTCAAGCATCGCATCGAAACTTGTCACTCAATGAGTTGATGAATGCAATTGCGATTCAGAGGTGCATAATGGTAACCAACCTAGCGTACTGTGGAGGCCGCCGCCAATATGGTTACCGGTAAAAGCAAGTTTAAAGGAAAAGGTGTGAAAACTTCTAAGGATAAAGAAAACCATGATAAGCTTAAAGTTAAGAAAAATAACTTTAGGAAGCCAAGAGCAAAACAGAATCTGCTGGAATTGTGGAGTAAGGTGGACACTTTTCTAGGGACTCGCCCGTCCAAGAAAGGAAAAGGACCACAAGCCTCGCCGATGACCATCCCGCCGTCAACATGGTGTTGGGTCCGAAGGATTATGATGATCCCGACTCGACGCACCCGGAGTTGACGATCCGACCCGCAATGTTACAAAGTATGTAACTTCTTGTCCCGAACTCTTTATCGTCTATGAACCCAACGAGTGGCTAGTTGACACCGGGGCAAATGTGCACGTTTGGCCGATAAATTGCTATTTGTGTCTTACCACTGTCCGTGGTAGATCGCTGACGATGGGGAACTCTAGTGCCGCAAAGGTGCTTGGGACCGGACGCGTGGACCCGAGGTTTCCCAATGGGCGCATTCTTACCTTGCATCGAGTGTATCACGTTCCCGATATTCGTCGCAACATTATTAGTGGTTCTAGTCTAGTTAGGGAAGGATTTGAGATTTCATTTAAGTGTAATAAGGTTATTATTTTGGATTCTCGGTAGTTTTGTGGGGAAAGGTTATTCCTCGGATGGTTTATTTAAAATTAGAGTTGAAACTGATGTTTGTTCGCACAACAATAATTTTAGTTCTATTGATTATCCTGTTTCGTATTCCATTGAATCTTCAAATGTTTGGCATGGTCGTTTAGGACATATTAACTATGATTCTGTGAAAAGAATGATGAACTTAGATATTATTCCTAAACATGCTATTGATAAGAATTCTAAATGTCATGTATGTGTTGAAGCTAAATCTACAAAAGGTCCGTTTAAGTCGGTTGTGAGAAATTAGAAATTCTAGATTTAGTTCATACTGATATTTGTGAATTTAATGGTGTGTTGACCAAAGACAAAAAGAAATACTTTCTCACCTTTATTGATGATGCTAGTAGATACTGTTATGTGTTCTTGCTTAATTCTAAGGATGAAGCATTAGATAAATTCATTATATTTAAGAACGAAGCAGAAACACAAACCGGCAAGAAACTTAAACGGTTAAGGTCTCGATAGAGGAGGTGAATATGAGTCTAACCCCTTCATGTATTATTGCCAAGAAAACGGAATTGTACATGAAGAGACTCCTCCCTACACCCCTCAATCAAATGGTGTTGCAGAACGTAAGAATAGAACCCTTACTGATATGATTAACAGTTTGCTCATAAGTTCTGGATCGCCCAAATATATGTGGGGAGAGGCTTTGAATACGGCTTGCCATATTTGAATAGAGTCCCTCCTAAACATAGAAAGGAAAGCCCGTTTGAACTTTGGAGAGGTCGACAAAGGCTAGCTTGAAACACTTAAAAGTGTGGGGGTGCCTTGCAAAGGTACTTGTACTGTACATAAAAGGAAAAAGCTTGGACCTAAAACCGTTGATGCTATCTTTATAGGTTATTCGAAACAAGTTATGCATTGAGATTTCTTATTATAAAATCTGAAATTTCGGCATAGATGTGAACTCTATAGTTGAGTTACGTGATGCAACATTTTTGAGGATGTGTTTCCTATGAAGGACGGACTTCCTAAGGAATCTAACCCAACCACTAATTCTATTCCCGCTCAAGTAGAGGAGCCGACCAATGTGGGGTTGATTCCAAAGGCAACTCATTCTCGACGATGAGATTGAACCAAGAAGGAGCAAACAGGGCAAGGACCACCAAGGACTTTGGAAATGATTTTATCACTTACAATGTCGAGGGTGATCCTCTAACCTTCAAAGCCGCTATGGCTACTTCGACGCCAAGCATGGAAGGATGCCGTTAAGAGTGAGATGGATTCTATTGTCTCTAATGGGACATGGGAATTGGTCGATCTCCCTCCCGGTCAGTAGCACGATAGGATGTAAGTGGGTCTTTAAAAGGAAACTGAAACCGGATGGAACCGTTGACAAGTTTAAGGCTAGGTTAGTGGCTAAGGGATTCAAGCAAATGGAAGGAATAGACTATTTCGATACCTATTCACCAGTTGCTAGAATGACTACAATCGGAATGCTTATCGCATTGGCCTCTGTATATGATCTTCCTATCCATCAGATGGATGTTAAGACCGCTTTCTTGCATGGCGATCTTGAGGAAGAAATTTATATGGATCAACCTGAAGGTTTTGAGGCCCCTGGCAATGAGAGAAAGGTTTGTAAACTTGTTAAGTCCTTGTATGGACTTAAACAAGCCCATAAGCAATGGCATGAAAAATTTGATAAAATTATTTCATCGTTTGGCTTTGTTAATAATGAGTTTGATAAGTGTGTTTATAGCAAGAGTATTGGTGATAGTAGTATTGTCTTATGTCTGTATGTCGATGATATTCTGTTGTTTGGAACGGATATGAGGATAATTGATACTACTAAGGCATTCTTGAAAAGTAAGTTTGAGATGAAAGATATGGGAGTAGCAAGTGTGATTCTTGGCCTTAAGTTGACTCGTTCAACTAGTGGCATAACCATATCGCAGTCTCATTATACTGAAAGTGTAATTGAGAAATTTGGTTATAAGAATTGCAAAGTGGCTAAGACTCCATATGATCCTTCATCTGCTCTTACTAAGAATGAAAGTGGAGTACCGATGGCTCAGTTGAGATATTCTCAAATCATTGGAAGTTTGATGTATCTTGCCAATTGTACTAGACCGGATATTTCATACTCGGTTACTAGGTTGGCTAGATATACTCAATGTCCAAGTAAAGCACATTGGGAAGCTCTTGATAGAGTTCTCAAGTATTTGAAGGGAACGATTTCCCTTGGGCTGCATTACGGTAGATATCCTTCTGTGCTTGAAGGGTATAGTGATGCAAGCTGGATTGCCTATAACTCCGGGAGTTATGGTTGTACGGGGTATGTTTTCACCTTAGGCGGAGCTGCAGTCGCTTGGAGGTCGACCAAACAAACTCTGTTGTCTAAGTGTACATTTGAGGCCGAATTAGTTGCCCTTGACACTACTGGATTGGAAGCTGAATGGCTTCGAGGACTCATGTCCGAATTGCCTATGGTCAGTAAGCCCATGCCTCGTTATCTCGTACATTGTGACAACACTGCCACAATTGAGAAACTGAAAAGTGTCAAGTACAACTGTAAAACTAGGAGGCACATCCAAATTAGATTAAAATCTATAAGGGATCTAGTGTCTCGGAAGGTGATAGCTGTTGATTATGTTGGTACCAAGGATAACACAGCTGATCCTTTAACCAAAGGGCTAGAATTTGCTCTTGTTCAGAAATCTAGGTTGGGGATGGGACTGAACCCCGTCTCGACTCAAACGCAGTGGCAACCCAATCTACCTGAGTGGAGATCCCACAAAGGAGATTCAATGTGGTAATAACAAGTTGTGGGGGTGAGTCGGAGCACCAAATAATAGATTGACATTTTATATGTCTGAGTCTATCCCTGAATAGCCTAGAGGTGCTCATTGCTGCTAATTTAGTAAAAGTTTGGAACTTTGAATGGGATCAAGTCTTTTAGACAAGATGTTAGCAATACATCTTCCGAGATGCCCACTAAGCGAGTGTTGTTGTTGGCCGCAACTAGAGGAATTTGGGTTATTCCTTGAAAGCACTCATGATAGAGGATCGGACGTATGGCTTATAAGCGTCAAGTGTTCGATAGAGGGCCTATCATAGCTTTTGTCGTGTTTGTTACCAAAGAAAGGCCTCTACATCCAAAGGCATCGATTCAAGACACCCGCTCATCCGGTCCTGTGGAGGTTTGCGTTGGATAACATAGGTAGTGGTTCAAGCCTAAGGTACCATTATTGAAAGCATGGCAATGGACAATCTGTACACGTCATATTTCTATGAACTTGTGGGGATTGTTGGAATATTTGGTATATGTGGTATGAAGTTCATAGCATATGACCTTGGGTGTCCATGGGCTTGAACTGTTATTTGGCGAGAGGAAAATTCCCGTCGGATGTTCTGCGCTCGAGGGCGGCCGCGCTTAGGCCGAGAGCGGCCGCGCTTCCTTGCCGAGAGACGAGCTTCAAAATCCTGTGTTGAGCGCGGTCGCGCTCTCGAGAGCGGCCGCGCTGTGACGGGATCTGCGAATTTCTGGGCCGAATTAGATCAGTTTTAGGTCTTTTAAGCCCTAAAACTCTAGTTTTACCACACATATAAATACTCTAATACCTCCAAATTTTTGGTACTTGAATATTAGAGAGAAACACAATTCTCTTGCTTTTATTCATTGATCGATTACTCCCGTTCATAGAGATTTGTTCGTGAGATTCAAGGCGACTGAGATAGGACCGCCGGTGACTACCTACCTGTGTGCTGCTTTGTGGTACGTAGTCCGTGATCGTTTTATCCTCGGAGAAATTTGCCTGTACCTGAGTTGCACCAATTGGGGGCAATATTTTCTCTTAGGACAGTCTTCCTAAGGCGACTCGATCAAATCACGATAAGTTTTCTAACCGTTTGATTTCTTGTTTCTGTTTGTTTTCCTGATCCTGTTCCTTGGCTTTCGGTTTTGCTATTGGCATCTTAATTGGTACGTTCTTGACTTGATCAATAAAATCCCCTACTGTTGATTAAATCTTTGTTTAATCTGTGGTGCTTATTAATTTAATTTCCAACAAGGCTGTCACAGAATCACTCACATTTTTCCCATGATGAGGTGTTCCTAGAGCACACAAACACCATTGATGACGTTAAGTGAAAAAAGTTGCAAGCTTTACTAGAAAAACTAATATGCTAATTCTGTTTAGAAAAGTTTGTTCTATTTTACACTTTTATCGTTAACTCAATCTAACGTTAACGTTGATCATAATCTATCTATATATAATAACAAGATTGTGGTAATAAAAGAGAGTTTGAGGGGCATTTTCGTCTTTTCATTGCGTGGCAAAATGGAAAAAAAAATCAGCTGAAACAAGATGTGGCGTGCTGTGATTAGCCAATTTTTTTTTTTGGAAATTAGGACATGTGTCGTCCTTTTGGTGAAGGGCGGTTTGGACATTTCCTTGCCTCGTGTGCCACACGAGCCAACAATGGGGCGTGAGATTTCCCTTTTTTTTTTTTTTTGGCTTCGGACACGTGTTTGCCCCTAGAATTTTGGTTTTATATTTTTATCCCATTTCTTTTACCTAAATTCTTTTATAATAAATTAATTTTTTTAAAAAAAAAATTTACAACGAAATTCATAAATTTTTTTTCTCTTTAAATAGAGACTATTTTCATTTGATTTGGATACAGAAAAAAAAATTCTTTTTTTAAACATAAATTTCTTAATTATCCTTTTTAATTTGTCAATATCTTTTTTGTCAAAATTAATTAAATGTGAAGTATTTTTTTAATTATAAATGATAATGATAATAATAGTAATTTTACTAATTATAAAAATAACTAATATAAAATAAAATAAAAGTGATGAGGTATAGGATAATGAGTGGGAATGGGTAATATGGTTATTTGATTTATTTTAGTTCGATACATCAAAAAATTTATTTAATTTATTTAAAAAAAAATTAAGCACAGAATAAACATTCATTTTTTGTAAATAAAAATTTCTTAATTATCTTTTATTAAATTTCCTTTCTCATTTTTCAATTTTGGTTTTTTATTTTTAACCCATTTCTTTTACCTAAATTATTTTATAATAAATTAATTTTTTTAAAAAAAAAATTTACACCGAAATTCATACTTTTTTTTCTCTTTAAATAGAGACTATTTTCATTTGATTTGGATACAGAAAAAAAATTTCTTTTTTTAAATATAAATTTCTTAATTATCCTTTTTAATTTGTCAATATCTTTTTTGTCAAATTTAATTAAATGTGAAGTATTTTTTTTAATTATAAATGATAATGATAATAATAATAATTTTACTAATTATAAAAATAAAGAATATAAAATCAAATAAAAGTAATGGGGTATAAGATAATGAGTGGGAAGGGGTAATATGGTTATTTGATTTCTTTTAGTTCGATACATCAAACAATTTATTTAATTTATTTTTTAAAAAAATTAAGCACAGAAAAAAAAAATCATTTTTTTTTAAATATAAATTTCTTAATTATCTTTTATTAAATTTCCTTTCTCATTTTTTAATATGATTTGAGTCAAAATTAATAAATTTTCTTTTATTAAATTTACATTGTGAGGGTATTAATTATCTTTTATTAAATTTCCTTTCTCATTTTTCAATATGATTTGAGTCAAAATTATTTACGTGTAAAGTACTCCCTCGATTCTATTATGTATTACTTCAATTTGTTTGTGTCCATGTATGCGTAATAAGTACAAAAAAAAAAGTGAAGATGAATTAATATACTCCCTTCGTCCCGACAGAAGCGTCACCATTTTTAGTTTGGCACGCAAATTAAGGAAATAGGTGGAAAGAAAAAATGTTGTGAGTGTAATTTGAAAAGAAGAGAGAGAATTAGTGAAGAAAATAGTGAATTTAAAAAGTGTTGTGAGTGTAGAGGAAAGAGAATTAGTGGAGGGAATAGTGGATGGGATAATAGAATATTAATAAAACATTTCCTTTTTAGGAAAGATGACGCTTCAAAGGGGACGCCATTTTGGGTAAAAAGTGACACTTCTAGCGGGACGGAGGGAGTAATTGATAGCACAATATTTTGGGGGAAACTAGTTTCTCCCTGAGTTATAAAAAATCCTGTTTTTTTAAACTGCTCTTATATTCGTCAAATATTTACAAGTTGAAAAAAATTGAACTTTTTATAATTTATGGAGAAACTGATTTCTCCCAAAACTTACTCAATTGATAGAAGAGAGAATTTATGGATTGTTCATATAGGGGATGATGAATTTGAATTTGGGTTTCTATTTAATAATTAGGCGAATCACTTATTCATTATTTAATGTCTCATAATTGTATGTAATAAATATTTTAAATTGTACGATAATATATTTTTCATTTCACGATATTTGTATTATTGTTTACATTTTATGCTATGACTACTAATAAAAGTCAAGGTATATATTTATCCTTTGTTGGTCTTCTTTTTTTAATACTCCCTTCGTCCCGGTCGAAGTGTCCCAAAAGGATATTTGCACGAGAATTAAGAAAAGTGAGGTAAGAAAGAAAAAAAGGTTAAATGTTGTGAGTATGAAAAATTAAATAAAAGAGAGAATGAGTGGGATGAATAGTTAGGAGAGAGAATGTTGTGAGTGAAAAAGTAAAGTAGAAGAGAGAATGAGTGGGGTAGGAAGAGTATAAAAATAATCAAAATTTTTCTTTTTAGGAATGAGACATTTTAAATGAGACGCCCAAAAAAGAAACTTGGGACACTTCGGCCGGAACGGAGGGAGTAGATACTATGTCTTTTGACATTCTCAATTATATTTTGCATTATCGAGTGTTCACAATCCCGCTGGTCCGAAGATATTGATATGTAATGATG
Organism: Adenophora triphylla var. japonica; assembly: GCA_022495995.1. Lineage (NCBI taxonomy): Eukaryota > Viridiplantae > Streptophyta > Magnoliopsida > Asterales > Campanulaceae > Adenophora > Adenophora triphylla. The sequence goes on along the minus strand of JAFEMH010002641.1, from coordinate 28,805 downwards.
ATATTCCTTCCTCTTTCGACAGTTGTATCGACAATGTTGTCTTTTAAAGATATGTTTCACAATGTATAAAACTATTTTTCTCATTTAGTCTTTTTATTTACTTTCCGTCTTTTTAAGCATTAATAACTTTCCGCGCATCTCACGGATGTAACACTAGATTTATTTTAGTGACCTTTAATATGATATTTGTAATGACAATATAGTTTTCAAAGAATGTTTTACAATGTATACAAATATCTCTATTTCCTTTTATATTTGTTTCGATTTCGATCAGTTATTCATTAGTAACTGTCCGTGCATCGCACGGGGGTAAAACTAGTTTTATATAAATTTAAATATCTAAATGCAATTCTAAAAATTGTTATTATTTTACCATTATAAATAATATCAATAACAATTTTATAATTGCATTGTACTATCTAAATTTTCACAAAATTATCAAAAGTTAGATAAAAGTCGTAGTAGGGCGAGTTTTTTGGGATGGAGGTTAGATAAAAGTCAAAGTAGAGCAAGTTTTTTGGGATGGAGGGAGTATATTCTTACATCATTCAACTAATTCATGCCAAAATCTAAGGCCACACACCTAAAGATATTACAATCATCTTATAAAATCAATGAACATTGAAGATAATGCGAGATATTATAACCTCACAGACATGGATTTAGATATACCAATCCAGCTAAGGTTTTCTTCATTTTGCTTTTTTTTCTCCCAATGAATACAGAGGTAACGCGTAAAACATACCATCTCTGTCTCACCCAAAAATGCACAAAATCTGTCTCACCCAAAAATACACAAAATGAGCCTTATACGGAAATTAAGAAAAATGTATAGTATAGCAAGTATTGTGAGTATGAAAAGTGAGGTACGAGAGAGAATGTGGGGCAGGGGATAGTAAGTTGATAGTTATTATGAGTATGATAAGTGAGTCATATAAACAAAGAAGTATTAAAAAGTTTCCATTTTAGGAGTGTTCCTTTTTAAATGGCACTCCCAAAGTGAAATTTTGTGTCTTTTCGAATTGGAAGAAGGGAATATACGAGTAAAGAAAGAACACGACAGGGATACTAGTCCATAAGAAATTACCAACTTGGGGTCTTTCATTAAGCCTTCCCTATGCTGTGTCTTCCATTTCTTCTTCCCATGATGACTGTTCTAGCAACTTGAGGGTGGGATATTCATAATGCTCAAGCAGGCAGGCTGTTGTACTAATTGAATTGGATGTCCCATATGGCTGCTTTGACAAAATCATGTTCAAGCATGAAAAAGGCAGGCACAATCCTTGCATTCTATGAATAAATGTTACTCTAGACATGGAGCATGCCTGCAAAAGAAAGAATGAAGGATTTCTTTCCTTTCTTGTAAAACTTAAGTTATGCAAACTTGATATACTAAAGCCAGACAATATGACGAGAAAGAATTATGAAATATATACACATTCATTCAACAACAAAATACAATTTTTTTTCATTAAGTGGAATTATGTACTTCAAAGCGTAGGTTTCTCATTTCCAGCAATGAAGTACATAAAACAACTCCGTCATACAACAATAGATGCCTACAATATCACAAAACCCTGATATTCACATCGTGTTAACTACCATAAGCACCATCTATTTAATTGTACAACGTGTTGAAAAAAAAAAAAACTCACCACGATCAATCATAACTTAGAAAGGAGCGGAGCTCAGTACTGCAATTGCCATTCCATGCAGTCCTCCAAATCAAAGCTACTAGCACAATCCAACAAAGCATTCTGCTGATGCTCATACCTACAAATATAATTCAACCCCACAAGAACCTCACAAAGAGCAGCTTCCGTCTTTCCCCTATCTGCAAAATACAAAGTCTGCAGAAGAACAACATTTGTCCGTGAAACAATCTGCGATTGCTCGAAATTTCTCTCAGATTGCCACCTAATCATGTTATGTGCCAGCGGAGCAAGCCACCTCAGCATTCCATCGGCCCTATCTTTCCAATCATGAGCCAAAGGTGCATCATATATTGCCAAATCCTTAACATAAGACTTCAAACTAGTCTTCAAAGACAACCTTAAACTTGTTGGTAACATTTGATACAAATCATCTCGAGCTTCCTCACCAACTAAATGTGGGTACCTTAATAACTTTTCTATTACGATTATAACATTCGCGTAATGCAAAGCCAAAGCCGAGCCTCCAATTGTACTAGGAGAAGCTTGTAACATTAATCTACTCTTTGGTGCAACCATTGAACCCTTTTGTGCAACCAATGAACCCTTTAACTGCCTTTGACCCCTACTGAAGTTCCCACTGGCTTGAGATTGAGTATAGAAACCAGAAAAATTCGAAACCTCCCTCTTTAAACTACCCGAAACACTACAACTTCCAGAAATCTGACTACTCCGATCATCATGAACACCATAATCATATTCATCATCACCATCATCATTTAATTTGGATACGGAACTACTCATGTTAATACACTCCATAAACAACCTCCCTGGCCCCAACCCACAAGCAAAGTTGAAATCTTCTGCCTTAAACAACCCTGTCTCCGCCCTCTGAGGCCTAAAACTTCCCCCCTTCTTCTCTGAATTCCGATACCCACTACTTTTTACACTAGCCCCATCAATTTGGCCAGTTTTTTTAACCAAACTTCGACTATAATTCAATTGTGCATTCGAATTAGAGGGATTAAACATTTGTCTCCTAGATATTGAATCACCGAAAACTAAACAAATTCGAGCATAAATTGTACATACCGTCCTTGCTAAGAGCTCCACAACTTTATCATACGTTTGATTCCATAATGAAACATCCTTCAAATGCTTCACATCTTGCTTCTGCCACACCAATTTCTGCTCGAAAGCTTTTCGACTTTCTTCGTGTTGATTTTGCTGGAATTTCTTGGTGGCCAATTCTAATTCCCCCAAAACCTCCATTTCAGTATACAAACTCGCAGTCGAATTCACATACCTCTCCATTCTCCTCACCATGCCCTCCATATCCTTAACCAAAAACCCCAATTCCTTCAATTCAATAACCCCATTGACAACATCACTATAAACATGCTCAAACCCTTGCAATGCCGGAAGCGTACATCTCTTTCCCAACCTCGAAACGACGCCAGCTAGGCGATTCAAGTCCTCGAGTTTCTCCGACAAGGCTAGCTCGAGCAAAAACGTCTCGTCAGTGGAGACAAGGGCGACAACGCCTTCGGATTTGAGGATCTCGTTCTTGAGCTTGGAGATCTCGGAGTCGGTTAAGGATTTGTGGAGGTGAACGGTCTTGGACATTACGTTGGCGACCTCAAATGAGAGGATTCCGATGGTTTCCCTGGGGATTTGTTCTTGTTTCTTGTGGGTCGATTTCTTCGATGGTTCAAGGAGGAGTGCGTGCTTGAGATTCGTACTTACCTGGTTCCCCATTTTCAGTAACCAAGGCTCAACCACCATTGCTGCTAATAACTTCGAGAGTGTGAAATCAGATTGGATTTTCGAAACCCAAATCTACAGATCTGATTCAAGTACTTGCAGTCGCATTGCATTGAAAAAAAAAAACAACTGGGGTTGAAAATAGATTTGAAAAAATGGTGGAGAAAATTGAATAGTCAAAAGGGTGAAGAGAATTGGAGGGAATTTGAGATTATTTTCTTGGACTGTATTCTGTAATGGGGGATTATTTGTAGCGGGGAAAAAGAAGAAGAAGAAGTGGAAACGGAAGGAGGGGATTATTTGAAAAAGGAGATTGTGTGTGTGTGTGTACGTCTGCACAACTGTACCACTCTTTTTGCATTTACTTTAGGGAAGGAGAGAGTACATATTGTCCGTAGTAAAAAGCCGTCAATTTGCCACGCCATTCAATAATGGTTTTTTGGATTTTAAAACTATTAATTCAAATAAAATTGGGCCATTATTTAGGGCTGTACCAAATGGATACGGCCCAAAACGAGTTTGGGATAGGGCGGAGCGGATCAGTCTGCTAAATTTTTTTCGCTATAAAATAACGTCATTTTAAAGTGCAAATTATGAGGATACATCGACTTTGTGGACTTAATTTATGAATCGTTAATTGAGTGACTCGGGAGAAGTAAATAACAGAAACAAAAAAATCCTAATGAAACGTCGCCTCCCTTGTCGCCGTTTTCATCGTTGTCGGTGCACTCCATCATGACCACTAATTCGTTACCGTTACTATCTCCGATTCACACACATATATCTCTCTCTATCTATCTACATTATTATTGATATTAATCTTTATTTCTGTAATTATGATTTACCTATATCAATTTGTTTAAATTTTACTTGTGTTACTGTGAATATTCCGTCCCGATGCAACGCGCATTCGGAGGTTTAAAATAAATGATTATGGAAAGTCGGACCGAAATGGGATATTCATTCAAGTGACACTCGATTTAAACCATATTAAAATATTAGTTTAATTTTGAGAGTCGCCACGCCACTTTGATATAGCCCAAAGCTTTGAAAAAAGGCTAAGCATTTAATTGGGTTCGGGGGTCAAGTTACAACAGAAGAAGAAACGCTATCACTCCTATTGCCCGACGGATCGGTCTTTCTAGCATATGGGGGTGTTGGTTGTGTGCGGTGTTTACAGGAATAGATAGAAGAAACGGGATCATGCATAAGGAGGAGGGGAGAGAAAGAATTAATTGATGATCACACCCTAGAACCTTTGAGTTAGGCCCTCGAAAGGTGCACTAATCAACGTTCATCCTTGGGGAATTATTGATCATGGGATAATTATTACTAAGGTAGAAGGTAAGAAATAGTTCCTAGATCCATTGGGTTTTCTTGGGCGAAATCTTAGATCATCCTCGGCTATGCATATTTAAATATATTGAAATAGTCTTAAATCTAGCATAAAGGCATAATTAGAATATATTAAGCATGCAAGTAAACAGCAATAATAAAAATAGAGGACGGAATAAAAGACTTACCAATTGTAGCAAGGCTTTGAGGATCGAATCTAAGGGCGATTCGAATAATATTGAGAGATGTACGGAAAGGAGAATCAAGTATAGTCTTGCCTTCTCCGTGGGAAAATATGTTGTGAGATGATGTGTGGAAAGGAAATTCAAGTATAGTCTTGACTTCCCCCTTGAGAATTGTGTGTGATGGAACAAATCAAGTGTAGTCTTGATTTATTCGTTGAGAATCCGTGTGTTGTGAAAATAAACCAAGTTTAGTCTTGGTTCGTGTACTGAGAGAACGTGTGTGGGGAGATGTGGGGAAAAAACTGTGTTGAAAACTGATGCCTTGAGTGAGTACCGAGTGCACGTATTTATAGTGCTTCGGTAAATGGGTTGGACCAAGGAAATGGTCGATCGGCCCTAATAATAAGGGTCGATCGGCACAAACAAGAAGGGTTCGATCGGCGCAAAATTGAAGGTTCGATCGGCACAAAAAATAAGGTTCGATCGGCCTTTAAAAGAGAAGGGCCGATCGGCACTCTTTCCTGGCGTACCTTCCACGCGACCTGCTGACGGCGGAGGGAACAGAAGAATGAATAGATTTTTTAGGGTTTGTTAATTAAACCGGGCCAGAATATTTAAAATACCCTTTTTTTTAGGACCGGGTACTAACAGTAGCCCCTCGGCGACGCTTCTTGTAAGACAAGTGGGGTCGACGATAAAAATAGGATCCATCCTGAAAAAAGGGATTTCAGGAGGTAAGGAAATGATCTTGCGGATGTGAGGTTTGGACTCGAGCTGAGTCGCAAATGAAAGATGACCAGGTAGGTCGAGCGGCTGGACCCACGTCGGGCTACCTACGTATCCTGAGAGGAATCAAGCCAATTCGTAGTTCGGAAAACTGTCGGGGATAGAAATGAATGGGCATTAGTACTCTGAAGAATGGAAGATGCGTGGTGTCAAAGATACGTGACTGCACGGGAGTCACCCAAAGATTCGACTGTACGGGGAGTCACCCAAAGATTTGACGGTATGGGGAGTCACCCAAAGATTCGACTGTACGGGGAGTCACCCAAAGATTTGACTGTACGGGGAGTCACCCAAAGATTTGACTGTACGGGGAGTCACCCAAAGATTTTGCTAATGGCTCTTAAAAAGGTAATTGACTAAGATGGGCTTATCTGTAGCTGTCAGAGGGACTTAGGCCACTATTGCTGCGAAGTTGTGGAAAAACTGTAGCTGCCAAAGGACTTAGGCTACAATTATCGATGATCGTGGCTGCCGGAAGGACTTGGGCTCCAATTATCGATGAAAACTAGTAGCTGCCAAAGGACTTAGGCCACTAATTAATTGATGATCATGGCTGCCGGAAGGACTTAGGCTACAATTATCGATGGCGGTAGGCTGCCAAAGGACTTAGGCTAGTGATAAGGAATGGTGGCTGCCGGAGGACTTAGGCCACTAATTAATGAGGAATTGTGGTGCTTAGGAGGACTTAGGCCACTAATTAATGAGGAATGGTGGCTGCTTAGGAGGACTTAGGCCACTAATGATGGCTGTTGCCCGAAAGGACTTAGGCTACTAATGAGGAATGGTGGCTGCCGGAGGACTTAGGCCACTAATGATGAAAACTGTAGCTGCCAAAGGACTTAGGCCACTATTGCTGCGAAGTTGTGGAAAAACTGTAGCTGCCAAAGGACTTAGGCTACTGCTTACTGATGATGAATAGTTGTGTGAATTGATTGGGATTATTATGGCTTCCCGAGCCAAAGAACCAAGCGATTAAAAGATTGGGATGATCATTGCTAAGGCTTAGAGAGGAGTCTTGTCTCCTAGGCTCGAAGCTAGGGTTTTGGGAGGCATTTGTCACCTAGGCTTGAGGCTAGGGTTTGGAAAGGTACTTGTCACCTAGGCTTGGAGCTAGGGTTTAGAAAGGTAGTCTAAACAAGGCAGTTTGAGCAGAAAGGTTATGGTTTAAACTAGGCGAGGCCGAGTAAGTGTCGATGATAGAAGGTGTGATTAGGTAAGTTTGATGTTCATAGATAAGGACCGAGTCATCTTGAGAGTCACAGAGATACGTCTTTGATAGATTTGAAGAGTTTGAAAATTTGTGGAGACCAAAGAGTGATTTTTGTAAACAAGGTACCAAGGAGGGTGGCATTTTGAAAGTATGTTATTTTGATAAGGAGGCCTTATGATTAATTACATTTCTAACTAGCTCAAAGAGTTTGCCACATGCTGATCTTGATGACAAGGGATGCCCTTCTTGCTAGATATGACTTTTTCGGAGCCTCGATTAGAGCCCCTGGCCTCTCTTGAAGAACCACATAGTCGACCCATTTCTGTTGAGGGGAGCCTCAACGTTTGATGAAGTGACCATGGCGAAGCCCCAGCCGATGGTGCAAAGTAAACCCGAAGGGAATCTGGTGAAGAGAGCCTGAGAGAACAGCTTAATAAAAGCCCCAGCTTGGAGAGATTCAATGTATCCCCATTGCAGACAGAGTCATCTTGCAGCCACGGAGGCGACCCCTCGTTTCGAACAATAGTCAATCAGTCGTTGGACAAGACTCGGAAATGTATATGTGCAGGGGCACATTTTTTGAAGGTGGGAATGGATCCCGATTTCGTGTATGACACTCTCGCTTTTTGGGTTTGACTCTTTTGGGAGAGTATAAGCATCACAAGGTGTGGAAAAGTGTATGAAAGCCCCTGCTTGATAGAAAGACAGTGTTTGGCTCTATTTTCCTATGATGTAGAAAAAGAAGACTTGTCGAGACATTTGAAGAATTGTTTTATCCAGAATTATATTTTGATTGCTTGAGAATGGACCTTACTGACTGGTTTATCAAATTCCAATTATATAAGTAAACAAATAATGACTGCTTTGATTTGAAGCTGGAATAGGAGAGAGAAAATCGACTGATGGTGAAATCGGGCTTGACTTTAGAAGGAGTAGGATGTTCCGTTGTTGCTTGCTGCTCTAGGCTGTTTGGTGGAAATTGTCGTGCAGGCTGCCGCTGCATTGATCTTCTTTATGGGAAAGAATGAAAAATAGAAAAAAGATTGGAGCGAAAGAAAAGGTGGGACTTGACTGAGTATAGCCCTTTCTATTTTTCAGTCTTTCGAGTTAAGACTCGTTGCTCCTTTGTTCTCACAAGCCGAGGGGAGTAGTCCCTGGCGCGCGTCTCCTTGCTTTTACCGGAGTGCCGTTGAGAGGCACGGATGCGAAGCCCCAGTGGGACTTTTGCAGACAGTGTTTGAGGAGTCGAATGAAAGAATTTCAAGAATAGGACGAGTTCCTAAACTTGGCGAGAGTATGCAATATGCTCACGTAGGATAACAAGTGACTCAGAATGAGAATGCCATCCGGTAGAGGTTGTAGCTGATCTTTGGGTTGCGATCGATCATTAGGTGATGATTAACATGGCCTCTTAAAGTGAGAGGTTGGCTGGGCCTTTTGCTGAGAAGTTGGTTTGAGGGATGTGTTTGGGATCTCTAAGGTAAAGGGATTTTCTTGTTGTCGCTTCTTCAGAACCTCTAAGAGTGAGGTTAACTTTGATTTTGACAAGGTCAAGGGTGGTGATGGAATCCTCTAAAAGTGAGAGGATGGACTTTGGAATTGGTTCATGGGATTTGTCCAGGAGGGAATCTTTTGTTGCTTCTTCTCGCGAGTTTGTTGTGATTTCAGCAGGTACCTTGATCATGATAGGACCTTCACTCGACGTCTCATTCTTACAACCTTTGAGATGGGAGGTTCACTTCGGAGTGATTTTTTTTTTTTTTAACACCATCTTCTCGAAAATCCTTCGGATTTGTTTGCTCGCGATAGCCCCTAGCGTATGCCTTAGGATGTGTTTACCTTTTCCCTCTTGGGCTTGGAGGTGGTCCCTTCTTTTGTGTGTCGAGTGAGGTCCTTGTATGAGTTTCTTTTGCATTTTGCCTTTCTTGAGCTTGGAGGTGATTACTTCTTTTGTGAGTCGAGGGGAGCCCCTAGTATGGGCTTCTTCCTTAGGGTTTCAAAACTTGTCGATCTTGAAATGAAAGAGTATTATTTAGTGAGGGTAAGGTTATGGCTTCCTATGGTGAGAGGTTCAAGCTTCAATCGCTACTGGATAGCATTCTCAAAAGAGTATGCAAACTCATTTAACCGACTTATTAAGTAAGACAAAATATATTCGGACCATGAGAAAGATATGTGAGCATATTCAATGAAAGCTTATCGATCAAATGGAAAATCAGAGGAGACGCGAGTTTGGGGGGTTGGTGGGCCCCAAGTTGATATTTATGTAGCACTCGTGAAGGATAAGAACAACTCCTTGCATCTTCTTTAAATTGCAGTGTCGTGAGCAACTATTTTCTGATGATGAGCAACAACGGTCTTTGTGCTTGGTCTTGACCATATGGAAAGGAGGGTGTATCTGGGGAAGAGAGCATAGAGGGTATGTACGAAAAGTATATGGTGAAGTATGGGGAGAATGTATGAGAGAAGGGTGCGTAGAGGTGGTGTATATGCGGAAAGGACAGTGAGTTGTTTACTCCAATCAAAGCATTCATTTTTACTTTATTAGCCGGTGAGTTTATCAGTGAGATTAGCAATCAAATGATAATTATAAATAAAACAATCTTCTTGAAAGTAATGCGAAATTATGTCTCAAGTCTAGAGAGAAAAGAAAGAAAGACTATTTTATTATTGAAATAACTAATCTAAAGTGGACATTACATACCGATGTCCAAAGTGGAAGTAAGAAAGACACTAGAACCTACAAGACTGAATGAATCTAAATCCTTCCTTGAAGTACGAGGGCTTCTTCATCAATGAGGCCTTGGTTGATCAAACTTTGAATCAAGCGTTTTAGCTGCTTACAGTTGTCAGTGGTATGCCCAACGTACTTGTGGTATTTGCAAAACTTGGATGTATCCAAGTTAGCTCTCTTATTAACAGGCTTGTAATTCTCGAGCGGCTTGATCAAACTCTTTCCCACCAAAATGTCGAAGAACTCACCCACGGGCATTCCTAAGTCATCAAACTGCTCCTTGTCGATCTTCTTCCCTTGGATTGAATTTGGGGTGACTCGGGTATTGGTGCCCTTTGTTGGCTGGTTGCCACAGTAGGTATCCTGAATGAGAAATTTTGATGTGTTGAACCATAAGTGGGACCACAAGCATGTGGATGGTAGGGACTCTGGAATTGAACAGGAGGAGGAACTCTTCTCAAGTATTCTTGAATGTAAGACAAATGGCGCTGCTCAATTTCATGCATGTCTTTGAGGAGCCCATCTTCATGTCTGAGATTTCTTTAAGGGCTTCAATGCTTTTCTCCATAGACATGATGCAGAATTCTGTAAGAACATACGGCAGAGTCAAACCAATGAGTTGAATTAGATTCATAATTAATCTTAAGTCATCTCTGAGAAAATAGTTGATCTCCACAATTTGAGAGTTTGACCGGGCTGAAGTTGCCTACGTAACCCTTACTATTTAAGGTACGAGTCTCAGGTCACCGTAGTTCGAGGGGGCCCTGATTGATGATACAACCAGGGTTAAGTTTAGAGAAAGAGAGAGGATGAAAGTAAAAGAGTCCGTTTGGTAAAAAAGGGAGAGGAAGATGACTCGATCCTTGGTCAAATACAAGTGAGGGTGATCTAGATGATTTATTTGGACTTGGACGAGAATTGGTCTTGATTGGTAAGTTGGCTTAGGTAGGCCCTAGATGGTGGTTTGATCTAGATGGGTCGAGAGAGGTTTGATCTAGGTGGGTCTTTGGCTGAAGGGTGCTAGAGATAAAGGATCTAAACTATGGATGGTTTTAAGACTAAGGGAAGCGAGCGTGGATGGTTCAAGAGATAAGAGGTAGAACTTTGAAGGGTCCTAACTTGAAGGATCATGGGGGTCTAAGGTAGAGGAGTGGACCATGGATGGTCCAAGAGACGAGGGGTGGACCTCGAAGAGTCTCAGGTGGAAGGGTGGACCTTTAATGGTCCTAGATAGAGAGAGTGGACTTCGAAGGGTCCTAAATTGAGGAGTGGACCTTGAATGGTACAAAGTAGAGGAAGTGGACCTAGAAGGGTCCAAAAGATGAGAAGTGGACCTTGAATGGTCTAAGATTGGGAGAGTGGACTTAGTATAGGAAGAGCACCACAAAGGGTCAAAGAGTGGACCTTGAACGGTCCAAGATAGAGAGACTGGACCTAGGGCGGTCCGTAGTAGAGGGTGTGGACCTTGAAGGGTCCAAGAGATGAGGAGTGGACCTTGAATGGTCCAAGATTGGGAGACTGGACCTAGGGCGGTCCACAGTAGAGGGTGTGGACCTTGAAGGGTCCAAGAGATGAGGAGTGGACCTCGGAGGGTCCTAGAAATGGAGAGTGGACCTCGGAGGGTCCTAGAAATGGAGAGTGAACCTCGGAGGGTCCTAGAAATGAAGAGTGGACCTCGGAGGGTCCTAGAAATGAAGAGTGGACCTCAGAGGGTCCTAGAAATGAAGAGTGGACCTCGAAGGGTCCTAGAAATGAAGAGTGGACCTTGAAGGGTCCTAGAAATGCAGAGTGGACCTCGGAGGGTCCTAGAAATGAAGAGTGGACCTCGGAGGGTCCTAGAAATGAAGAGTGGAGAGTGGACCTCGGAGGGTCCTAGAAATGGAGAGTGGACCTCGAAGGGTCCTAGAAATGAAGAGTGGACCTCGGAGGGTCCTAGAAATGAAGAGTGGACCTCGGAGGGTCCTAGAAATGAAGAGTGGACCTTGAAGGGTCCTGGAAATGCAGAGTGGACCTCGGAGGGTCCTAGAAATGAAGAGTGGACCTCGGAGGGTCCTAGAAATGAAGAGTGGAGAGTGGACCTCGGAGGGTCCTAGAAATAAAGAGTGGACCTCTGAGGGTCCTAGAAATGAAGAGTGGACCTTGGAGGGTCCTAGAAATGAAGAGTGGACCTCGGAGGGTCCTAGAAATGAAGAGTGGACCTCGGAGGGTCCTAGAAATGAAGAGTGGACCTTGAAGGGTCCTAGAAATGAGGAGTGGACCTCGGAGGGTCCTAAATTGAGGGATAGTTAAGCATTTTATTTACAAAAAAGCCCTCTATTTTTTATAGAACCTACTCTTGGTTGGAAGGGATACCCCTTTTTCGCAACTAACTAAAGGTCCTAAAGTGGTGGGTCCTAACGACTAACTGTCTCATATAGACATTTAAGATGATATTTATGGGAAGTACTACAGACCTATGATAAGACAAGATCTTTTAACAAGCATTCAACCTTACATGGCACGTCCTTTAAAAGGAAATCAAATTTTTTAGTGCTCTTTTCTCTCTATAGATCTTGACTTATCATTAATTCGTAGTGACTTAACATAAAAACCTTATTAATTGTCTATATGAAAAAACTAGTTAAACCAACCGGTTACAGGGAGTGTATTCCTAGCAAAGTGGGTGACACAAGAGGTTAGATTTCGAGGCTCCCACCGTGCGGCCGAAGCTGGTGATGAGTGGATGGCCAAGTGAGACTCGAAAGGGAGGCGACATGATCACCACACTTCCCGCACTTTGGCTTCTCCGAAGGGTTAAGGGTGTCTGTGCAGTGTGACACGGACTCTAGTGGTAGTGTGAGGTAAAAAGTCTAATTCTTTTTTTTTTCAAGGAGAAAAGAGAAAGATTTTTTTTATTTTAGGAGATGCATGCATGCAATGCAACAGTTAAGAATAGAACAAATAGAAAAAGAAAGCAAAATACAACACCATAAAAGAAAACGAAAGTCTGACCCACTTAGTTTGAAGAAGTTTCAAAACAGTCCCCAGCAGAGTCGCCACTGTGAATACCCCGTCCCGATGCAACGCGCATTCGGAGGTTTAAAATAAATGATTATGGAAAGTCGGACCGAAATGGGATATTCATTCAAGTGACACTCGATTTAAACCATATTAAAATATTAGTTTAATTTTGAGAGTCGCCACGCCACTTTGATATAGCCCAAAGCTTTGAAAAAAGGCTAAGCATTTAATTGGGTTCGGGGGTCAAGTTACAACAGAAGAAGAAACGCTATCACTCCTATTGCCCGACGAATCGGTCTTTCTAGCATATGGGGGTGTTGGTTGTGTGCGGTGTTTACAGGAATAGATAGAAGAAACGGGATCATGCATAAGGAGGAGGGGAGAGAAAGAATTAATTGATGATCACACCCTAGAACCTTTGAGTTAGGCCCTCGGAAGGTGCACTAATCAACGTTCATCCTTGGGGAATTATTGATCATGGGATAATTATTACTAAGGTAGAAGGTAAGAAATAGTTCCTAGATCCATTGGGTTTTCTTGGGCGAAACCTTAGATCATTCTCGGCTATGCATATTTAAATATATTGAAATAGTCCTTAATCTAGCATAAAGTCATAATTAGAATATATTAAGCATGCAAGTAAACAGCAATAATAAAAATAGAGGACGGAATAAAAGACTTACCAATTGTAGCAAGGCTTTGAGGATCGAATCTAAGGGCGATTCGAATAATATTGAGAGATGTACGGAAAGGAGAATCAAGTATAGTCTTGCCTTCTCCGTGGGAAAATATGTTGTGAGATGATGTGTGGAAAGGAAATTCAAGTATAGTCTTGACTTCCCCCTTGAGAATTGTGTGTGATGGAACAAATCAAGTGTAGTCTTGATTTATTCGTTGAGAATCCGTGTGTTGTGGAAATAAACCAAGTTTAGTCTTGGTTCGTGTACTGAGAGAACGTGTGTGGGGAGATGTGGGGGAAAAAACTGTGTTGAAAACTGATGCCTTGAGTGAGTACCGAGTGCACGTATTTATAGTGCTTCGATAAATGGGCTGGACCAAGGAAATGGTCGATCGGCCCTAATAATAAGGGTCGATCGGCACAAACAAGAAGGGTTCGATCGGCGCAAAATTGAAGGTTCGATCGGCACAAAAAATAAGGTTCAATCGGCCTTTAAAAGAGAAGGGCCGATCGGCACTCTTTCCTGGCGTACCTTCCACGCGACCTGCTGACGGCGGAGGGAACAGAAGAATGAATAGATTTTTTAGGGTTTGTTAATTAAACCGGGCCAGAATATTTAAAATACCCTTTTTATTAGGACCGGGTACTAACAGTTACCTGCTTTATAATTAGTTTATATTGCTATAAATTTTTGTTTGTGTTTCTTTAAATGTTATGATTTTTGTTTTATTATGAGATATTATTGTGTTTGACAGTTTGTGTTTGACTATTATAATTTTTTTTGTATCAATTATTCACAATTTCAATCTCAAATTTTATTTATTTGATTGACCCGAATGGCCTGCCTGTCCCACCAAGCCAAGATGGGTTGGATTGTGATGACGTGTTTACAGCCCGTCAGAAATTTGGACCAACCCGTCCCGCCCCGTTTAGTGGCGAGCTTTGGCGGGTTGGGCCCGTCTCGCCCAACCCCATCAGCCCGTATTGACAACTCTAATTGTCTGCGTTGGTTTTGGTTTTCTTATGTTTTTTAAAACTTGACCCTTTTTTATAAAAAAAAAATTGTAAGATCACTCCCGGCGGTGACCCTAACAAACAAAATCATAAACAAAAAAAAAAAAGTAGAAAGTCATCTTTTTTCACAACCCGGGCAATTGGCCGACCTACGGGTTGGGTCAGGTTATTTGATTGTTTTTGCCACATGTTACCCAATAATTGGGTGACATGTATTTATATAAATATATATTTAAAATTAATATATTTTATATAATTATATAAAATAATAAAATAAAAAATATATCAAGTAAATTATAAATTATGAATTTAATTGTATGGGTAATTATTTTTAATAATTGTACGGGTAATTTTAGAAATATTATTACTAATATATTATTTTAAAAAAAATAAAATGATAAGTATTTTAGATAAGTTGGAGTCAAGAGAAATAAATATTTTATTAAAAGGTTGGGTTGGGGTTGGGTCACTGATGGGAGTATAAATTATATAAGGTTGAGGTTGTGTATATGAAAGTGAGAGAAATTATGAGATTGGGTTGGGTCAGGGTCACTGATGGGGATAGTCTAAGTGCTGCTTTCATCATTTCAAAATAAGATTTTTATTCTTCTTTTTTTTTGTCTTAAATATTTTAGTTTTTTTACTTAAAATTGATAATGGGATTCAAACGGTACACTCGCAATAAATATCCACTTACTATTTACTCCCTCCGTCCCAACATTTTATAGACTTTTAGTTTTTCACGGGAATTAAGGAGGAAGCATTATATTAAAAGTGTTGTGAGTGTGAAAATAAAATAAGAAAGAGAATGAGTGGAGAGAATAGTAAATTATAATGGTGATGTGAGTATTAAAATAATGTAGGAAAGAGAATGAGTGGAGGGAATAGTAAAGATTTCTTTCCATTTTAGGAAAGTATATATTATTGTGGGACGCCCAAAAAGAAAAGTTTATATATTATTATGGAACGGAGGGAGTATTTCTTACTAACTTTCTATTTTCCATTTTATTTTTCATATTTATAATATTTATTTTCTTAGTTTACGTGCAAAATCAAACTGAAACTAATATTATTATTATTATTATTATGAAAAAAGGGAGAAATGACAACCCTTGTGTGTTGTCATTGTAACACTTGCCATTAAAATGATAAGAGGAAGTTCCTTTGGATTAGGAGGTGTAAGGCCATCTCCAACAGTTTGCTTCAAATTTTGTATTAAAATATTAAAATGGTGTAATTTTAGTATCAAATATCTTATACCATCTCCAACAGCTTGCTTCAAATTTTGCACCAAATAAAAATCTTTACTGTATATGCTTATTATTTCATTTAATTAAAATGTTTTTCATTAATCATATTTAATATTATTCAAATTACATTATATTAAATAGTATACTGTAAAATTTAAATAAGACAATTAATAACTATAAATAAATAAATTTAAAATAAAAAATTATTAGAAGAAACATTAAAATAGATAATTAAAACTTAAATACGACAATTATTAACTAATAATTCTTGTTTTTTATTTCATCTTCAATATTTTAACATATTTTCATTATTCTGTTTAAAAATTAATGGTACAAATTGAATAATTTTGCAATATAAATAATAAATATTACTTCCAATTTGATGAAGCCCAACCAATTCTATGAAGCCCAAGACCAAGAGAGAGACAGAGGATTGCGATGAAGACGATGGCATCGCTGCCGCCGCCACCACCAACATCAAAAGACCTAAATCAAGAAAAGTTTCTTCAAGGTACTTGTCTCCTTCTCCTTCTCCTCCCCCTTCACCTTCTACTTCCAATTCTTCCTTGCCCACTTCTATACCTTCGATTTCTAGAAGACGACATTCAACAAAAAAAAAATGGCGCAAGAGAATTACCTGCGCCAGATTTGGCACATGGAAGAGGCATCGCTATTTTGGCGATGAAGTTGGCGTCGTTGTTGTAGCAGGTTTTTACGCCAATTTGGAGATGGCGTAGGTGAATGGCGTTGTGTTGGAGATGGTCTAAGTGATTTAATTCAAACCACGGTTTGAAACCGAAATAAATCAAACCAAATCATACAGTTTGATTCGGCTTTTAGGCATGAGTGGTTTAGCTCGTTTTGAAAAATTAAAAAATCACAAGATTTGGTTCAGCTTGCGGTCTACCACCTCCAAACCAAACCAAACCCAAACGAGCCAAACCGTTTTAGATCGAACCGGTTCGAGACTGTTAAACCTATCAAGTTTCATTATTCGTTTCAATTACTGTGAATTTTATGTACACTCATTACTTATAAATCAATTTTGTTGATTAGTTTGACCTTTAGAATTTTAATGAAGGGTATCATTGCATTAACAATTAATTAATATTTTGATGTCAAACACTAACATTGTATTAACAATTGTACTTTGATATAATTTTCTGATTTAATTTTCGTTGAATGGTAATTTGAATTTGACAATCTTGATTTGTAACTGTGAACTGGTATGGTTTGTTTTGTTATCTTTTATGATTGCGTTTTTTCTTTTATAGGTATTTTCTATTTAATAGTTAAAAAAATTTAAAAACATGATAATATAGTGGTTTAGGTTGTGGTTTATATCATAGTTTGGATTGCGGTTTGAACCGCGGTCTAAATCGCAAAATCAAATCGTGGTTTAGATCGAATCGAACCAAACTATTGTAAGATTTGGAAAAACTTGATTTGTGTATTGACAATCAATCAATTTATAGTACAATATGAGAAGTCCTATTCTATACAAGGATTTTGAAGACCTAATCTATACAATTGAATATTTGGTTTCCTAATATTACAAACTACTGAATATATATATCAACATAATATAGAAACCAAATCCTATTAGGAAACAGCCGAGCATTGAGGCGACAAGTGAGGCGGCCGCATGGTACTGGACGAGATTGGCGCCTGGGAGGCAGTGGCT
Organism: Adenophora triphylla var. japonica; assembly: GCA_022495995.1. NCBI lineage: Eukaryota > Viridiplantae > Streptophyta > Magnoliopsida > Asterales > Campanulaceae > Adenophora > Adenophora triphylla. The sequence goes on along the minus strand of JAFEMH010002641.1, from coordinate 11,512 downwards.
TTGGCCGAGATCTGTGACTGCTGAGGCGGGCGCACGGAGCGATAGCCCGGCCGAGGTGTGTGGCCGCCGAGGCGGGCGCACAGGAGTTGCGAGGCGGCGCCTCACTACACGTCTTTGGGACGATCCTTGTTATCTTTAATACGCCCCCGCAAGATGGACGATCCAAGAAGAAGACCAATCTTGGAAGTAAGGTGTTGGAAGCGTATGCGAGGTAGCGATTTCTTCAAGATATCAGCCAGTTGATCCGAACCAGAAATGTGTTGAACACGGAGAGAATCGAACTGAACTTGTTCACGGACAAAGTGAAATGAGAGAGCCACATGTTTCATCAGTGAGTGAAAAATCGGGTTTGCAGAATAGGTTGTCGCGCCTAGGTTATCACAATAGACCACAGGTATAGCGGGCAAGGAGAATCCAAGATCAGTAAGTAAGTCCTTAACACAGGTGAGTTCAGCAACGGTGTCAGCAATTGCCCGAAATTCAGCCTCAGTTGTGGACCGAGTAAGAGCACGTTGTTTGCGGGAAGACCAAATGATCGAGTTGTGCCCAAGATAAACTAAGAAGCCGGAAGTGGACACAAAGTCGTCTTTGTCACCTGCCCAATCCGCATCACAGAAGGCATAAAGGGAGGGAGGAGATTTTGAGAAGATCTGAAGACCCAACTGCATAGTGACACGAAGGTAGCGGAGAAGCCGTTTGAGTGCAACCCAGTGAGGAGGTTGGGGGTTTCGCATGAACAAGAGCAAGTTTGTTGACAGAGAAGGCAATATCGGGACGAGTGAAGGACAGATATTATAGGCCACCAACTATAGCACGATAGGGGGAAGGGTCAACAGCAGGAGTGGCAGTGGATCGAGTAAGAGGTATTGATGTGACCATGGGAGTTGGAAGTGGTTTAAAGTCAATCATGTTGTGACGAGTGAGAAGGCCATGGATGTATTTTGTTTGAGAGAGGAGGAGCCCATTTTGGTTTGGGATGACTTCGACACCGAGGAAGTAAGATAAGGGACCAAGATCCTTAAGGGAGAAACGGTTTGACAGACTGGTGATGAATGACTGAAGGTGAGATGGTGAGGGTTCAGTGATAATGATATCGTCAACATATACTAACAGATAAATTGGGGATGGAGTTGTATTTAGGATGAATAGAGAGGGATCGGCTAAAGAAGGGTGAAAGCCATATGTGGTGAGGCAGGTTTTGAGCTCTTGAAACCAGGCATGAGGGGCCTGTTTGAGACCATAGATGGCCTTGGAAAGGCGACAAACAGAGGAAGGGTTGGTGGAGTCCTTAAATCCGGGGGGTTGGATCATAAACACAGTTTCGTAGAGGGTACCTTTAAGAAAGGCGTTGTTGACATCAAGTTGGCGAAGGGGCCAATGGTTGGTGGTGGTAAGGGATAGAAGAAGCCGTACAGTGGATGGTTTTACAACGGGGCTGAAGGTTTCGGTGTAGTCAACACCGGGTTGTTGGTGAAAACCCTTGGCTACAAGCCGAGCCTTGAATTTATGAATTGTGTTATCGGGATTGTATTTGATGCGAAAAACCCATTTGCATCCGACAATGTTATGAGTTGTGGTAGGAGGAACCAAAGACCAGGTGTTGTTGCGGGTTAGGGCCTGAAATTCTTCAATCATGGCATTACGCCAATGTTGAATGGATAGGGCCTGTTTGGTGGTGATGGGAAGGCTTGTGGGAGAGGTGAGAAGGGAATGGTTGGCATACTTGGTATTAGGTTTGGTGATGCCATGGGATAATCTTGTAGTAATAGTACGGGTGGGGGGTGGGGTTGGGAGTAGGTAGGGTTGTTTCAGGTTGAAGTGTGAATGGGGGTTCATTTGGAGTGGGGTTGGGAGGCAAGTTTGGGTTGGGGGAAGTATGGTTTAGGGAGGGAGGAGTGGGGGGAGGGGGAGGCGTGGGGTTATGGGGGGGAGGTGGTACAGGGGAGGTAGTATTTAGAATAGGAAGGAATAGGGTGTGTCAATCAGAGGGAGGGGGAGCGGAAGTAGTGGGGGAAGTGGTAGTGAGGGAGTTATATCGGAAGGTTGTTTCAACAAAGCAGACATGACAGGAGGTGTAGACTCAATGGGATGTGGGGTCAAGGCAGTAGTACGCACTTTGCGTAGGTGTAAGTACCCAAATCTGGCTCATGTGAGTACCCCGATCCGAACCCATGATTTGGATCCACTTTAAATTGATTTTGGACTTATATCCTTGCTAAAAGGCAATATTTAGTCCAAATATCCCAGCTGACCCATCGATCCATTGGGCTGCTTGACTTTCGGCCCAATATGGCCAAAAGGAGTACGCTGTCGTCCGACATAGAAGTCACTAAGGCGGTTTAACTGCCCTTGTCGTGCGACATAAGACTCCCCATCAGCCTGCCTATAAATACAAGGCATGGTTGATCATTTTAAAGGACTTGGAGTGAATAGAGGGAGGATACCAGTAATATAGGGAAAACTCTGTCCAAATAGAGTCTCCCTCTCTCTCTCATACACACATACTCACCTCCCTCCTCACACACACTTCAAGGTCAAGATCCAAAGAAGCTCCCTTTGTTGGTGTGTAGAAGGGGTGGACACCATACTATTGGTGATCTCACCTTGTGGACTGCAATAGGTAGCAACTAAACCTTTCTCCCTATTTAAATAAAGTCTTTAATACATTTATAATACATTGCATGCTTACTTGCTTTAATATTATGTAGAAATTGGGATTTTTGCATGATAAAGGTGGTGGAGAAGTGAATCTTCAATATTCACTTCTCCCCACCTCAGATCTGGACATTTGGTCATCTTAGGATCAATAAAGGTTCAATCTTTACGCATTTGCATCGAGTTAGGAAGAGATGGCTACTTCAAAGTGGCCAAAAATATGTGATTCATCACATTTGGTCACTAAAGCCATGTGATCCTCCCATAATACTCCTATATTACTATTTTAATACTGCTTACAGTTAATAAAGGTGCTTAGTTTGCCTTGAGAAGCAAAGGAATCAAACGGGCGAAGGGCACGAAATGGCCTATCCCTGTCGGACGACACGGGACTCCATGGAGATCTGTGTCATACGACATGGAGATCTCAGAAGGCTGTAAAGCCATTCTTGGACTTCAGATCTGTCCAGATTACTCCTTTTGTAACTCAAAGCTTACCTAAGCATTTCTGTGGCTAATAAGCCACTATTTGGGTGCCTATGATCTATTTGGGTACGTTTTATTGGAGGCGGTTTGCCACATGACATGAATAACCTCGGATGTTCCATGTCATGTGACATCCGTATCATACAAAGTCTATCGTGACATTGTCCACTCCCGTCAATCCCAAACTGGGCTTAGACCTTCAAATAGTGTCTTGAATGAGTTAGATAAATGTCATTCCTGTTCCAGAAATAGCTTGGTCATTGTAAAAGACAATCTGACCAAGAGATATCATGTCGTGCGATACCCTCTTCCTAGGAGGTCCTGTGTCGGACGACATCCAAGCTCTCTGGGCAGATTGTCCTACCTTCTGCCTTGTTATGACAATCATAATATGTAAAAGGGTGTGACCCCCTGTCATGGCTCACAAGTTGTACTCAGCTTCTATATTATCAATAAAAATGCCAAATTTGCATGCTTTACACATCGACACACATTGCACACACACTTTGAATGTCCAAATTTGTCCAACATTGATTGAAAGTCTCGAAAGAGGCGTGTTGGGTGAACTCTCTAGTTCTTCCCAAACACGTAACCAGACTCCCGGACCCAAAATCTCTCAAAATAGGTTTTTCAATGTTTTCCTCTAAAAACGGCGTGGCGACTCCCAAAACCGAAGTTTTCAAAACTCATCGTATCATTTTCAACACATTAAAAACTCTTTCAAAAAGGGAGAAAATGATATTCGATTTCGATTTTTTTCTTTTCGGCGAGCGTTCATTCAGTGGCGACCCTGCTGGGGACATTGAAAAACTTTTTGTTCTAAAAAATGAAGACGATACTCGGTATATAGGTGGAAACCACTAACCTTCCTGTATCGCTCCCTAACCCGGGGCTTGGGATAAATGGTGGTCTAACAATCCCACATACCAGTATCATTCTTTTATTTTCTGAAAAAAGAGAAAAGTTTTTCTCAAGAGAGTCTAACTTTCTTCAAATCAACTTGGACAATTTCGACATTCACCTTGTGTGTACATTTGTGTCATTTTGTGTGCTCAAATGCACCTTGCCATGCTTTGGTATGTGACACTATTGGGAGCCGGGGCTTCCCCCTTTGCAATTTGCTCTTCCCGTTGATCGAACGGGGCGGGATGTATTTGGACTACGGCTGCTTGATAAATTCTGACATTTGGGGCAGTCCCCTTTTGTCATGCTTTGACTCATTCTCTTGTTTTTTCCTTTGCATATTGCATAAAAAAAATCTCTTTTACAAAAAAGCAAAAAATATTTTCCTAGAAAATACCTTCACACTACTCGCACTCTACCCGCACATAGAGTTAGAACCCGGGAGTGTACGGACGGCATCGCGGATGTTTCGCTGACGTTTGAGCGCCTAAAGTCCTCCTAGCCAGTGAGTCAGCCAACACTTGTCTGTGACACACTTTCTACCGTGACCGGTTGTTTTTTTTTGCCAATACTTTTCAAAACATTTTAAACTCGGTTTTCAAAATTTTCTCACAAAGTCCGAGTCATACACCGTCTCCAAAAATCTTGGCATACTTTCCCTCTTCGTGTCGGAATCACGACATAATTCAAACGTAAGTACACGTTAAGATCTCTACATGTCTCGACGTAGGTACATGTCGATTTCTCGGCTTGGCTTCGTGAGAAGTCATGACGCGTTCTCGACATGTTTCAGCACGGGACCATGTCGAATTCTTAACGCATACTAACGAGAGTTATGCCGAAATTTCGCCACCAAGTGACGAGAGGCCATGCCAGATTTCCAACTCGAAAAGAGGGGAGGTCATGCCCAATTCCTCGAGGGTTTTACCTCCAAATTTCGGTCTCGTACGTTCAAATGTACGTTCGACCCTCTCTCCTCCTGAGTTTAGACGTTGACTTGGACTTGGTTTTGAAAACCCCGAGTTTGACTTGTTTTGGCTCGTATGCCCATAGGTTCGTTCTCCCTTTCGGTTGGTGGGTTCCACGTGCCCTATAGGACCTCTGCTAGGGATTGTCCGTCCGGAGGTGCAATACAGGTGGAATACAGGGGGTATATAGACGTAGTGATGGAACCCACTGATCCAGTAATAGCGTAGAATGCGAAAAAGAAGGTTTCCCCCTTTTCCAACCATTCCTAGGATTATTAAAAATCATTTTTATATAAAAAAAACATAAAAATATATAAAAAAAGAGGGAGCATATGCATGAGTCCGTCCTAAGCCTATCCTCTCCCCTACCTAAAGCCGTTCTCTCCCCTTTCAACGAGCAAGTATTGGGTCAGAGTTCCGGGTGGTCGGTTAATCAGCTTCTCTCCGGTCGGGGTTCGTTTCCGGCGATCTCGAAATGGCGGATTCGCAAGTTTCGGCGAGGTTTGGGTCCGAGCGCGGGTGTTGATCCGGCTCGAGAATCGAGAATGTCGGTCGAGGCGTAGGGCCGAGATCAAGGTCGAATACGGGGCCGAACGCGGCTCGAATGCCTCTCCTAGCAGTGGTTATGGCATGGGTCCTCACATGACACCCCAGGAAGTCCGTTTGTTAACCCTCACCCAGGTTTCAACTTCTCTCAAGAAGCTTCCCTCCATCTTTGCTCTCGAAGCCTCTCGTGCCCGTGAGGAAGCCGGTTGGGCTCGCTATGTCGAAGTAATGCGCATGCGGCGTTGCCGTAATCCGTCACCCCGATGGGTCGTACGAAGAAATCGGGGAAGAGCCCGATGTTACTATCACCGGCACGGCTTTGTTCCCCATCCTCACCTAGGCAAAGCCTTCACAATATGCCCCCACCAGTCTCCTATGGTGTGCTGGCTCCCTCTCGATGCCGACTCGTAGGGGTATGTCAAGACCTCCCCTATCCCGAGTATCTACTTATGGTATGCAATACGGGTGAGGGCGAATCAAGCTCCTTACCGAAGGTCGGTGCTCGGGACCGGTTTATGTTTTATCCCCGAGAACCGGCTTGGGCGGGGTCGGCAACCCGGTGGTGTCAATCAAGAGCCGTTTGGGTATACTCGAGAATCGGTTTGGGACTCGGGGTTAAAGTCCGGTATAACGGCACGGGTCGGCCGTCCAACCCAACCTTTGGTGGTCGGTTTATTGCTCCTCATGATCGGTCAATCAGCGGCGGGCGGATATCGCATGTCGGGAAGCCGAGATTTTCCGGGATCGAGATCCCGCAATATCCACAATCCCAATTTAAAAGCAACATCCCTCGGCCTACGGTTTGTTCTCCTCTCACCCCGGCATGCATGCGGTTCCGCCCCATATTCGGCTCCGGTGCACCAATATCGGGTCCCACCCATGGTCGGGTCGGCGGCCGATCGATGCAGTTTGGACCCAGGAATCCCAACGCTCGGTTTAATGGGTATGACATGTACGGGAATAGAATCCCGGCTCGGTTGGTTTATTGGACATCAATGTCAGCATGCCCAGTACTTTTGGTCTTCCTTTGGCTGCCTCGCCCATCAGAACCATGCCAGAATTTCCAGTACCATCTTCAACGGTAGCTCCAACTGAAGGGCAACCCCCATCTTCCAAATTTTCGAGTTTGAAGGAAGAGTTGAAGTATGTGAAAGAACGGGTTGCACAAGATGACTTTTGGGTCGGACGTGGTCAGTGCAGTAGAGCTCAAGGACTCTAAGGCCCTCCCGAAGAACTTCAAGATGCCCCCATAACTAAGTTTGAAGGCTCCACATGCCCTAAAACTCACATAAACGGCTACATCATGTCAATGGGTGCCAAAGGGGCCACTTAGAAGAGATGCTAGCCCTTTACTTTCACTTATCCCTCGATGACTCTCCTTTGAGATGGTTCCTAGGTCTTAAGCCGGAAGCGAGGGCTACGTGGTCCCGGATCAGATGATGCCTTTTTGGACAAATACAAAGGAAGTGTCGAGTGGTACACCACTCGTAGTGATTTGATCGGCACCATCCCGGAGGCACGATGAGTCCGTAACAGAGACTTTTATAAGAGGTGGAACAAGAAGCTTAATGAGTTAGCTCACCCAATTCCCCTCTCTGACGAGAAGTCCATCTTCCTTTCATGTGTCAAGCCATACGTCGGGAAGCCATTGGCGGGGGTACTACCCGAATCTGCGAGAAATGGTGAGTGCGGGGGTGGCGAGAATGCTACCTATTCCATTGTTCCAAGCTCTACCCCTGTCGCTCCAAAGGATAAAGAAACTGCTGTCTCTAACACCGTCAACTACATTCAAGGGGAGAAGAGCCAGTTATCTGGCCATGGTGGAAGAAGGCCTCAGCGGCAGAAATTCGATGATTTGGGGATGCCAGGCGAGGAGGCATTTAATGGTTTGGTAAAGTTTGGGCTGATCAAGCCTGCGGATAATTACAACCCGGTCAAGGCAAATCCCAATCTGGACACTAGCAAGTTTTGCCTCTACCATCGGTACCACTGGACATGTTACCAATATTGCGTCCCTTTAAAGTTTGCTCATCCAAAGGCTTATTGATGAGGGAAGATCGAGAAGGCTCCTCGCCCCAATGTGATTACCAATCCACTTCCGTGATCTTCACTTTGAGAACCCGGGGCCCTCCCATCCAATATTAATACAGTCAATCAGTCTTTGTAGGATCTACATTGTCTGTTTATTTCTTTGATGAATGTCCTTTATCGGACAAGAGTCTGTCAAGTCCACGTTGGACTAGTTTTTTCTTCTAATAATAAAAGTCTTTGTTTCTTTTCCTGCTAGACTCGAGACATCACTTGCCCACCCACGTTACAATTAATTGAAATGGTCTTATCCTAGATGATCACCTTTCTTTGCTCAATCGCTAATGCTTTGAAATAACTCATGTTTAAATTAATCGGAGTGAGAAAATCAATTAATATCCTTCTCAAATTGGGGCTTACCAACTCCCCATCTCGCATTTCATATGCTCACATCTCTTTCATCATCCTCATCATTTCGTTGATCGAGAATTTGCATCAATCTTTCTCATTTAAAGCTTAAGCAAGCAACGAAGACTTAATTTCGTTTAGGTCATCCGGTAGGGATTGCGGTTGAAGCCTTTCACCCATAGGAAAGCCATTACCTCACCCTCACCAAACAATATCCTTTCATTTCAAGATCGGCGTGTTTTGAAACCCCATCTAGCCATCACCTTTCCTCCTTGCTAAGAGAAGTCCAAGCAATGCCAAGAAGTTAGCTTCAAGAGTCGGCGGCGCGCAAAATGTTCAAGTCATGCAGAAAGGACAAATATAATCCTCAGCTCCTCAGGAAGCCTTTCAAATTCTCAAAAAAAAAAAACAAAAGGATTTTAAATCCTCACGATCTTGGATAAAATCCTAAGCTCCTCAGGAAGCCTTCCGATCCTTAAAAGAAGGACTTTAAATCCCCACATCTCAGAAATAATCCTCAAGTCCTCAAGGAGGCCTTCCAAATTCTAAAAAAGAAGGATTTTAAATCCTCACAATCTGACAAAAATTCCCGACTTCTCGAGAAGCTCTCCCATGATAAAAAAGAAGCCCGCTCTCGATAGCTTGGACTTCCTCTCACCATTACCTTAAATCAATCCCGAGCCATCCTCTCGATTTTAGAGGATATTCCCATTTTCCTTAACCAATTCCAAGCCATCCTCTCAATTTTAGAGGATATTCCCTTTACCATTACCCTTGCCTTTGGCCAAAGTCAAAATTTGAAATCAATATTCCTCGCCGTAGATTTCCCAAACACATCCCCGTAAGCCAACCTCTCATTTTTAGAGGTTCAGTCAGTAAAAGGCCTAGCCGACCTCTCATCTTAAGAGGTCATGACATTCCAAATCACCCGATGGCCGATCGAAGCCGGAAACCCAACTACGGTCCCTAGGATAGCAATTTCATTCTGATATCTTCAAGATCTAAATCAGATTAAAGCTTCATTACTTGCTTAAATCAGAGTCGAATCCATCTTGGCTCAAAAGATCATCAATCTAAGATTATGCAAATTCAATCCATTCATTCGACACTTCATGTGAGCATATTTCATTTCTCCTCCTCAAACACTTGCCGTAGATGTCCCCTTTGGGGCTTCGCGTCGTGTCTTTCATGGACACTCCAAGGGGACATGATCTTCAATCCCCAATTCTCAAAATCCTCGAGGGTCCCCCAAATCTCAAGTTTTCACATTCATTCTCTTCATTCGGGATAAGCCCGAACTACGGCGACTGAGGCTCCTCATCATGGAGGGAACGTAGGCAACCATAATTGGTCGGTCGAAATCACAAATAAATCTCAAAAAAATTCGGTCTCATCAAGGACTGTTCCTATACACCTTCCATCCTTTCGGATTTGATCTCGATATCAGTTGGTTTTCTCCTTGTGATTAATCAAAATATTTTCTCATATCAGACTTAGTGTTTGAATAACCTGAACATCAATAAAGGGTTTTAAGCAGCTTTGTGATCATCATGAATAAGACAAGTTTTCAAGTGTCTTGATAAGTCTTCTCTCTCTCCGTCATAGGGAAATAGAGCCAAACCTTTGTCTTTGTCGGCGGGGGCTTCCAAACACTTTTCCACACCTTGTCGTGCTTACACTCTCTCAAAAGAGTCATACCCAAAGCAAGCGTGTCATACACAAATTCGGGATTCATTCCCGTTCTTCGAAAGATGTGCCTGCACATATATATTTCCAAGTACGCGGGCGATTGACTAAGGTGCGGAAAGATGGGTGCCTCTGGGTCGCGTGATGATTATGCTGTAACGAGGATTGCGTTAGACCTCTCTTCATAACATTCCATTTTGGGCCAAATATTGGATGCGGGCGATGATGCCAAGGTTGAAGATGAACTTTGGAAATTTGCTTTGTGGCTTTGGAATTTGCCTTTGGCGAAGTTGTCCTTTTACAAATCTTTGGGGGCTAGTTTCCCAAGAAAGTCGATAAACGTGACCATCCATCGGACGTCGAAGCCATTTGCATCTGCGGCACCCCATCGGCGATCCGATACTTGCTCAAAACCTGTCCAAAGCGGCCCAAAACTCTATATCCATTCTCCTACCTACTCACCAGCCGCTTGGGAGAGGATTTGGCACACTTTGCATCCAAATACATCACCAACCCCCAACAAATGCCATCCTTCTTGCCATTTCTTGGGACGGACTAATACATATAAACAAATAAGTCTAGATGCTATCAATGGAATGCATTAGTTGCAAAATACAAAGATTTTATTTTACAAAGTGAGAAGCAATAGATTAGTGCATGCATTGTTCCTTCCCTCTATCTAAGAGTCCAAAGCATGACAAAGGGGATTTTCGCGATCACTCCGACTCGGGATCATCCTCCTCATCCTCCTCGGAGCATTGTCGTCTTGGGCTGTTGCCTACCTCCTCCTCGAGCCGATATGCTCCTGGCCGTCGCCGCCGCCCTCCTATACCTCGTGGATCTCGCCATCCGAATCATCATCATCCTCATCTTTGGGCCCGAGGCCGAGGCTCACCATAATGTCGCGCGGCTTTGGGAATGCTGCGACAGCGGGAGTGGAAAGGATCATCCTCGCCATCATCGTCAAAGGCCCGTCTGCAATGACAAATGAATCAAAAGTCCGTTTTGAAATGCCAAATTATCGTCAAAGGTCCGTCTTGCAACGGCAATGTTCATCAACGGCCGGTTTGGCAAGGGCAAGTCCTCAATAACCCGTCTTGCAACGGTGAGTCATCGGCCATACCCGTCTCGCAACGGCAAATTAACAGCAGAATCCGTCTTGCAACGGTAATATCAACCGCAAAGTTCGTGTTCTACCCGACAAATGTTTCCAAAGTCAGCCAATCACTTCAAGTGATCATAGTGCGCACAACCCTTGCAGGTAAGCACAGCATAGGTATGAAAGCATATCTCATTCACCTGCAAATCATCATTACTTTCTCAGATAAAAGTCATTTCAAGTCATAGAGTTCATCTCGCGATCCTCGAACACCTATTTGGGTTTATTCCCATACCTCTTTAGGCTCATTCCTACCCGTAGGCTTGTTCCTACACCTCTATAGGCTCGTTCCTATATCTCGCTAGGCTTGTTCCTATGCGTAGGCTTGTTCCTACACTTCTATAGGCTCGTTCCTATATCTCGCTAGGCTTGTTCCTATGCGTAGGCTTGTTCCTACACCTCTATAGGCTCATTCCTATATCTCGCTAGGCTTGTTCCTATGCGTAGGCTTGTTCCTACACCTATTTAGGCTCGTTCCTATCCGTAGGCTTGTTCCTACACCTATTTGGGCTTGTTCCCATACCCCGCTAGGCTTGTTCCTATGCGTAGGCTTGTTCCTACACCTCTATAGGCTCGTTCCTATATCTCGCTAGGCTTGTTCCTATGCGTAGGCTTGTTCCTACACCTCTTGAGGCCTCGTTCCTATATCTCGCTAGGCTTGTTCCTATCGTAG